>OZ024740.1:268673909-268741409 GCA_964016885.1 Eledone cirrhosa | reverse complement strand
ATATATATATGTGTGTGTATATATATATATACATACATATATATATTCTATTTGTATTCCCACTTCAGGGGCAACTTTCTTTCAAAGCATTTTCACATAATGGTCCGTTTAGGGTCGATTCATGCATAGTAATTAGGGTGCTAAACTCATAGATGTAATATTATGATTTCGATTCTCAGCCGGGTGGTATATTGTGTCCTTGAGAAAGAACTATGTTAAGCGTGCGTGCGTCAGTGGAATTTTCACGAACAAGTAGTTCCGTTAACTGGAGAATTCGTCTTTAGAGAGTCAATCAAGGTAGAGCTGCTAATTCTCCGAATTGAGAGATCACAGCCCCGATACTACGGACATGTTCATAAAATGTCTCAGGAAAGAATTGCTGAACAGATTTTACGGGCAAAACCAACAGGCAGGCGACCCAGCGGAAGACAAGATGGCTGGAAGGCGTGCTTCAGGACGCTGCTCTTACGAAACAGCCCCTCCCCCTCTAATAATGGAGAAGAAGAAGAAGAAGAAGCTGTGCTCGATGACATCTATAATGTGATTGATGGAAATAAGGAAGAGAAGTGTGCCCAAAACAGTGGAGCCCGTTTTCCTATTCCTTCGACCGCAATATGTTAAACTCTCTTCACCAGGAAACCCTCAATCCATTGTAGTAGCTTTTACAGACACCAACGTAGAATAGTTTCTTCAATAGGATATACGCATACATGCACACACGCACACACACATACACGCACAGGAACACACACACACACACACACACACACACACACACACACACACACACACACACACACACACACACACACACACACACACACACACACACACACACACACACACACACACACATACACACACACACACATATATATGAAGTATTTCCGTAGGAAAGGTAAAGGAAAAGAGAGTGCTCTATGTAAGCTACAGAGCTTTTCAGTTTTGTAATAAACAACATAAGATAATTATTTTATTTACCAGTGGTCTCTTGAAAATTTTCTTCTGATGAATGAAGACAGACATAAATATGTGTCTTCAAGAAACCACTGGTAAATGAAATAATTATCTTATGTTGTATATTACATAACTAGAGAGAGAGAAGAGAGAGAGGAATACATAGAATATAAGGAAGTAGAATGGATTTAATGGAACAAATATATTAAGAAATATAGAAGAGGTTGAATAAAAGCGCCAGTAAGTCGGTTTTATGAATAAATCCTTACAAAGATAGAGAATTATACATTATTTTTACATCAGCCACACACAGAATTCCCGAACTGCCTTACGATGTTATATTACCTTTCAAAAACACACACAATTCACTCTATTGTTATTTAATTAATTACGTTACGCATCATATACCAAATTCCGCCAATCTATTGATAATAAATCTTTGCTATAAAATAAAATGACGACGATAAATATTAAGACAAACAAGGGTCAGCTGAAAGGTTAGCAGGCTGACTATGAAGGAGAAATAGATAACTATTTCATCTGATAAACGGGCTGCACGTTTCTGTAAGCATCGTCTAGTTTCTTGAAACCTTTCGTAATGGAATAATTATATTGTGTTGTTTATTTTGTAATTATATAAGTTTATCCCGGGTTCATTCGGGGAGGGGGGTTCACGCGTGTAAAAATTATCTCTTGTGATTATTCATGTATATTTATATGTTAATCAATTTCTAGTTATTATAAAATGTTCGGATTTATCTTTGAGCTTATTTCCAGGCGATATGGCACATGCCATTATGACACGACACCCACAATTTCGATTTAGATTAAATTCATTTAATTTATCTTAATTTTGGATATAGATATATATATTTTGGATATATATATATATATATATATATATATATAATAAAAAAAATTAGAAATAGAAGCCAGGACTAGCCATCATAGGTATGTCTTCGTATTACAGACCATATGCCTCCGGCTAGGGCAATACAATAACTAAATTAAGTTATTGGGATAAAAAGAGTTGGGTGGAGAAAGAGAGACAGGTAAATAAACACGAATGGTGAGGCAACGTAAAGAGAGGAAAAAATGAGAAGATCAAGTCAATGATTCATTTTGAACATAAGAACTTGCGAATATTGACTAGAAGGCAAAAAACACATCCTGGCCGTGCGAATGTGAGCGACGAAAGAATTCGTACGGTGTGGGACGATGGAGGAAGTGAGAGAGAGGGTGAGTAGCAGAGAGTGAGTGAGTGAAAGTATGAGGAAGAGGCTAGCCGAGAGAGGGTGACTAGCAGAGAGGGTGAATGAAAGTAAGAGGGAGAAGGAGAGAGAAGGGGGAGAGAGAAAGAGGATAGCAGTAAGGGAAGAGAAAAAGACAGGTCACAGCGAAGGGGAAAGCATATATGAATGAAAAATGTGTGTTTGTGTGTGTGTGTGTGTGTGTGTGTGTGTGTGTGTGTGTGTGTGTGTGTGTGTGTGTGTGTGTGTGTGTGTGTTCATAAATATGTATGTATTTTCATTAAAATGCACTTTACTGTCTGACTGAACCCGCACATGCTTTGTTTCCGTTTCTTCCTCTTCTCACTTTCCTTCATCTTTCTACTTCTTTTATTTCTCCTTCCGTCTTCAGAAGAAGGACTAGAGTTCGAAACATTAAGCATCTTTTCCTAATATATCAGGCTTAAAACTCATATATATTTTCGTTGTACAGTATTCTATCCTTTGTCGACTTTTCTTTACTTATCACACACATATATATATAAACAAGAAAGACGGTTTCATTTGTACATCTCTATATATTTTGTCATATGTATATATCTATCTATCTCTCTCTCTCTCTCTCTATATATATATATATATATATATATATATATATATATATTATATATATATATATATTATATATTATATATATATATACACGTATTCTAACAAATGCGACCGCAGCTGCGCTGATGTTGAATATGTAAAACGAATTTTGTTTATCTTATAATTTCTTATAGTAAACTTTTATATAATTGCCTTCGTATGTAATTATATTTCTAATTCTTTTGTATATATAATTCTATTCGTATATAATTATATTTAGATATATTTTATATTTTAATGTAGATACGTCTTCAAAATTACATTTTGTTCAAGCTTCTTTGAAGTAAGAAAATATTGGGACCGTATTTATTCTTAATTTTTAGTTAGTGACTTTAAGATATACTATATGTTTTACTTTTTATATTTTCTCGTAATTCTGAAACAATACACATATATACAAATATAAAGAGAAATTCTAACTTTTCTTATTCAGCAATTTGGTACTTTGATGAAAGGATAAATGGTTGCCCCAATATTTGAACATGCATCAGAGAGTTAACACATTGTACCTTCAGCAAACCAGAGATATATATATTCACAAATATACTATGTGCCACTGAAATCTTAATTTGCTTGCATGCATTCATACAGGAATCCATGTATATATGCATACATACATACATAATGGCTGCCCCCTCGTTATCGAGTATGTCCGTTGCACGTTATACCATTATTAATAATTATTAATTAATGGTTGCAACTCGATTTCGGGTAATGTTATCGCTCGATACTTTAGCATGAGCAGCACGGACGTGGTTTTTTTAGTCCTGTTAGGGACTTGCTCATACTTGCACAGATGTTGCAACAACGGGGGTTTCTCGCATTAAGTGTTACGGTCACAAACAGAAATGCCACTGTAAACTTGTTCGATAACTTCTAAAGTCTGCCTTACTTAGACATAACCGGCCACATTCTTTACGAGTTGAATCGAGCTGCATGCTAAGACACTTAGACGAACCAAACTCAATGTCCTTACGAACACACCGCTTGAGCTGTTCCTGCTCAACGCGGTTTTTTCAAATTCTCTCTTGCTATCATGTACTGCCTTCTTCTAGGAAAGTCGATCTAAAGCGATGTCCTCCCAGCCGTCCTCATATATTTCCCTCTTCCTCAGTGTGTTTTTAATGCAATCCCTATACCTCAGTTTTGGTTTGTGCGCCGGTCGTTTATTTTTCACCAGCTCACCATAAAGGAACTTTCTCTCACGTACATTTTCAAGTGCATGCTGTGTATACGTCAAGGACACTGTTGTTGAAGGTGCTCCAACCTTTTGAGATGCCTTTGGTAAGTGACCCATGTTTCCGATGCATACAGCGAAGAGAAAGCATTATACACTTTTAATTTTTTTCTCATTGAAAATACCATGCTGAAACTATAGACGTCCATCCAGTTTTTCAATGTATTCCTTGTTTTTTTGATTCGGAGGGAGATTTCTTCACCCAGAGTATTGATCATATTCACAGTACTGCCTAGATATACAAATTTATCCACGACTTTCAATCTCTGGTCATATGTAGACCCCATGTCAGCAACCCTCAAAAGCCATCATGAAAACTATAGCAATGTACAACACAAACAGAGTCGGCGCCGGAAAGACTCCTTGCTTAAAACCATTTTCAACCACAATGGGATCAGAGAGCTTACCACCCACATTAATACTTGCCTTCATTCCACCATGGAAACTTTTCAACACAGAGACAAATTCATCAGGACACCCGAGATTCCCAAGAACCTTCCACAGGGCAATTTTATTGACTGTATCAAAAGACTTTGCCAGGTCTATAAACACATGTTAAAGGTTCAGCTTCTGCTCAGTGCAATTGTCTTGCAGCTGTTTCACCGTAAAGATCATGTTCGTTGTCCCCCTACTATTTTTAAAGCTATACTGAGATTCAGGAAGGATTTCATCATCGATGGAGTCAAGGTGCCTGTCCAGAATGATCCTACATAAGATCTTGATATGGATATCCCACGTTAATT
Organism: Eledone cirrhosa; assembly: GCA_964016885.1. Lineage (NCBI taxonomy): Eukaryota > Metazoa > Mollusca > Cephalopoda > Octopoda > Eledonidae > Eledone > Eledone cirrhosa. Next base: position 268,736,592 of record OZ024740.1, on the reverse strand, counting down.
GCTACAGTCGTCCCTTCCACATTTGCCTTTATAGAGAACCACCATTAATACATATTAACAGTCATTTGGGACACTCTCTTCAACCCAAACATTTTGAATTAAAGTAGCTAGACGACGAAGTAGATTTTGACCTGAACATTTGAAGATTTCAGCACAGACACTATCCACCCCAGGTGACTTCCCACTATTCAGCCTTTTCACAGAATACATACACACACACGCGTGTGTGTGTGTGGGTGGGGAGTCTGTGTGTGTGTGTGTGTGTGTGTGTGTGTGTGTTTGTACATTACCAGGTGTTCAGAATTGGAAAGGCTGAAAGATTTGGATTATTTCTGAACAGTTCCATGTTTATCCTAACGTATCTGAAATATAACTGTGTTTATCTTGGAGAGGACATGGAGATTATTAACAGACACTGGAGTAACATGAAGAAAAGCTCAACCTATTGAGAATGTGTGTGATAGACGGTTTACCAAATGATGTGCGATAGACGGTTTACCAAATGATGTGTTACCGAAAGAGGTAAGACGGGAGAGAAAAACCGCCATAGGCGATAAAAGGAAGAATGGTGAGAGAGAAACAGTAATTAAGAATGAGAATGACGTAAACGTCGAGACAAGCAGAAATTTATGTGTAAAATATGGGAAGAAAAGAAGAGAGAAAAGGATAAGGGACAAAAGAATGAATTTTCTGTTACAAATTTAGAACGTCTTTAGGTTTCCTTACCTCCTACTAACAATCGCAAATTGTTTGTTTCTGTGCGTTATGTTAAAATCATAAATGTTTAATACATATTTCAAAATACATACACACAATATTGAGAAGTGATAGATAAAAAACATTACGAGGTGAGAAATAATTGTTTCTACTTTAGGCACAAGGCCAGCAATTCCCCAGTGCATTACTGGTACTTTATTTTATCGACCCCGTAAGGATGAAAGGCAAAGTCAACCTCGGCGGGATTTGAAGTCAGATCGTAAAGGGACGTAACTATGCTGGAAAGCATGGTGTCCGACCCTCTACCGATACTGCCAATCCACCGCCCTACGAGGTGAGAAATAATGAAGAGCGAGACGAGAAAGAAAGCGAAGAGAGAAGTAGACCACAAAAAAATGAGAAAGATACATACAAATACATAACTGTTTCTACTTTTGGCACAAGGCCAGCAATTATGTCAGTGTATTACTGGTACTTTATTTTATCGACCCCCGTAAGGATGAAAGGCAAAGTTAACCTCGGCGGGATTTGAACTCAGACCATAAAGAGCCATAACTCTTTGCTGCAAAGCATGGCGTCCGACCCTCTACCGATACTGCCAGTGAGCCAGAGTGTTGACGTAATGATTTCAGGTTTCTTCAAGACTCATCCAAAGTTATTTATTAAATGTATCACTTTAAAAAGCGAATCAACCCTCATATATGAAAACAAATTAAAACTATTCGATTGTGTGTGTGTGTGTGTGTGTGTGTGTGTGTGTGTGTGTGTGTGTGTGGGTGTGTGGGTGTGGGTGTGTGTGTGTGTGTGAATGTGTGTATGTGAATGTGAGTATGTGAATGTTTGTGTGCATGTGAATGTGTGTGTGTTTAAGTGAATGTGTGTGAGTGTGTGAATGCGTGTGTGTGTGTATGTGAATGTCTGTGTGTATGTGAATGTGTGTGTGTGTGAATGTGTGTGTGTATGTGAATGTGTGTATGTGAATGTGTGTATGTGAATGTGTGTTAGTAATTGAATGTGTGTGAGTAATTGAATGTGTATGAGTAAGTGAATGTGTGCATGTATGTCCACTGTAAGAAAGGAGATATTTAAAACCTTGTATTTCGTGCAGAGGGACAAAGTTGTCAGTATAACTTGCAAAAGGAACAAACCTATCAAACTATGAAAAATGAAATCTCAACGCTATTCAACAAAATTAAATACCACCACGCTTAACCCTTCCCAACTCTCCCTAATACGGAAAAGACAACGCAATCGAAAAATCGTATAAATCAGACAAACAAGGTCGAAAGACGTAATACTATAATCTACTTCTACCCGCTTTCCTGTCGCCACAGTGCCGGCCGCCTTCCATGCCATGCTCATAAAGCATGGCTTGCATACTGCAAGCTTCCCTTCCCAGCTCGAGCCGGTGGGGCTAGACCGAGGGGGTAGCAAAGGGCCAGACGGCATGACCATCTATCTACCCGTTCCGCGGTGGCAAACCCCTCGTCTGGGATGCCACTTGCAGCGACACTTTCTCCAGCCGCAACCTGGTGCAGTATGTGACTAACCCAGGTTCCGCTGCACGTCGGGCTGAGGAGGTTAAACTCCTCAAATACCGGTCGCTCTCCGACAGGTTCGCGGTCGTGCTCTTGGCAGCAGGTGTGAACCTCGCGAGTTGGGATAGGTCTTCCAGCGCATCTCCCTTAACATCCTCCGAGGAAACGTCTTCTCCAATCTGTCCGCCGGGGCTGTGTGACGGCCAGCACATGGAACCCCATTTGCTCACCATACGGAGATATGGTGAGGGTGAGAGAGATGAAGGCGATGACAGTGGGAGTTCGGCTCTTCTTTCATGTCTACTTAATTCGATGTATAAGTTGAGGCCTCTAATCAGCACGTAATGTTTAGATTTTGTAGTTTCGAAATTCTCATGAGCAGAGAATATAAATTTATGAAGTTTTAATATTTTGATATATTAAAATTATTTAAGTGCCGTTTTGAATATACTTTTTGGATCTACCTCTTTATATCAGGGTATAAACAACCAACGACAGTATGTTGAGTTGCTAGAACGATTCGAAAGTTTAGCATCTACTGAACAGACTAGATGTGTATTTAATATTTCAATTAGTGGAGACTGATCTAAAATATAAACAAGAATACGTACGCAATTCTCTGCGGAGGATGCATCTAGACATCCATGCAAACATTTCGCCACACACACACACACACACACACACACACACACACACACACACACACACACACACACATATATATATATATGTATATATATACACACACACACACACACACACATATATATATATATATATATATATAATATTAAGCATACTATTTATGGTTATGTATATTTTAAACCTTAAACAGTGAAGGTCAGTAATTTATTACTACCTTATTACCAGTAAGATAAATAGCTCAATGTAATAACATCAGTTGTTCTACAGAGCAGTTATATAGAATTCACAAGAATCAAAGCTATGTTCAAAGCATTTATTCACTTACAATTGTTTCATCCAAACCTAGGCTTGGAGTCTACATACACTATCTAAAAACTAGAAATAGATCTTATACACTTCAATGGGAAGTGATAGGTAATGCGGCATCGTACAGACCACCTAATAAATTCTGTAACCTCAGTCTACTAGAGACCCATACTATAATCTTCTCGAACCTTAATCTCCTTAATAAAAATTCGGAAATGTTTGCGTCGTGCTAGCACCGTTTCCAAAACTTTAAACCCAATATATAACAATGTCAGACTTGAACCCATCACCGCTCCTAACACCACACCTCAAGGGCACGCCTTACACCACAACACCACACTCTCTGATCCACCCTATCTCGACACAAATCATTCCATCTATCTATAACTTTTACCCTAGAAATATCCCCATAAACACCTACTTTTAATATAATTACTTTCAATTACTTATAATTATATAGTGATATAATACAGTCTATATAAACTTGAAATACTAGATACGGCAGTGAATTATTTATGCAATTGTAATTAAATGTATGGATATATATAGGATTAATTTATTAACATAAGGGATCTGTCTAACTTATATGTAGGGTGCTGCAATGAATTATATATGAATTATATATGAATTATATATGCAAGTATAACTTGATGGATAGATTAATGACATTGCAAATGAGGGATGTATTTGTCTGCCCTAGAGATGTATTTGGTTTTGTCATGCAAACAGCTATACTTTGCTCCATAATTTACCAGTGGTTATGTAGACAAAATTCTAATAGGTCCTCTGGTATGTTTTGAGAGTAGACTGTATTTACAGTGAACTTTGATATAAAGATATGACACTTGGTATGGAAAATTCAATTGTAGCACTATATAATAAGGAGTAATCAACTTACTATAGATACCTTTAGTACATTATGATAGAGTAGACTGTATTTAAAATTGAAAACTAGATATAAATATATAACCGCTTATATAAGGGACTCAATTGAGGCACCATATAATGTATGTTAGAACAATGAATTTAGTTATGAGAATCAGCTAGTTACCTCCCCTTACGCATTAACTCCCCTTAATTACACACCTACTTCCGGGTAATAAAACACTGTAAATTCTCGCAGCAGAAAGAACCTATTCTATAAATATGGATTAAATAAGACTGAGCCTCAATACGCTACAATAATTTAATGCATCAAACATTCATTACGGAATCATCGTTACTTATGTGATGGATGTAAAAACGTTTTCTAACTTTTTCTGAATGTGAAAATAGTGGTGGATACGAAAACTATAACTTTCGTTTGCTTCTTTCTTTTTTTTTTTTTTTTCTGCACACATACTTTTTTGATCTATACAAAATATACCCTACCTCTACAACCACCATAATACTCTTGCTTAGCCGCTTAAAGTGCTTGCATTACATGTAACACCTTGCCACGCAATAATCGTATAAAAATGAGACACACTTGCATGCTCCATGTGTAACTAACGCATACACTACCTACTAGATGTGTCTATCAAACTATCCTTCTGCATTATCTGTGTTATCTGCCGAATGTATTTTAATTTTGATTTTTAATTTAATTTTGATTTTGATTTTGAATTTGAATTGCTGTACAAAAATAGTATAGTATAATATATGTTACTCCACTGTACATCAATATATATATATGTATCTGTATGTCTCTTGCGTTGGAAAGGAGGTCAATTATATGTACAAACATTGAAAAATGGTCCGAAGACACCAAGCCTAGGTTTGGATGAAACAATTGTAAGTGAATAAATGCTTTGAACATAGCTTTGATTCTTGTGAATTCTCTCTCTCTCTCTCTCTCTCTCTCTCTATATATATATATATATATATATATATATATATATATATATATATATATATATATATATATATATATATATATATATATATTTATATATATATCATTCTAATATCTTGATGATGGTACTCTTATTTAGTTAGTGATTCTTTCTTGATCTCTTGGTCAGGAAGTTTTGATTGCTATCGAGGTAGTGGTACTAATTACATTATGAAATATAAACTATATCAACCAATAGGTTGAAGTTTGTTTCAGACTCGACTCGCAGCTAGTTTACAAAATACTACGTTACTCTCATGTAAAGAAGATAGAATTATATCAACTATATAATCTGTCGTTATGTTTCTCGCATAGCTTCTTTATTTTTATATATACATGTTGTTCATATTATCAAACAGCGTATTTATTTGATTACTGTCAAAACGTAGACAGTAAAATGTCTTGTACAAAATTTAGTAAAATAAATACACATATCAATCATGTGGAAGCTTTTAATATTTGTTTGTTTTTATTGAAATATATTTATTATGCAATATGATATCATTATCTAAGAAATCAAACATTTCTAGTTGCTTTGTTTCTTTGTTCATTTTTTCATTTGCATTTTAATTTTTATATTCTTTAAAAATTGTTCCTGGTCTCTTAACTTCGTAATGTAGGTACATTTTCAATAATTTAGTTTTTATAGGATTCTTTCTCTGTGATATTCTAGGTTTTCTGTAACATTAGATTCACTGATAATTTTTTTCTGTATTTTGTTTTATTTTAAATCAATAGCAGAATGAAATTATGCATTTATATAACAAAATATTTGCGAGAACAGTTCAAATTGGAATGAGATGAGCTTGCGACTCGGTTACGATTTTTGGCTTTGGATGTTTTCCGCTGTAGTACTGGAAAATAGTTCCATCCGACATTTAATGAACTTATCTTTTGTTTTTAACATTTCGAGATATTTTCACAAGACACACTAATGTGAATAATGTATGCTCCTGTAACTCCTAATAGAGCCATAGGGGCGCCATATTGACATGTAGCGTTTCTTGGGCATTTTAAACCTGGCGTAGACCATCACTCTCCAGGCCTGAGTTCAGCAGATTTCTTCCAGAGAAGATATAAAGTGAGAGAGGAGAAATTAGAAAGAGATGTAGGGGAAGAATCGACCCCAGTACTAGACTGGTACTTTTTTTATCGACCTCGAAATGATGAAAGGCAAAGTTGACTTCGGCGGGATTTGAACTCAAAGAACAAACAATAGGAACGAATACCATAAAGCATTCTATTCGACTTTCTAATGACTCTGCCAATTCGCCGCCTTAATATGAATAATCCATATTTATAAAACATACTATTCTACAATATAAGAAATGAATAAAGTGCAGACAAAATTATTTTGCTTGTCTACCGTAAAATACATTTTTTCTGAATAAAGATCAATGTTTCTTGATGGTGGATTGGCAGTATAGGTAGAGAGTCCGACGCCATGCTTTCCACCATAGTTACGTCCCTTTACGATCTGAGTTCAAATCCCGCCGAGGTTAACTTTGCCTTTCATCCTTACGGAGTCGATAAAATAAAGTACCAGTAATGTACTGGTTAATTGCTGGCCTTGTGCCAAATGTAGAAACAATTATTACATATCACCGTACACGTCGTTTCTATCAGTATAAAGGAAGATCATCTTACAATTTGATATAAACGTATTTGCTGACCCCAGGAATTGTCAACAACATGATACTTTCGTTTATCAAAGAGGAGGAAGTTATAGAAAATATTCTATTCTCTCATGTAGCCTTGACTGTCATTGTCCAGAATTATTTAAATTACATTTTCTGGAAGATTATTTCAAATTGTGATTTCTGGTTTAAGAAAGGTTTTAGCATCAGAGAGATGTAGAGAGCATGTTTGAATTTAGCAAAGCTGTTAAAGTATTATAACTTTCAGTCTATTTGTAAAAGTATCAATGGTTTAACCTCCCAATATTTTTCTCTATAAATTCCTATTATCTTATCTACATAAGTGTTACTATTAATGAAATTTAGTGTTCCTGAAGTATAAACTAAATTTTAGGAAACTTTTTCCAGAAGTCATACGAAATCAGCAGCGAGGAAACAAGCAACTTTTTCCCAATTACATAAATAAAGTAACATTCCCGATAGTTCAGCACGTTAGGGTAAATCATTAATTTCTCAACATCGGCCAGAAAATTAGTTTTTCCTCTCTCATCCTTCTAATTATCAAGCAAACAAAATACATAGATTATACTGATTCTTTCATGTGTATGTACGAATGTATGTATAAATCCAGGTATTATGTATGTAGGTAGAGAAGCAGAGATATAGGTGGGAGGTTTCTTCCCCATCTACCCTATTATTTAGTAAACAAGCAATTATACGTAAATTATACGGATAATTTCATATTGAGATGGAAGAAAATGAAAGATGATATGTATCCATGTAATTGTTTATAAAGGTAGCTATGTGGGCAGGTAACCAACTTTTTACATACCTACAAAGTTAAAACACATAATTAACAAACCACACACAATGTCTCCTTCGTACTTGTTTTATATGAGAAAAGTAGCATTTATACCTTGAAAAAGGGATGTTCTATGTCGGGATATCGCAGGACACCAACGTCTACAATTGTACGTTCTACGTATTCTTCGGCCACAAAGAATGTTTTAAAATCATTTATTGCTGCCCCTGTTGCTGCAACAATGTTTGCGAAATCCTTAATTTCGATTTCTGTATCTGCTAAAATGTCCATGTCGTTAATCAGATTCGCAAACCATGATTCTATTTGGTAAATCTACAAGAAATGCATTTGATATTTGTTGACAGTGTATTAAAATAAAACATTGAAATTTAGTATGCAAAACATATATATATCAATCTACAGAGGTTGAAGCTGAATAAATTTGTCTGGGATAATTGGAAAACTCATGATCGCTCCTCACTCCTCCTATCACGGCCGACTAAAAAATAAATATAATTTGAAAAATGATTTCATTTCAATAGGTTTAAATGTTCATTAAGAAGATCTGGAAGAACCACCAAATCACCGCACTATAACCAAGCAAAACTTTCATATTTTGAGTCGAGATATTTAATATTGCTAAATTAGCTTTTTAATCTCCAAGAGCTATAAAATAAGCACGGAAATGTTCTACAATCAACTCAATTTACTCCTCTACCTTATTCCAATTTCTTCCATCTCACTATCAAATAATTGCATAGGTTATGTACTAAATAAATGTTTACTTCGAGAGCGGATATAACCAAGCATCAAAATGATGGATTGGACGTGTCTTTCTGTAACCACTTTGAGATTTCAATTTTTTGAAGTGAAAACTTCAACATTAAATTGTATCGTTTCGGTGAAGTCCGTGCTTGGAAAACACGTTTCCTATCCCATATAGTACAGAAGTGTAAAACTATTGAGTTGTCAGCGTAAAGACATAAAACTATTTTCATAGTGAATTGGTCATAATCTCGTGATGCATTACAACACTGTTATACGTATAAATTGTATAAATTGTCAATCGAATATATTAATCTCACATCTACTTCGCGATTCTGGAGACATATAATTGTGTCTCTCGTACAATCACTTGGAAAACATTGTATGCAATAGACTAATGACCTATTCGATAAGAAAACTGTTCGTAATTATCTAGAGATGATAGAATGCGCTATTTCGTGTGACGCATTAAATTATTAATTTAACTATGCAACTTAGATATATGAAATAGTCATTGTTTTCCTTTTTCTTTATATGATACATATTCCAGATGTTAGGATTTGAAATTAGACGCCTTGCAAGATATCAGTTGAAATAATAGTCCTTCGAAATAAGTTTCTACTTTCCCAAACAAAGCAGTAAATATCACTAAAGTTAATGTCGCAATAATTAGTTAGTGATTTGCAAGCTAGCTATCTAAATATACTTATATATGCTGATTTGGCAGACAAAATTTACGCTATCTACCTTTTTCCTGTTTTTCTTTTCTTTTATCTGTTTCTCTCTATAGACATTAATCCTAAAAATCAGAGTTCATTTAATTTCTTTCATAATACAGTGCCATCAAGTGAAATCATAACGGCTTTATTCCCGAAGAAATCGCATCTCTTACTCACAGCTGTTATATCTATTCTATCCTAGGATTTAAGTGGCGACACTTGGTTTTGTGTTCTAAGTAAATGGAAAACGTAGAATATTAATCTAAAAAGAACAATCGCAATCGATTATGGAGAAAGGAATTAAAAACTTTTCCGGATAAATGAAATGATAGTCAGGATTGAAAACTTATATTGGTCAGGAAATAATTCAAGGAATAATTAGATAATTAATTAGGTAATCAGAACTTCAAAATTGTATCCAAATTAATCAAGCCACAACAAAAGAGATTCATAAGAGCAGAGAAGACTGGATAGACGCCATCTGGAATCATTGTTTAAGCACCTAGAAAAAGTGTCGACTGAAATAGTCGAGTTGGTTAGATAATGGCATTGATGATTTATGCTTGAGGTATGGATTGTTAGTCTACGTTACTCCGCAGGAATTTCACTGGGGTTCTTACCAATGGATATGCCCCAGTTTAAAATATCCACAAATCTATCTAAGAATACTAAATTCAACTGCAACAAATCAATGCTTATTAACGTTAGTTATCCTTCTTCTCATTACCATTATCAATTCAATTTATTCAAATACATTTACAGATGTCTCCATTAAGTATGTTAGCCTGCACATAACTGCAGAAACTCTTCGTCAATTTTCTAATGTTATTATAGTAATTCGCCTCATCAATTAAGTCGTGATGTCTTCGTAACCACGAGACGACAATACTTCACTGAGGACGTCTAATAGAACAAAAATACATTTATATTTGTCATTATAGGCATATGAACCAAAGATGAAACTCAATGCTTCTCTACACATCTTCCCTTAAATTTTGTTCAACTGAAATTCCTGCCACTTGTTCAAGTGCTCTATTATTTTTGTTACCAGGGTTATTGTTTCAATTGATTTTCTGTATTAAGTATGGCACTAGAATGATTTCCATCAGAGGCTAATTACTGACCGAGTAATCTATTATGCTTGACATGGACCCATAACTCCCGAGGGAGTCGGAGGGGCGCCGTATTGATATATAGTTCTTCTAGGACATTTTAAAACCTGGGGGAGCCCAGGATGAACACCGCAGATTTCTTCCAGTGAAGGATAGAAAGTGGGAGAATGGAAGTGTGAAAGAGACATGGGGGAAGAATCGACCCAGTACTTGACTGGTACTTTTTTATCAACCTCGAATGAATGAAAGGGAATGATAACCTCGGCGCGATTTGAACTCAAAGAGCAAAGAGCCAAAAGAAATGACACAAAGCTTTCTGGCCGACGTTATAAGGACTCTGCTAATTCGTCTATCATAAGAACACGCCCAAAAAACAGACATTAACAATTCAGCTAATTAATGTTAGCATAGTCATTCATGATTCCTAAAGTGGAAGGTTCACTAGTAACGCCAGAAAATATATATTGAAACTCGATTGCTACACATATTTGAAGCAGATTCGTTTTTCATTTCCTTCACTAATAAAATCTTGAAATATATGAGTGCCATACATCACACACGACTCCCCAAATTACATGACCTTTGCAAAAAGGAGTTCGTATTTCTTTTTAAGTTCATTTAAAAAATAAGTTCATGTTGATTTTCGAAGAGGTCAAATTTGTAAGAAAGTAGATACAGTCTATTGAATCTATTCCAGCGTATTATTAGTATTTTATATCGACATTCTAAAAATGTTTAAAGGAATTAAGCACAGTACAATGAATGGTCTACAGTGTCTATTCTTGATTGCTAGGTGAATAGATGTAACATGACGTAAAGTATCCTATCTGGAAATTAATGAAACCCTAGAATTTGAATACATAACCCTCAAGCAACTAATCTAACACTTTAAGTAATTGGCCATACCTTTCATTAACATGTTAAAAGTATACGTCTAAATTAAGTGGAACATAAATCTGAATGAAGATAATTCCTGCCCATGAAATGAGTTACTCTTTCATGGGCAGGAATTATTCATTCTGTCCGCCGAGGCTGTAGGGACCCCATTTGCTCACCATACAGAGAGATGGGGAGGGCGAGAGAGATTGTGCCGATGACAGAGGAAGTTCGGCTCTTCCACGTCCGGACCATATCCTTGCGGTTGTGTTAACTATCTCTAGAGTTCATTCTATTATTAACTGATCCTCCTGCATTTTCTTTTATCCAAAGCTACATGTACTTTTCTTTGGAATAACACTTTATTGAACTTTAATAGAAATAAGGATTTGAATAAGTGTTCATTCGTAACCAGTGGATACGAATTTGTAATACCTTTTCTTTGGCTGGACTTCCATCAAACTTGAACCAGTTTGTTTCTTTGAATGACAAGAAATCTGAATTTCTAATTTCACTTCCTTTCAATTGTTTAATTAGTACATTTTGGTTCATTAAGCTTCGATATTTATCATACGGAATTTCTTTGTCTTTGAATTCGTCACTCTCCTGGGTATATGTCATAAGTCTGTTAGTTGCGGCAATCATAACCTGGAACGGAAACAAAAGTTAGAATATGATATCCTGTAAATTTGCGTGTGCCAACACGCACAAATACATGCACACAAACAAACATATAGTATATAGTAGACCACCCGTGACCCGTTGGGTCATATTCACTTCAAAATATTTCAAACAAATCATGTGTACTTAAAAATAATTGTTAAATAATTAATGAAACTGGAAGGCCCATATATATACGCGTGTGTATCTATATGTATAAATGTGTGTGTGTATACATATATACAACAGGAGGAAACATAATAGCACCACTGACGATGTTGCAGATGTGCAACGAAAAAACTTTGTTAGACTATATATATGTGTTTGTATCTATATTATATCTGTATTTTTGACCGTTGGTCAGTCAATGGAAAATATTGAGGACCGAATAAATTAACTGATATAAAAGATACAGAAGCGAAAACCAACCAAACAGTGAGTGCGTTCTGTCATTAATTCTGGCAATTGGTGGATTGGCAGTATCGGTAGAGAGTTGAGCGCCATGCTTTGACGCATATAGTTTCGGCCCTTGCTATTCTGAGTTCAAATCCCGCCGAGGTTAACTTTGCCTTTCATCCTTACAGGGTCGATAAAATAAAATACCAGTAATGTACTGGGTAATTGCTGGCCATTGGCCAAAAGTAGAAACAATTATTACAACAATATGACCCTCCCCAAGTATAACAATATATATATATGTATATAATGTATGCGTGTGGGTGTATATATAAATATGTGGGTGTCTTTGATCTATATACACTGGTCATAGACACACGCACACGCATATATACAAATATATATATGTATACATATATATATATATATATATATATGTATATATATATATATATATATATATACACACACAATGACAACATCTCTCTCTCTCTCTCTTCCATTCTCCTTCTCTGTCTCCTCTTCCTCTCTCTCTCTCTCTATATATATATATATACATATATATATACATATATATACAGACACTCATATATATATATATATATATATATATATATATACAATGACACCACTAGCTCTCTCTCTCTCTCTCTCTCTCTCTCTCTCTCTCTCTCTCTCTCTCTCTCTCTTCCATTCTCCTTCTCTGTCTCCTCCCCTTCTCTCTATGTCTCTATTTCAATCTACTCTCTCTCTATTTGTCTGTTTATGAAGGTACCCGGAAAAATCCGCATATCTCAGGAACCTGTCCTCTGATTGACGCGAAACTTGTTTTTTTCCATTTCAGGGTCAACTTTCTTTCAAAATATTTTCCCATTATGAGCCCTTTTCGCTGTATTACAATACTGACAAGCAAGCAATCGCAGAGTTGTAGTAATATATATATATATAGAGAGAGAGATGTCCCAAAAGTAAGTGTATATTAGATGGACATGAAATTACAAGTTATCCCCTTCAAAGTACGATTCTTGGTAGATAAAACAGTGGTTCCAATGCTTTCTTTATCGATCATGGCACTACCGGACGTCATTGTCTGCGCGTATCCTCAGCACGCTGTTTATAATGTTAGTATGTTTTCCTAAGTTCCAAAATATTGACCCTTCAAATTAGGGAAGATGTAGAAATCACATGGAGCTGGATCTGGGTTGTAGGGATGATTTGGAAATAATTGTTTCATGAAGTAACTGGCCTAAGTAAATGCACGCGATGGCTATTAGTCATCTCTTCAAGCAAATGTGTATACAAATAGCTGAACACACGCCTGCGCACAAATTCACACAGACACATACGCGCACACATATATATATATATATATATATATATATATATATATATATATATATATATATATATATATATATATATATATATATAGATATACATATATATATATATACGATATACATATATATATACATAAATATACATACACATATATATAAATATATATACATATATATATATATATATATATATATATATATATATATATTTATACATATATATATAAATACATAAATATATATATATATACATATATGTACATATATATATATATATGTATATATATATATATATATTTATATATATATATATATATATATATATATATATATATATATATATATATATATATATATATATATATATATATATCATTGGAAGTAGGGACTAGAAAGAAAGGGTCTCAAAGTCAACATGACAATTACTAAGGTCCTTGTAAGTAGACGAGAAAACAGAACCCAGATCCCCTCAGGGAAATGGCCTTATCAGTATGTAGGAAAGGTGTAGGTATGGACTCCATTCTCTGCCCCAAATGCAAACAATGGGTACACAAGAGATGTAGCGGGATCTCAGGAAGCTTAATTAAGAATGTAGGCTTCACATGCAGCAGCTGTGCTGGGACAGCAAGCAGCAGACAGCCACAGGAAACAAGAACCACCAATCTCTGGGAGGGCCCTGTAGAAACAGTAGACAGCTTCTGCTACCTAGGTGACCGAATTAGCAGCGGAGGTGGGTGTTCAGAAAGTACAGTAACTAGGGTAAGAACGGGATGGAAGAAGTTCAGGGAACTACTGCCACTGCTAGCTGCAAAAGGTTTCTCCCTCATAATGAAAGGCAGACTGTATGATACGTGTATCCGAACAGCAATGTTACATGGTAGTGAAACCTGGGCGCTGAAGGTGGAAGACTTACGTAGATTAGAAAGAAACGAAGCCTGCATGCTCCGATTGATGTGTAATAGTAATATACGCGAACGACAAAGCATAAATGAATTGAGAGAGAGACTGAGCATAAGAGGAATCAAATGCTGTGTGCAGGAGAGGCGGTTGCGTTGGTATGGACATGTGATGCGTATGAAGGATGACAGCTGTATAAAAAGGTGCAGAGCACTAGAAGTCTATGGAAACTGCGGAGTGGGGAGACCAAAGAAGACCAGGGATGAGGTGACAAAAGCCGACCTTACCCAATTACACCTCTCAAAGGCGATGACACACGACCGTGACCTCTGGCGTCACGCAGTAATACAGAGTACCCGATCTCCCATGGGTACAAGCTGAAGCAGATAGACAATATGCCCCCACACCCTCCCACTGCAAGGTGGTCGTGGAGATGCCACGGCAAAAAAGCACCCAGCCCACACTGTAAAGTGGACGTGTAGGCGCCACGGAAAAAGCACCCAGCACTCACTGTAAATGAGGTTCGTGTTAGTAAGGGCATCCAGCTGTAGAAATCAAGCCAAAATCAGTTCCTGTATGAACAAGGCATGGTCAGCCGACCAGACACTGCCCACAACAGGACAACCCGTCTAACCCATGCTAGCATGGAAGAACGGATGTAAAACGGTGATGATGATGATGACGATATATATATATATATATATATAAAATATTAAAAAAATAATGAATAAAACAATGAAACAGTTCCTTATATTAAACAAAAAAAGTTCATTATTTAACGATCGTTTCTAGGATATATATGTGTTAGAATTGGCATGCATATTCAACAGATCTATGTACAAAATTATACAAAATTATACAAACTATCAAAATTAAATATACATACCAAACACATATATATGCCGTCTTCAGAAGACGGCATATATATGTGTTTGGTATGTATATTTAATTTTGATAGTTTGTATAATTTTGTATAATTTTGTACATAGATCTGTTGAATATGCATGCCAATTCTAACACATATATATCCTAGAAACGATCGTTAAATAATGAACTTTTTTTGTTTAATATAAGGAACTGTTTCATTGTTTTATTCATTATTTTTTTAATATTTTATCTTGACTCTGTATTCCGTTTATCTTTCACCGAAAGTGATTTTTCATTGCATCTCTTCTTTCCATGATATCCGGATTACATTGAGTTCTTCATACGGATTGGACACTACCGTAAACTCTTGGTAGATTTATCTACATATATATATATATATATATATATATATATATATATATATATATATACATAAATGCATATATTACATATATTTGTCTGTGTTCGTTTTTCTTTTTTGTTCAATTATATTATACGGCTCGGAAAAATCTCTTTCCTCGAGCTATTTTATTGTAAGAGACTGTTTTGAGTTTCTAACTCAATATATACCTTTGATATATATATACATATATATATAGAACGGCTTAATAATCGGTTATTAACACTGCCGGCAAATATAAATAACTTTGTATAACCGTAGTCCTAGATAGACTGTGGCTGAGAAAAATGATTGAATGATCATAGCTGGAACGTATTTGATCATATGCCTAGTTAACAAAGCCTGACTTGAAGGTAAACAATACTACAGCCAGTACACGCGAAAAATACATACACATATTCCCATATAGTTATATGTGTGTGTATATAAATTAGGTGTATATATATATATATATATATATATATATATATATATATATATATATATATATATATATATATATAAAATAGGATTTAGCTGTATATATATATATACATATATACAGCTAAATCCTATTTCTCTCTTTCCCTCTCTCTGTATATATATTTATATATATAATGACGTATCATCTTCGTTTTTTCCGTTCATTGCCAGAGAACGTATCTATGAACCACCTAAGAGCATATTTGTCTACGACTTCTTTTATACCATAAACGTGGTCCTGTCTTTGCGTGTAATTGTTTTTCACCGCTTCTATTAATGACGTATTATATTCGTTTTTCCCCCGTTCTTTGCCAGGGAACGTTTCCACGAACCAAAGTATCGTCTTCCTGTCGTCCTCCAATTGCAACGTCTTTTGAAATATTTACTTCTGCGATCACAGATTGACTTTTTTAGTTTCAGAAGATCCCGTTAAGGGTGAAAGCAGCGATTCTTTGCTTAAACTTTATCTGTTATTTTAATAAATATATATATATATACATAATTTATATACGCACACATGTATGTGTATGTATTTTTTGCGTGTGCTGGATGTAGTATTGTTTACCTTCAAGTCAGGCTTTGTTAACTAGGCATATGATCAAATGCATTCCAGCTATAATCATTCAGTCATTTTTCTCAGCCACAGTCTATCTAGGACTACGTTTATACAAAGTTATTTATATTTGCCGGCAGTGTTAATAACCGATTATTAAGCCGTTCTACGTAACGTTTCTCTTGACTGATTTTTTACTGATATTAAAAAGCAAAAATAAACTTATATGAAGTTTTAGTCCCCACCTTCTATATTAAATATGTTTGAAAACATTTACATTCTCCAGCCGCAAGCTGGTGCAGTCTGTGACTAACCCAGGTTCTGCTGTACTTCGGGCTGAGGTGGGCAAACTCTCCAAGTAACGGTCGCTCTCCTACAGGTTTGCAGTCGATCCCCTAGCAGTGGAGACTTCTGGTGTCCTTGGCCCTAGGGCTACCTCCATACTTACCACCATAGGCGCTGAGCTGGCTAACCGCAGGTGTAAACCTAGCGAGATAGAATAGCTCTTACAGCGCATCTCCCTTACCATCCTCCGGAGAGACGCCTCGCCTTCTCCATTCTGTCCGCCCAGGCGTGGTGTGATCAGGACGTGGGACACCATTTGCTCATAATGGTGAGAGATGGCGTGGCCGGGAGAGATGAAGGCGATGATGGTGGGAGTTCGTTCCTCTGTGTTCGGACCTGGTGTCCAACAAATTGTAAACGCTTTAAAAACGTAGTTAAAAGTCACATTATTCTTCATTTACAAGATTGTTCTTTGTTTAAGGTCCTAGTTGGCTTTGCAGGGTTAGGGGTGGCCAAATCATTTAGTTTTGCATAATATAAAGTGATATAGTTAATCTCTAGTTATATTAAAGAATCAAAAATTATTATTTCTTTTCGAAAATACGACCCTTTTGTTTACACAAGCCTACCTAATATTATGTCTCTTTCCAAACAACATTAACAAAACATTTCCACCAGTCACCATCAAGACCTCATGTGTCTTGGGACCCCGTACAACCGAGCTCATCCATGAAATTGGAATGTCCTCAGCCCGTATGAGGAAAGAGCTTCACGATATAGGGCGGCTGTTGCAGCGGGTGTCGCTGGCTATTGTCCGCGAAAATGCTCTTGCAATGTTGTCTGCGAGGCGGAGTCGAGACGCTGGGCCGATCTAGAAAGTAGAGTCTGTCACCATCTCCCCTACCTCCTCTCTTTCTTCCGTAGTCTAATATTCCATGATCTTTCCTCCGTTTTCTTCTTATTTGTGGCATTTATAGCCCTTTTCTTTACTTTCCTTTACAGCTATATCTGCTCTTTTCACCCTTCCCCTTTATTTTCATTATTTATCTAATTAAAGGGTGGTGAACTGGCAGGATTGGTAGAGGGTCGGACGCCATGCTTTGACGCATAGAGTTACGGCCCTTGCCATTCTGAGTTCAAATCGCACCGAGGTTAACTTTGCCTTTCATCCTTACGAGGTCGATAAAATAAAGTACCAGTAATGTACTGAGTAATTGCTGGCCTTGTGCCAATAGTAGAAACAATTATTTATCTAATTATTTATGAAAACTTAAATTATTTACAAAAGAAACAAATCAATAAAAGAAGGACCAAAAAGAAAAAGAAAAACGAACGAATGTAATGTTAAGAATTTGATGGTTGCTCAACCAATAAGAAATATCACGCTCAAATAAGACCGCAGAGACTTACGTAAGGAAATAAAACATTGGGTAATACAACACTATCTGGAAACGTAGAGCGGAGAAAAAGCAGTAATAAATGTTGCAAGCCATCCCACTGATGAGATCGATATGTTCTAATTCGTTTTGAACTAATATAAACTTATATAGAAAGAACTAAGGCAAAGAGGTAGTTCTAAAATGTATGAGAGCCAGTGTTTAAAACATTTTGATTAGTGAATATTTGCCAATCAGTCACATATTTATTTTTATTTCTTGTATGCAGTGTATTCGATTCGGCTCTCTGTTTTCTGAGTTCAAATCCAGCCGTGATCAAATTTGCCTTTCATTAATTCGAAGTCAATAAAAAAAAGTACCTGACTAGTACTGGTGTCGATTCCACCTCTATACCGCTTTCTCATTTCACCCTTCTCGCTTTCTATCCTTCTCTGGAATACGTTCTTAGTCGTGGGATTGTAGCTGTGACTATGTTATTTGTTCGTGCGTAGGGACAGTATTCTCGTCATAGTTTAGTATTAAAAATAAAAGCTAATGATAAAATAAATATATATTTTAATAAAATGAGATACACGAGGGTGCGTCAATAGTTCATTTAGCTTATCGTTAAGTCCAGCATAGCTTGTACTGGGGTTATGTTTTTCGTGATACCAAGAAAATAGTTTATCGTGTTCTCATTGGAACATGATTTCAACGTTTATTTACAGAGAAACTATGCTTGATTGACGAGAGCTATCTTGGTTGCGTACAGGTGATAACTACTACTACTACTACTACTACCACCACCACCACCACCACTACCACTACCACTACTACTACTACTACGGTTGCTGTCAGTATTTATGTATCAAATATATCTGTATCTCCGGTATCGCAAACGTACTATTGTTAATGCGACTGCATAAATACTTCTTAAATAGACCTTGACACCAGCTGCAACAGCCAATTCACCTCGGAGTTACTTCCTTCGACGGGCTCTGTCGATTCTCAACACGTTAACATGCTTTAACAATTTTCATTAAAACATTAACATTATGCCATCTCCTTACTTTACGTTTACATCTATATTTTTTGACGTTGTTAGACAGGTGTTATTATTTCCATTATTATAAAGATTCGAGATCATGAATTCGATTCGAAATCTGTTCAAAGTTACTTCGCCATTATGAATATTTTAAGTTTCTCACAGGCATCTATACAAAATGCAAATTCTTTCAACACTAGACAGACAATTGTTCACATTTCTGAATAAAAACGCTATTGAAATACAGAAAAGACCGAATTAAAAGATCCGTCCGTCTGACAGATAAATCTTCAATTCGCAAGGCATAGAATTTATTACAATACAAATTATCCAGTAGTAAAAAAAATATAGATAAGGAACCAAAACAAAGAGAGGAAAATAAGAAAAAAGGGAATTAAGCAACGAACACTCCTTCCTGAAGCAGCCTACTTTGTTTCACAATTATCAGACAAGTGTTTGAAAAAATTACCTTTAACTTGTTGTCAATGGTTTTCACAGATTCAGATGTCAAATTACCATATTGAGCAGCAAGGGAAGTATGGTATGGTATTCTTTCTGAACTATTGGTTACTGTAGTGTCAACTTCAAAGGCCCTACGAATTGTCTTCAAGATCTGACCAATTGTACTAATACCGTTTGCCTCATTCCGTCCCCCATCCGCCGAAGACGCCCCATCTGAAATATCAAGTATATATATAGTTTAATTACATGTGCTAGGGATCATCTTGAAGTTTACATAACCCTGTTCTCTTATCATGTAACATTTGAGACATAAGCCAACATGTAGAGATGTGTTCTCAAGAAAGTACAAGCGGCCAAGTTGATTAGGTACCAAGAAGCCGGTAGCTTATCTCCTTTCATCAGTAACGTTTTCTCTGTGACCAGCAACATGAATGCTCAAACAAAACAATCTGCCTAGTTATAAATGCTAAGGCAAATATAAATTACCAGAGTAAGCAGCGGTAGCGATGGAAAAGTTATGAACATATCGTATCCTTAGTTTTCGATTCTGAGTTTCAATCGATATCACTTGAAGAATGATGGTATCCATCAAGCTAAGTTACGTTGACAGTACAGAAAGATATATTCTATAGTGGTGCACGCAATAGATTGTGAGAATTCTCATTACTTTCTCTAGGTTGGTGACAGTACTTCATACAAAATAATGACCAGATGATCTAATAATCCATTTATATAACTTTCCATTCTTAATTCAAATGCTCACAAGTTTTACTATATTTTCATCTTTCTGCGATTGAAAAAGTATATAGCATTTGTTGTTTAATCCCAAATTAAATCTGATCGAGCAGGCTTACGATCGAATTCGCGACTATATCCATCATAGTTTTGAGTATATTGAATCTAGCAATACATTGTCCTATGTGTCCATTGATATTTAAAGTGGAAAGGTATAGTTTGAGAATTATTTGGCATTTGAATGCTCTGTAGTGATCACACATTTTCTCCTCATTAGTGCAAATAAACCTGGCACGTACTAAAATCAATTCAATGGGGGACTAGACCTCTACAAAAAATAAACGACTTCGTGTTCTCATTTTTCGTATGAGATCATGGAAAGGTACACAGATTTTGAATAATGACAAGAAATCTCTGAATGCGAGGGATGTGTTGAAATCTTGTGTTGCATTTTTCAGGGTGATTCTCTATCACAATTCTTCTTGTGTATAGCTCCGATACCTCTACCCAGATTATTACTCAGTGAAATAAAATATGGTTATACGATTTATGAGAAAGCAAATATAGAAGGATATGAAGGTCCTTTTTACATGGATGATTGAAAACTCTTCACCAAAAATAACCAGCAACTACAAGGCATACTATCAGATGTAAAGCAGTTGAATGTTTCCATTGGGATGGAATTTAGCCTTGATAAAGCGCACAAGCTACCATCACTAGAGGGAAACTGTTAAAAAACAACCATCGTTGAACTTGATGAACAAACAGCTTAAAAGTGTTAGAACCAAAGGAAGGTTACAAATACTTGGGGGCATATCAAGCAGATGGAAATATACACTCAACAATGAGAGAAAGGGTCAGAAAAGATTGCCATCGCAGAGTGAGGGCAATACGCAAGAAACAGGACTAAAGCAATTAATACTTTAGCCATACCGGTCGTACGTTATAGTTTCAAGTAATGAAATTAGTAAATTAAATAGAAAACTTCGGAAATTGTTGAGAATAAATAGAATTCATCACCCTGAAATAGATATAAAACTACTTTACATTCGAAGAAGAAAAGAACAAAATCATCGCTTTTACCTGCCTCTAAGCCCCCATAGAACGCCCGGTTGGAGTTTATATCGGTTGCGCAGCTCGATAGACAGAGAAATGTAAGCCCTTGAAGACGTTCTAGTTTCCAAACGCTCCCTCTCGGTCTTTGTATGACCCATGGCTGCAGCTCTTAAGATGCGCTGTGGAATCACGCGTGTATCAAACGGTGACCATTCCGGTTCACCATGAAGGAAAAGCTGTAAATGACATATCCGCAGCGCATCAACTGCCATGGCATGGCCAGTCCCCAGCACAGTGGTTGTTGGCAGCAAAGAGATTGCTTGATCATTGGCACGCGTCCCTTTTACAATAGGTGAAAGAGCAAACGCTCCCTAGCAGTCAGACGTGGACTACGACAAAGCACGCCGGTCAAGTGGTAGTAGATGGCAGATGCGATGTATGCGGTTGCTATCTCTACCCAACCTTTCAGGGATACTTTCCTCTCGGCCTATTTCAGGGTGGAAGTGGCCCACCTGCTCATTACCTCTTACCTGATTTTGTCCATTACGAGGTTTGGACCAAACCAGACCCGATCCAATTTTCAAGCGCCCGATTACGCTATTGAATGGAATGGACCTGTCTCTCCAAGTGCCGACCCACAAGCCCACCGATTTTCCTGGTTAATTTTCACTCCTGTTACTGTTTCTTACTCTTTAAGAATCGTGCGAATCCCGTCTTTGCCTTTCATACTCACGAGGTTGAGAAAATAAAGCACCAATACCCGATTGGGTTTATTTAATCGACTTTCTCCTTCCCTTCAAATTTCTGACCTTGTGCCAGTTGGAGCAATAATTATTATCAACAAATTATGCTAATCATGTTTTTAAATCTAAATTCTGACGACACTTTTTTTGTCGTGTATTACAGGCTAAAATTTTAAGAATTTTCCTTAATTTACATTTTATTAATAGAATAGAATTCGTTACAAGTTTATTACATTTTGAATTTAGAATTTAGAGTGTTTTGGTTTTACTTTACTCATTTACTTTCTTAATATCATTAAGAAACGTATTTTTCCTATCTCTTCGGAACACTTTCCTCATTTACTACAATTTGAGAATTATCCTTGAATCAATACATGACCATTTGAAAGTTTTCTTTTATTTAATTGTATAATAATTATCATTCTTACACATTAACTTCACAATTATTCTTTTTTATTTATAAACTTAAACATAAACCTATCTACTTCACCTGGAATTTAAAAAATTCTCTGACTACAATTCTCTCTACAATCTACTAACTCAACAAAATTCATGTCCTTGAATAGAATTCTTTAAACAAACTATCTTATCTAGCTTTCACAGGCACACATCCTTATCTCTTTTTCCACATCTTGCTACTAACCTGAAATCCCCTTCTATTTGTATTTATTTATTATTACACAGCACTTAACATAAGATAATTTTTGCGCATTTAAAATTTAAGCCATGCCGTATCAATCCGTCTTTAGAGTTGACCACAGTTAATTTCTTCTTCTTCTTCTTCTTCTTCTTCTTCTTCTTCTTCTTCTTCGAAGAGAGAGAGAGAGAGAGAGAGAGAGAGAGAGAGAGAGAGAGTGGGAGAGAGAGCGAGAGAGAGAGAGAGAGAGAGAGAGAGAGAGAGAGAGAGAGAGAGAGAGAGAGAGAGTGGAAGAAATTGGGAGAGAAAGTCGATCCCTGTATTGGACTGGTACTGTATACATTTACTCGAAGATATGGCGGGATTTGAACTCAAAGTGTCGGAACGAATATTGAAAATGATTGCCTCGAAGTATTGTTGGTGCCCTAACACAAAGTATTGATTTTCTTTTTCTTCTTCAAAGTATTGCTTGAGAGCACTCGTAGATACCCAGTTGTAGGACTGAGACATCCAATGTCTTAAGATATCGTTCTGGGCTCTAACTAGCTTCTTAGAGTGGGAGATCCTATACCATACAGGAGCGGCCTGTACCATACAGGAGCGGCATACTTCGCAGCACAGTACACAATGGCAAGGGCACTGCTACGTAGGGTGGATGTACCAGCACCGCAAAGTATTGTAGATGCACTAACAACTCGCCGCTTATTCTCTTAATTTATATTTTTTCATTTACTTAAAAATCGTTTTCTAAATTTCTCAGTTCAATTATTTCCCCATTCCACTTCGTCAAGATTGTTATCCCCGATTTAATGATTTAAAAATTATTAACTTTAAAATATTATCTTTGAATCAATTGTTTTATAATCATTAAGTTAAAAACATTATTTCTGATTTAATTTTTTTAAGAATCGTTTATTCATTAACTTCAAAATCTAAAGAATTTTTCTTGATGTAATTATTTAATGAATATTAAGTTTTGAGCGCCTCTATGTGGTTAGGGATTCGGCTCACAATCGTAAGGTCGTGAGTTCGATTCCCGGCTTGGTGTTATGTCCTTGAGCAAGACATTTTATTTCATGTTGTTCCAGTCCACTCATCTGGAAAAAATGGGTTGTACCTGTAATTCGAAGGGCCGGCCTTGTCACATTCTGTATCATGCTGAATCTCCCTAAGAACTACTTTAAGGGCACGCGTGTCTGGAGAATGCTCAGCCACCTGCATGTTAATTTCATGAGCAGGATGTTCCCTTGATCGTATCAAATGGGACACTCGCCGTTGTAACCGACGGAAAGCCAGTTTATGTGATATTAATTTTAAAACGTTTTTATTCATTGATTTATGCATTAACTTAAAATTATATCTATTATCTGCTAAATTCTATATTCCTGAGTACAATGTTTTTCTCATTTGTAAATTTAAAAATCGTGCTTTACTTCTCCACCTAATGATTTTAATATATCTACCAACCACAAACAAACTTAGCTCTTTATATCCACATAGTCTCTAATGTTTTATTTATTCACGTTCAACTATTTGTCATTTCCATTGCTAGCTAGATCTCCATTCCTGATAGCGCTGCAGCAGAGGTTTGGTCCTCGACAGCTGGACTACAAATACCTTTCGACGCTAAACATCCGGACAGCCCCATTCAGGCAGATGGACTACAATCTCACAACCCAACATCATTTTCTCCAATCTTAAAGGCCCATCCCTGCATCGCATAAACCTGGACTGCTTTCCAAAATCAAAAACGCTCACCTTTTCTGATCATTCCAGATAATCAGGTGAAACCAATTACAACATCAATTGGAATTTCCATAAGGCCAACAGAGAACAGTTTCCAAAAGAGATAAATACGGAAGTGTCTACTCTTCCTACATCTGACCGATCAAACCTTAACGGTGTTAACTCAGATTTCTGTAAACCTTTCATCAAGGCAACAAATAACTCTATTCCACGCGTCTTTCGTTGATGTTACATCCCCATCTTGGACGAAGAATGTAATACTCTATTCGACGAGACTGCACGTGGCTCATAGGGAAGATGCATCTACCAAGGCATCAAACCTGATCGACTGCCCAGACAGGATACGCTGAGAGCGTTTGGCAGAAACGGTTCAAGAGATACAATTTACCCACTCTAGTAGAATTGCTGTAAGACACTGAAACGCCTCACTGGCCGCAGTTCTAAATCTACAATATGACCTGTATCAGCTAACTCTATGGTTGAACAATTCCTTCAATACTGGTGTTTCAAGAATACAGCCAAGAACTACACCCGCTTTGTGAAACAAGAAACCACCAACTTCTGGTAAGCTTCAGGAGCGTATGGATTTCTGTCTACTCCCTTTTCTCAAAATAAGCTAGCCGCAGTCACAGGTCAACTCAATAGTGGTAAAGCCCAGGGATCCGACAACATCATCCCAGAATTCTTGATACAATGCGAAGCAAGATGCCAGGAATGGCTGGGAGAGTTTTACTCTTGCAGTTTCATCAACCAAACCATACCAAAGACATGTAGATGATCCAAAGATGCTCCAAAGAACTTTAACTAATCTCCTTCCCGTGTGTGCCCTTCAAACTTATGGAACAACTTCTTCAACCAGACTGGAACGAATAGTAAAACCACAACCAGATGAGTGAGCGGATTATTTGCCATAACAGTAGGATAGTACGTCAAATCGTCAAACTGCACGGAGACAGCTTCGAAAAGGGCATCAAGGCTAGCATTATACTGGTTGACCTCACCGCAGCCTGTGAGACACCAGGACCTAACTCTGAAGTTACTAAGAACAATTCCTGGCCGTCATACGGTTCAGTTTATCAACAATATCTTACCCAACCGAAGCTTTTTCCTGAAGACAAGCAGACTGCTCTGCCTTCGTAATGGAATGCCTCAATGCTCGATACCATCCTCCATGTAATATATCCCAAACAGCATCACTGTAATATGGCGTTATATACGATCTCGCACATCTCTGCTTCAATAGAGTTTGATCTAAAGTACAGAGCGTATTAAGGGCAGACATAATAAAACTGGCAACATATTTCAAGACATGGGGATGAAAGTGAATATGGAAAAGATGACTGTAACGACATTCCTTCTAAATACCGAGGAGGCCAATTGCAAGCTCTCCATTAACATCGATGGCATACACATGCCAAATAACGCCACACCAACCAATCTCAGAGTGAAATTGGATCGACAGATGACCTACAGATAGAACCATTAGTGCAAAGGTTGTCTCCGAGGAACAACTTTTTACGCCACTAGGCAGGCTCATCATGTGTGCTAGCACATCCACCTTACCAACCAGTGCCCTAGCCGTTGTCTACAGTGCTGCGACGTATGCCTCTCCTATAGGATGCAGGCGTTCCCACACTAAGAAGCTAGATAGATTCCAGAACGATATCACCAGATGTCTTCGTCCTACAACTGAGTATCTACGTGTGCTCTCACACTCCCCTTCGTATAGAGCATCATAAATATAGGTTAGTAACCAAGGCCTCAATAGACCCAAGTCTTCCACTCCACGATATTGCTGAGAATTCTCAGCTGCAGGACCAATGTCTTTAGATGTCACACCACCATTTTTCTCGTCACGCAGCAAAATTGCAAAACTTAAATTTCAGCAGGATTAGGACGTAAAGAACTAGCTGGTAACCGGCAGCTCGACCCGCTCAATTGAGTGTCAATCCCAATACTACCTATGCGCTATACTCTCTCGGAAGAAATGGGTGTCCCTGAATCGGCTACACACGGGTGTCGGCCGGTTCAAATTAGCCATACACCGCTTGGAACCGTGTTCTTCAGCTGCTTGCCAGGCTGGCTCGCCAGAATAGATTGGTGAACGTATACTGAGTTATCACCGCATCCATGAGTATATGGACCTCACACACCTTAATCCCACTACCGTGAGTTGGTTACAACGCCTGGGTGACATCATATAATTGCAACTGCGACATAGGCGAGAAGAAGATCGATAATCCAAGCAGTGATAAATTCAACTTTGGAGGCCTGTTGGATGGCCTGTCCTAGATTAGTGCTTAGATAGAATTTAAATGTTAGTCGTAAATCCGTTTGGAACAAAATGAGTCTCTCTCTCTCTCTCTCTCTCTCTCTCTCTCTCTCTCTCTCTCTCTCTCTCTCTCTCCTTCGCTCTCTCTCCTTCGCTCTCTCTCTCGTTCTCTCTCTCTATCTATCTATCTATCTATCACTCTCTCTCTCTCTCTGTTTTATTTGTGTCTATTTTCTAATCTTTCCATTGATTTCCCGATAGCTCCCAACTTCCTTTTGACACTGAATTACTCTTATGTTTCCTTATCATGCGCTTAATCTCTTTCAATGTCTCTATCCTAAACTATCAATTTTCTCCTGGTTTCAGACCATAAACAAAGACAGAAATGTGCTCATAACAATTTTCTACACTTTTGTCCGCTTCCTTTGGTTATTGGACTGTAGCCATGTAAGATCGTTGCTTTGACATTTTTTAGTAGATTATAACAACCTGAGTATTTTGCCTAACATTTATTTATTGCTCTCGTAAGATCGAATGGCACTCACACACACACACATACATGTATATATATATATATATATATATATATATATATATATATATATATATATATATATATATATATATATATATATATATATATATATATATATATATATATATATATATATATATATGTGTTGTGTGTGTGAGTGTGTGTGTGTGTGTGTGTGCCATTCGATCTTGCGAAGGCAATAAATATAAATGTTAGACAACATATATATAACGAGTCCAGAAATAGCCGTCGAAACGGCTTGAGCTCTGCCGTCGGGGTCTAACATTTTCCTATATATATATATATACATATATGAAAATATGAACAGATTCAGGTTAGGTTCTCGACGGCTGAGCTCCGGCCGTTTCGACTGCTAGATCCGAACGTTATATATATATATATATATATATATATAGAGAGAGAGAGAGAGAGAGGGGGAGGGGGAGAGAGAGGGGGGGAGAGAGGCGAGTGTGAATCACTGAGATATCTGAGAAAATGTTTCTGGCTATATTAGAAGATAATTGTCCAATGCGCTGTGCAGTAGGATCGATCGCAGATCTACATGAGTGCAGATCTGACTTATTAACCACTGATTATTATATAGACACGAATTCAAATTCAGGGAAGGCCTGTTGTTGATTAAATAGACATTAGTGATTGGCCATCAAAACTGAGAAGCAAAGTCACTCTGGTACTGAAAATTCCCTTAACAACTGATACCTACTTAACAACTGATACCTACTTTGCCACCTTCTTTGATAAGAAGATACTCAGCGTTTTGTAAATATTACCCAGCATTAAGGGAATGAGATGGTATGATAGAGCGCCTGAAATATTGCTTTGCTAAATCTTAGTCACAATTTTCTATGTTGAGTTCAAATCTTGCTGAGAGCAACTTCACCGTTTATCCTTCTGTGGTTGAATAAATAAACTGCGGGGGTTGATTTAATCTGCCTATACCCTTCACTATCCTACAGAACATGTATATGACCTTGCGTCAATTTTAGAATCAATATTTTGCTGCGTTATTTTAAAAAATGTGAAAAATCTTTGTCGATATTTTACATGGAAATTGAAATATAAACTATTAAAATGTTATAATGAATATTATTCCTTTAGAAACTGAAAAATTAAATGGCTGGTTACAGTGAATATAATATTTATTAACTCTAAATTGAAAACTGAATTGTCAATTATATCTACCGTTTAACGTTAACTTTGGAGAGTTTATCGATTGCTTTAACTCTTAGATAAATGATAATCAATGAATCCTTAATTATGAGCAGAGCATTTAGAGTATTGGGAAAGAGAAGATGGTTATTACAGCAGTCAAGTATTTTCTCTATGACTCTTGAGATTTAAATCTTAATTGATTATGATGAGATTTCTAACTCAGGTTTTCAGTTCAACTTATTTCTAAAAAAAAATTCGTTTTTGCAATTAATTTGGAGTTAAGTATTTTCTCGAGAAACAAGCTTCACAAAAGGAATTAATGTTGTTGATGATGTTTTTTTTAGATAAACTAAGCTTCACACATTTTCAGAAGTAAAATATTATTGCTCCTATTGTACTCAATGTTGTTCATATCGACTCTGAAAGGATGTTTCTTTAGGAATATTAACAATGATCGGAGACCGGTGAAACTCAATACCAGTTAAACATTTATTCCGATCACTTCACCACACTCCGTTTTTATGTCACGGGAATTATTGTTTTGATGTCCATTCATATCTTAAGGGAATTATCTTTGTTCTTATTAAATTAAATATGCATATATGCATGTATAATGTACGTATGACATACACACATGCACGTCAATTATTAACGACAACGGTTCCTTGAGAAAAAGAGGAAGTTGATGCTGGTTTTCTTCTGTACAATAATGCTACATGCCGGCGGCTGTAGTTGACACAGAGGAGAAATATTTTAAGTTGTATTAAAATAATGTACACTTAGATAAACTTACATTTCTGCCTTATTGATACACTCCATGCCTCTCTACCCTTTTCTCCCTCCACACATACACAAATACAATCCACTAGGCTCTATAGAGGGGAGCGACGTGTGACCTCTGCTCGCTTAAGGTACTGGGAATGACCAAGAACAACTTATTTAACTCTAGACACGAAGGGATCATTTATTGTCAATACAAAACATTAAAAACATTCTTTAAATACAATCTACATGTCACCCAAATACTCTAATGCATTAATTAAAGGGCAGTGGTTTGGCAGTATTGGTAGAGCGTCAGACACCATGATTTGCAGCATAGTTATGGCCCTTTGCGTTCTGAGTTCAAATCCGCCGAGGTTAACTTTGCCTTTCATCCTTACGATGTCGATAAAATAAAGTACCAGTGGTGTACTGGAGTAATCGCTGGCATTGTGCCAAAAGTAGAAACTCTAATGCATTAATCCATGCTTCTGTCCCTAGCTACATTATATCTCTAACTAAATTACCCTCTCCACATTTCTCTAACCTACAAGCTTCGGCCAAAATCATATACTATAAATAAATCCAAATTACTACCTATCAAGACATGTGTATCAAGGAAGACTTTATAAAAATATGAATAGCACCCAATCCTGAATCCTCATGGATGGGCCACATAGACATAGTAGAAACAATATATATAATATTAGCACAAAAAGGTGGATGTCATACAAGTGTACCTTTACATAATTTAAACTAAAATTCTCTCTACATACAAGTATAACAGATACACCAAGTTTTACATCAAAACAGCACGAAATATTCCAATTATCTGTACCTATCTTTCTTGAAGGGCCACTACTATAAATTTTAACCATAACATGCAAATTTAACTTATCTTGATTAAAACATTATTAACAATCCATATAGACACACATCGTAGGCCAGCCGAAAATTCTGCTACCCCCAAAGAACCATAACGACCACTGTAAATATTTTTGATAGAGAAAAAAGACGCCTAATTTACTGGCCAATGTTAGTTTTTCTTTCCTCTTTTTCTGTCATTTTGTTACTTCTCATCCTCTTCTCCCTTTTAGTCTCTTAGTAATAATAGCTTATCGGTGATACATTAACACATCGGGAGCGTACAGCATATATGAACATTCTGACGTTTACAGTTCTTTAGAAGTAAAGAAGATATTGAATAACTAGCATACAGACCTACAATTTCTTCAATAGCAAACTTTGCTAGTCACTAGTTGATAGGCAACCAGAAACAAGCCAAATTCCAAGTACTTACCAATGTGTCCGAACACGGAAGAGCCGAACTCCTTCTGTCATCATCTCTCTCTATCTCTCCCTCCCCATCTCTGTATTATGAGCAAATGGGGTCGCACGTGCTGGCCGGCCAACAGTCCCGGCGGACAAAATGGAGAAGGCGTTTCTCCGGAAGATGGTAAGGGAGATGCGCTGGAAAAGCCATTCCATCTCGCAAGGCTCACACCTGCGGCTGCTCAAATCAGCGCCTATGCTGGTAAATAAGGAGGTAACACAAGTGCCAAGGACACCATAAGTCTCCACTGCCACGGCCACGACCGCAAACCTGTCGGTGAGCAACCGGTAGAGCCACTCCATAAAAGAGAGTATAAACTGTCAACACCCAAGACATCCCACCAACCCCTAAACTGCGACAATTAATATTCTGTATATATTTTTAAATATTATACATCCCAAATTAAGTACATTGCTAGAAATCTCATACGTTATAAAATAAATAGAATAGGTTGGGTCTCAATATGTAAAATAAACGACAAGTTCTGTTTGTTTGTTTTTTAAGCAATCAATGGAGACAAACAAGAAAAATGACTGATTCCCATAATTTCATATTATGTATATGTATGTGAAAGACATACATATACATAATATGAAAGAGTACTGGTGGAATGTTTCAGTAAAACCCCTAATAAAATGCAGGCATAACAGACCAGATATTATGATATGGGACAGGGAAAAGAAGTCATGCACAGTAGTGGAAGTTAGCTGCCCAGCAGATGCCAATATAATGTTAAAGATTAACGAAAAGGAGAAGATCTATGCAAAACTAATGAGAAATCTGCAGATACTCCACCCTGACTATACCTTCAGATTTATACCTGTGATTATTGGGGCACTGGGATATGTAAGTAACTGCCTCAGTACAAATCTTGAGAATATGCGCTTCACAGAACCAGAAAGAACACGACTAGTTAGGAAATTACAAGTGCAATCCAATATTGGAACAGTAAAATTATGTAAAACATTCCAAACATTTTGCATGTAATAACTGCATATACACAAGTATAGACAGAGCATATACACATATACACAGAGAATATACACAGAGCATATACACATGCACATATATAACTCAAAACATCCACAGCCACACATACAATAAAATCCATACTTACACACACACACGCCCGCATGCAGATATGCATACATATCTACCTAGTTGATGTCTAAATTCCAGTGAGAGTGTATTGTGTCTATATTAGAAACCGACTCTCTCTAGTGGTAAAAAAGTATAAGAGTATATAATCAGAAAAGAAGAAAAGATCAACATCATCGGAAACTACTGAACTGCAAGTTTTGTGTCTGAGTTGAGTTATCCCACTTTCCTGCGTTGACTTCTGCTAAAAGAATGCCCTGACAAAGGATGGGGATCCTTCACTCCCAGTGGTTTAACCGAGCGATCGGGAATCCAGCTCGATTGTTTCTATGTCCCCGCGCATATATACACACATGTCGGGTCACTCTTGAGTGCTACTGGTAACATGTAACCCAGTACAACCTGTCGCATGGCCAGGTCGTCGGCGACTAAACCGGCAACCACACCAAGTTTCCTTGGTGAGGAGGAGGATTTTGGACATCCTGCAGTACAAAAACAAAACCTGTCAAATGGCGGAAGACTCATAAGAGTCAACGACCATCCAAAAATGTGTAAATATGTATGTACATATGCACATACATGCATACATACATACATACATACATACATACATACATACATACATACATACATACATACATACATACATGCATACATACATACTTCACACGACACCAGGAAGACCTAAAGAAAAAGTTAGAGAGACGATTTGGAGATACAAAATTTAAAACTTTGAACTCCAAATTACACCAGTTGAAACAACAACTCACAGCTACAACAGAAAGACTAAAATATAAGTCAACAGCCCATAAACGACAAGTGCTAAATAGATTGTTTGCCAGAGATCCTAAATCAGTTTATCGCAGCTTCGGTGGCAAAAGCTCAATCCCTGTAAACGACACCCCTTCAAAAGAACAGGTTGAGAACTACTGGAGATCTGTATGGGAAACGGATGACGGATTCAACAGACAAGCTAATTGGCTAAAACAACTGGAACAGGACTACTGCCAACATGTCCAGACAAAACAATATGACATAGATGGGTCAATACTGGAAACAGCTCTACAGAAAATGTCGAATAGGAAATCGCCAGGCCCAGACCTCATTACAGGATACTGGTTGAAGAATTTCACTTTCTATCGGCAAGATCTCATACGGCTGTTTACTGAAACCATTAAGGGCACACAAGAACTGCCCAGATGGTTATCAACTGCCACTACTCTCCTCATTCCCAAAAATAGCCAAACCACCCTTGCTAAAAATTACCGCCCAATTGCCTGCCAAAACATCATGTATAAATTATATACTGGGTGCCTTAACCTGTTCTTACAGGATCACTGTGCTACCAACAACATCATAACACCTGAGCAAGCTGGTGGAAAGAGGGAGGTGTGGGGTTGCATAGATCACCTACTAACTAACAAAATGATTCAGGAAAAAACAACAAAGAATCGCAGAAACATGACTGTCGTGTGGCTGGACTATCAAAAAGCATTTGATAGTGTACCTCATGGGTGGATTATTAAGGCTTTACAGTTAGCTAAAGTCCCACAACCATTAGTAGCTGCTGTTGAACGCCTGACCAAGAACTGGTACACCAATTTGATCCTTAGAGGTGAGAAGGAGCAGGTTAAGACTGATAGGATACATTACCAGAAGGGCATCTTTCAGGGTGATAGCTTGTCAGTACTACTCTTCGTTCTCTCACTGAATCCACTATCTTACCTACTCAGGAAACAAGGTGGAGAAAGAAGTGGGCCCAGAAGTATCTCCCATCTTTTCTTTGTTGATGACCTGAAGTTGTATGGGCCAAATATCAATGACATCAAGAAACAATTGGACCTCATTACACAATTTTCAACCGACATCAAAATGAAATTTGGTGAGTCCAAGTGTGCATATTTGGCAGTAAAACGTGGAAGAGCTGTGCCCTCCTCTAGAAATCTAGATATGAACGGCCTGACAATACAACCTCTGCAGTCAGGTGACAACTACAGATATCTTGGACAGGATGAGAATGTCAGATATGATGGACCCATAAATAAGGAGAGAACCAGAACTGAATACCTCAGAAGAGTAAAAAATATATGGTCATCAGAACTGTCAGCATACAACAAATACATTGCCCACAATACCTATGCTGTGCCAATTCTAACGCCAACATTTGGCCTACTGAACTGGTCATTGCAAGAACTAAGTGAGATGGATGTTAGAACTCGAAAACTTCTCAGTGTTACTGGGAACTTTAACATCAATGGTGATGTGGATAGGCTATACTTCTCACGCAAGGAAGGTGGCCGGGGTCTAAAATCAATATTAACAACATATGAGACCCGGATAGTAACACTGAAGCAACACCTTCAACAGAGGAAAAAGGTTGGCGAGCATCTTGCTCGGGTTTATGAGAATGAAAAAAGAAATATCATTAGAATAGCGACTGATCTGGAGGAGAGATATGGAATAAAGCCTGATATAAATCTCTCACCCAGAGAAATCGGAAGATCCTATTCAATGTTCAAACAAGAAAACAAAATTGACCAATTTACAGAGAACGTTGTGCATGGATACTTGAGGCGTAAAACACAGACCATAGAGGGGATAAACCACTCAAAAAGCCTGGCATGGAGTTCCGACAAGTTTATGACATCACACCTTGAGGGATATCTCTATGCAATACAGGAACAAGAACTCCCTACCAAATATCTGCTGCACAAAAGAGGAGGGCCAGCAGCTGACAATAAATGTAGGCTATGTAAAACAAAGATCGAGGATGTAAGCCACATTGTTGCCAGCTGCGAAAGAATGTCATCTCGCTACTACCTCCCCATGAGACACGATGGGATAGCTAGAACCATCTGGAACGCACTCCGGAAAACAAAATTAACAACAAACGAGGAAGAATATATTGAGACAGATGGCACTAAGGAATACTGGTGGAACCTGAAAATAAAAATTGCCACCAAATTAAAGCACAACCGGCCTGATATTGTAGTTTGGGACCACACATTGAAAACGTGTTCTGTTGTGGAGATCAGCTGCCCACTTGATGTAAACGTTGTCAGAAAAATACAGGAGAAGGAGGACATCTACGGACCATTGATGAGAAGCTTACAAATCCAGTATCCAAGATACACCTTTAGCTTCATACCCATCATTATTGGTGCTACGGGTTATATACCAACCCGCTTGGACCAAAGTATGACCGAACTTGGATTTGCGGACAAAAAGCGCAGCTCCCTAATTCATAGTCTACAAATGGCTGCGATAGCTGGCACCTTCAAAATATGCAAAACATTATTGCGATTCAAGGGATGACAATTTCTTTTCTTTTACAACCTTGCCACCAGGAAGGTGGCCGGTCAAAAAAATATACTCGAAATTAAGAGAAAGAGAAAACATACATACATACATACATACATACATACATACATACATACATACATACTATACAGTCAACGCGATCAGTCGCATATTTTGGCGTGGGAGACTATTTATTAAATTTAAGATGAATACTATCTCCGATAGTAATACCACAACTACAGTCATGTTGAATAACTGATTATTCTTCTAACTATATCTTCTGAAGACACATTTTATTCGAATTCGTAGAGATATCCGACTAAATACATAATTCATTTTACAAGGATTTCCTACAAACGGCATGGCTGAACACATCAACAACAAAATTAAGGAAGTATCGAAGACAAACAACAAGAAACGTAAACAAACTTTATTCAGTTGTAGCTACAGAAGAAACCGAAATTATAAATCGCATTTCTCTTTGAGTTGCGAACTTAATAATGATTTATTTAATTATTATAAAATGGCAAAAAACAATCCCTCTATTGGCTATATGAGCAGAATGAAGCTACACTGGGACGAAATGCACCCAGAGCTAAATTATTTGACAGCAAAACAATTACGCCAACAAGCGACGTTTGTTGAACGTAAAAATAAGATAAAAATGGGATCAACAACACGTGCTACAGATCGCCATGCTACTAGACTTCCTAGCAGCCAGGTCGAACAGCGCCTTCAAACAATTATGCCTGTAAGAAACTTGACACCACCTGTACCATCTAAGTCTACCTCGAATGCTGGGGAAAACACTATCGATAATAATAATAATCGAAGAAATCATAATAATAATCGAAGAAATTTGACACCACGTGCACCATCCGAGTCATCCTCGACTGTTGTTGAAAATACTATCGATAATGATAATAATCAAAAGTATAAACAATTGAAAATTTCCCTCAACGAAATCTTCCAGAGAGAAATTAATTCATGTATAAATACCTCTCTTGCTGAACGTATTAAAACGACAATGTTTAATAAAAAAAAACAAATAATGAAATATTACGTGTTATTGACGACATAGGGGATGAATATTTACGACGGATAAAAACCCCAACATGTTGGCAAATCAACGCCTGTTTATATGCCTTAGCAACGACAGCGATAGCAGAGATATTAACAAGAACAGAACACCACCAAAAATACCATCATATATAACTAAAATAGAAAAAAAGCTTGCTGACTTACGAAAAACCATAGGATATGTGACAATGCTCCTTACATGCAAACAAACACACAAAAAACCTCACTCCTCACCAACAAAGAGTGGAAAATAAAATAGAGACGATGTTTGGTAACAGTAGAACCAGAACTCTTCAATTTAAGCTGATCACCCTCAAACAAGAATTGAGAGCTGTTAGCGAAAAAAGCCGATATCTGAAGAAGGTAGATGAGAGAAAAAGTGCTTAATAAAAGATTCAGACGAAACCAAACATCACTCTATAGAGATATGAAGAACAAAATAATAAGTGTCACTGAGGCCCCATCCCCAAAAGACATAGATTCCTTTTGGAGCAAAATATGGGGTGAAAAGAAGAATTTCAACCAGGATGCAGTGTGGCTAAGAGAAATACGAAAGAACTATTGCTCCTAGACTATAACAAAAACATACGAAATAAGTGATAGGAAAACTCCAAGAAGAGACATGTTTGTCGGCTACTGGTACAAAAAAATGATATTCTATCGGAGGTATCTTAATGACCTCTACCAACAAGTTCTTAAGGGAGATACACTTATACCAGAATGGTTGACATTAGCACAAACATTACTGGTCCCCAAGAACAAAGACACCTATTTGGCAAAAAACTACCGACCCATTGCATGCCAGAACCTGATGTATAAGATGTATACAGCCTTCCTGAACCTATTCTTCCAAGATCACTGTGAAAATAATATCATCACAGATGAACAAGCAGCTGGAAAGAAAGGAAAGGGGTTTGGGGATGTGCTGAACAACTCCTAATCAACAAAACTGCGATGTCGGAGGTACGACAACTTAGGAGGAATATGGCTACAGTCTGGCTGGACTACTGGAAAGCTTTCGATTCTGTTCCCCACTCTTGGATGATAGAGGCCCTCCAACTTGCTAAAGTCCCAGATATTATTGTCAGAGCCATAGAGAGGCTGTCTTCTTCTTGGGCTACTATCCTAAGGTTGAAGACAGAGAGGGGGACTCTATTTTCACTGATAAAATAAAATAGTGCAGGGTTATATTTCAGGGGGACAGTCTCTCTGAGATATTATTCATCTTGTCATTAAACCCCTTGTCCTTTCTGCTCAAGAAATGTGAGGGATACATCATTGGCTCACAGGAGGACAGAAATACGAACCTAACCCATAACTTCGTTGTGGACGATCTGAAACTCTATGTCAAGAACATGGATGGGATGAAGAAAAATATTGACCTGGTTACAACGTTCTCAAAGGATATAGGAATGGAGTTTAGTCAAGATAAATACTCATTCACGACTGTAAAGCGGGGAAAAACATCAACCCAGTCTAGAAACATTGTCATTAATGGCCTAACTGTTTCACCGACATCAGTCCAGACAGCATTTGAATGTCGCATCATATCTCTCCGACAACATCTACGAACCTCGAAGCGTAGGAGCCCGTCTCTCGAGCAAGTCTATCTGCATGAAACAGATAAGATCATGAGAGTTGGGAAGGAACTCCTCGAGAGATATTACCTGTGTGATAATCAAATACTCACACCCAGGGAAGTAGCTCAGCAGTATCACAGTGAATCCTTGGATGAAAAACTGCATGCTTATCAGCAAAATATCATGCATGGATATGTTGTCAGGAAGCTCCAGAGTCAGAGTAATATACATAAGGAAAGCAGTCTATCTTGGACCAACAACCGCTATATTGGCTCCCACTTTGTAGGATACGCTTTTGCAATCCAAGAACAGGAGATTAACACGAAATACCTGATTCACAAAAGAGATAGGGATGCAGGCAAAATATCTAGATGTGATAACAAGTGCAGACTCTGCAGAATTAACATCGAGGATATCACCCATGTCATCAGCAGCTGTCCAAAGATGTCATCGCGGTACTATCTACCTATGAGGCATGATGTAGTGGCCAAAACACTGTACAATGCAGTTCGTAAAAAAGATAGGCCCGATAATAAACACTTTGAAACCTACAGCAATGTGGAAGACATCCATGTACATAATATGAAAGAGTACTGGTGGAATGTTCCAGTAAGAACACCAATAAAATGCAGGCATAACAGACCAGATATTATGATATGGGACAGGGAAAAGAAAGCATGCACAATAGTGGAAATTAGCTGCCCAACAGATGCCAATATAATATCAAAGATTAGCGAAAAGGAGAATATTTATGCAGAACTGATGAGAAATCTGCAGATACTCCACCCTGATTACACCTTCAGATTTATGCCTCTGATTATTGGAGCACTGGGGTATGTTAGTAACTGCCTCAATACAAATCTTGAGAAGCTAGGCTTCACGGGAACAGAAAGAACACAACTAATTAGGAAATTACAAGTACAATGGAACAGTAAAAATATATAAAGCATTCCAAATATTTTGCATCTAATAACATGTACAGATAGAAAGCATATACACATGCACAGATACAAAGCATATACACATTCACACATACAACTCAAAACATACACATCCACACATACAATAACATCAATATCTACACATGCATGCATACATAATCTACCTAGTTGATAAATTCCAATGAGAGAGTGTTGTGTCTATGTTAGAAACCGACTCTCTCTATTGGGAAAAAATTTGTGAAATTATAAAACCGGAAGAACATACATACACACATACTGAAAAGGTGGCCCTTGCAAAATAAAAAAAAAAAGCACAGCTAATTAGGAAATTGCTAGTACACTCCATGAATGAATTTTTAAATTTTCAGAAATTTTGCATGTAATAACTGCATATACATATGTAAGAGATATTGAATCATACGTGAAAATGCACATAAAATTCAAAAACTCAGATCGACATCTGCAATGATATCCATACCTACACACAAACAGAAACACATACATACATGATGGCTGCCCCCTCGTTATCGAGTACGGCCATTGCAGGAAAAAAAACCCATAATAATAATAATAATAATAATAACAACAACAATAATAAAAACGACAACAACAACAACAATAATAATCTACTTATATATATATTTAAACATGTGCACACACATAAACATATCAACACACACACACGCGATAGCAATTAACAGCGCTGCGATCGAATGCGTCTTTTTAGCCCAGCCAGTGATCTAAAATGTCTTGCACTTGGCAACCAAAACACTCACTGGGAATAGCCTGTGGTTGGAGTTCATGTACTTTTGCATTTCGCTTGAGCCTTCCTCTTTACTTACATTGTCTACCACATACTTGGCAAGCATGATGAGTAGCATCTCCAACAGCAGCCTGGTAGTCAACCACACACATACATATACCTATGTACATACATATATATATATATATATGTATATATATAACGGCAATGAATTAGTTTTGTGAGTGTGTTCTGTTATTAATTCTGGCAATAATATTACACAAATATGACCCTCCCCAAGTATATATATATATATATATATATATATATATATATATATATATATATATATATATATATATATATATATATATATATATATATATATATATATATATATATATATATAATATCGTGCTGTAGTTTTTCCGGAAGCCGGCTTGCTCTCTCGGTTGCTGTTCGTCCAGATGACGTGATAACCTGTTCAGGATTATCTTCGTGAACAGCTTGTACACGTGAGACAGCAGGCATATGGGTCGGCAGTTCTTCAGATCTTCTCTATCGCCCTTCTTGTATAGTAGGATGGTATTCGACTCATTCCACTGCGAGGGTATTGTTCCCTCGTCCAGATAGTGTGTGAATCGCTCGGCGAGGATTTTCCAGAGCTGCTCTCCGCCTGACTTCAACACCTCCGATGTTATGCCGTCTTTCCCTGGCGCCTTTCCGGAAAAACTACAGCACGATGGACCATATATTTACTCTGACACAACTGCTTGAGCGGGCAAAAGAGTACAAGTTGCCTCTTTGCGTCGCGTTCGTAGACTACGAGAAGGCCTTCGACTGCTTCGAAATCAACGCAGTGCTGAACTCGCTGCAGAGGCAAGGAGTCGAGGCGCAATACGTTCAACTGCTCAGGGAGGCGAGTTCCGGATGCACCACCGACATAGCTCTGCTGTCATCACCCGTACGAGTGCCGGTCGAGAAGGGAGTGAAGCAAGGAGATACGATCTCCAAAACTTTTCACCGCGTGTTTCGAGCAGATCATCAGATGCATTTACTGGCAAGGCGGTGTCAACATCACCGGCGAGATACTTACCCACCTCCGTTTCGCTGATGACACCGTACTCATCGCTGAAACCACGGATCAGCTTCAGACCATGCTGACGGAGCTCGACATCAAATGCTCTGCAGTAGGCCTCAAGATGAACCGCATGAAAACGAAGTTCATGCGGTCCGACAACGTACCAACAGGTCGAATGGTGGTTGGCGGTGATGAAATAGAGGAGGTGGAGGAATACGGTTACCTGGGACAAGAAGTAAACATGCGCCGTGACATTGAGAAAGAGATCTCGCGGAGAGTAAGGGATGTGCGCAAGGGGAGGTTGGACAAGACCACCCGCGGCAACCTCTTCAATAGCACAGTTTTACCTGCAATGTTATATGGCAGTGAAACTTGGGCTACAACAAAGACAGAAGAGCAGAGGCTGGTAACGGGTCAAAGAGCCATGGAGATTCCCATGCTAGGAATCTCGTTGAGAGAGCACATCAGGAGCGAGGTCATCAGACAGAAGTCCGGCGTGAGGGACATCATCACGGAATATATGCGCAGCAAGTTCAGATGGGCTGGACACGTCGCCCGGTTCACCGATAATAGGTGGACCCGCGCAGTTGCCGAGTGGTACCCGCGCGAGCGGAAACGACCACTCGGAAGGCCTCCACGAGGGTGGAGTTACGATTTTAGGAATACGATTGAGACTACATGGATTAGGAAAGCACGATCCAGAGAGGAATGTACGGCGTGCTGTGACCAGCGGCGCCGAATTGACGCCCGACAGACTGGTCGGTCAAGATGATCAATGTGATATATAATATACATATAGTATAATATATAATATATATATATAATATACACATACATACATTCTTTATATATATATAACATTCTTTATATATATATAATATACACTTACATACATTCTTTCTAACACCGGATTCACTAGCGAAAGGTCTGTTTTCTGACTCGCTCATATATTCACACAGCTTATGCTGAAAGAATAACTATGTTGCTTGTGTTTATTTCCATCTTCGGTTAGCTTCCCCCTGTGCTGTTTACTTGTCTCACTCGCTTTACGCGTTTCTATTGTCCTAATAACTTATTTTAGTTATTATCGCTCCAACGTGAGGTATATGATTTTTAATGCGATGAAATACCCATGATCGTTTGGTAAATCACTGATGAGGGACTCATTTTATAACATGTTATCCATGTGCAACCAGCAGTATTCTTCTCACCCATATTTTCATATATATATATATATATATATATATATATATATATATATATATATATATATA
Source organism: Eledone cirrhosa (assembly GCA_964016885.1). NCBI lineage: Eukaryota > Metazoa > Mollusca > Cephalopoda > Octopoda > Eledonidae > Eledone > Eledone cirrhosa. The sequence goes on along the minus strand of OZ024740.1, from coordinate 268,694,774 downwards.
TATATATATATATATTGTACTTGGAGAGGGTCATATTTGTGTAATATTGCCAGAATTAATAACAGAACACACTCACTGTTTGGTTGGTTTTCGCTTCTGTGTCTTTTATATCGGTAATCTAATTTATTCGGTCCTCAATGTTGCCATTGACTGACCGACGGTCAAAAATAATACAGATACAATATAGACACAAACACATATATATAGTTAATCAAAGTTCTTTCGTTGCACATCTGCAACATCGTCAGTGGTGCTATCGTTTCCTCCCGTTACATTGTATGTCTACGCCATTTTTATTTAGTCTGTCTATATATTTATTTATTTATTTGTTTGTTTGTTTATTTTATTTTGTCTTCTTTGCGCATGCGTTTGCATGTGTGTATAGTGTTTTGTTTGATGCGTGTTCGTGATTGTATTCTATGTATTCTATGTATTCTATGTATTCTATCTTTACTAGTGTGTGTTTATATGTGTTGTTGTTATTGTGCTTGTGTATGTATTTATTTATTTATTTATCTATTTATTTATTTATTTATACTTCTCTTAGGTCAGTGTTGTTTGTTTGGGTGTTGTTGTTATTCTATTCATTCTTTCTGTTTAGTCTTGGCCTTCTAAGTTCTATTTCACTGGCCTCTCTGATTTGCCTATCTGCTGGGTCATTTCTCTGTTTAGATATTATTCTAATTTCTATGTTGTCTATGTTACCGTCGTGTTGTTGTCTGGCATGTTCATATAGTACTGACCCGTTTTTTCGTCCTTTTAGTTCCCCCCAGTGTTGGTCTATCCTTTCACCAATACGACGAGCTGTCTCGCCTATGTATGTTGTTGTCATGTTTCTGCAAGTACCCTCTGTACATCTTATGCTATAGACTACGTTTCTAGTTTTAAGTTTATCCGGTGGTTTACCTTACATATGATACATTTTCTATTAGTACAGTGGGTTCTCTTAAAAGGGTAGGTTTTGCTGATCAGGGATTTTATGGTGGTTCCTGGCTTTTCTACCACCTTAATCTTTAAGTGGGTCTTTCTCAGGGCCTTTCTACACTGGTTAGCTAATTTCCCGCCAGGGGTAGCGTCCACAAACATGACACTTTGGTATCTCTGGTTGTCGTACTATGAGGTGGCTTTCCCTATCTTATGTCTAGCCCTATCTAAGCTATTCCATGATTTGCTCCTGTATAATGGGCAAATTCCTTTCATGTCCAGTTCTATGAGGGTCTTATACTTCTCCATGGCTCCTTCGTATACTCTGACACTGTCTCTTTGGTTGTAGCCAGAGAACTGCATGCGGTTGATGAAGTGTTGGATGTGTCTTTCCATTTCTGTTGGGTCGCACATGCGGGACACATTCTTCATCACTCGTACCAAATCTGCGATCAGAATATTAAACTTAGCACTACTGGACATTGCTGAGTTTTTGAGTATCAGGTATTTGGAGGCCATGGGTTTAGCATAGTGTGAGTGGAGAATTTGGGTTCTCTCGTCTATAGTGTTAATCCAGAGTTCCGTGTCTAATACAGGTAGTCTATTGTTAGGGTGTTTGGAAGGGAAGTCGATAGTTACAGTTATACTCTGGTGTATGGAATTAGCTATCTGCTGGATGCATTCCATTGTGCTACGTTCTAAATCAAACTTGTTAGTGCTCTCTAGTGGGGATGTTCTTATAACTATATTGATATCGTCTACGTAACGAGAGTACATGATGAGGTCTATGGAGCTCTCATTAAGGAGATCTTTAAGTCTCCTTTCCCACCATACCATGAAAAGTTTGGCAACATCACCAGCTATGCTCACGCCAATGGCTGCTCCCTTATTTTGGGTGTAGATCTTCTCAAGAAGATCTACACCCAAAATGAGGGAGCATCCATTGGCGGGAACTTATACAAAAATAATTCAGTGGATGGAAAAAAGCAAGCGTGGACTAAATTCCAAGACATTGAAAAAATCACTGCCTACTTGGTCGGTGGCAAATTCAAAAGAATCAATCACGTGACATCGAGGTTAATCAGTGAGGAGTCTTGGAATTTAGTCCACGCTTGCTTTTTTCCATCCACTGAATTATTTTTGCATAAGTTCCCTGTGTCCACGCATCGCCTGGGAACTTAGCTGAGAACAGACTTCCTGATGACGAGAGGCTTTTCCATGCTTTCCATTTGGAAACCATGTTTATTCCCTTTCAGAAATTAATTAGTTGGAGTGAAATTTTAGTAAGTAAGTTAATTTTTATCATTTTCTTATTTTACGTCTTTCATATAATTGTTCTGCATCCCTTGCATTGAACCACAAAGTTACTAAGACAAAACATATATATTTGCTAGCATAGGTATGCATCTGTATATATATGTTGGTAGATATACTAATTCTTTATCTATATATATATATGTATAAATATAATTTAGCGAGGATTTAAACAAAAAGATAAAATTGAAAATATTACCCGGATCCTCGGAAATGATGTTAACATCCAATACAGGGTTTCTGCGACTCCTAAATCCTAATATTGTCTGCTTAAAAAATAATAATAATAAGCTTTTGGTATGGTGATCGAACAAGGATGTCACTTTTTCAACAGGTCATTGTTCTGCGCCTGGCTTTGAATCTCACAGTATTCTGAATTTGAAAGCACATGTGCACCTTAAGGGGAGGAAACCCCTAGTTTTGGCGAATGAATTCAGTATGTGGTTTTTCAAAATTGCAAATTTCACAAAACGAATAAGTTCTCAACTAGTTAGTTTTTAAAACAAACTTAAGTGATTAATCAATCAATGGAATTTACTAAAAAAAGTCAAAAAAATTAACCTAAAGAGGCCAAAAAATTAACTGGTTAATTGCTAGACTCGGGAAATTAATACAAATATAATTTAGCGAGAATCGCATTTCGGCGAGTAGAAAAACAGCAAAAAAGGAACCTTCGATTTGTGTTGGCAAGCGCTCGATAGATATGAAAGATCCAGAGCAATAAACATACGTTAAAAATGCCATAAAAAACTAACATGATAGTTATGCCATTAACCACCACGCCAAAAAAAGCGATCAAGCTAATCGGGTTTTAAAGAAAAGATAAAAATATATGTGTGTGTGTGTGTGTGCGTGTGTGTGTGTGTATACATGTGTATATCTATCTATCTATCTATCTATCTATCTATCTATCTGTCTGACGTGTGGAACATCGCCGGTAAGCTTTTTTGTTAATTTCTATGCAAAAAACCGAACTAATTGTTTGAAAAAACATAACACTTTGTAGATTAACCCCCAAGCTGATTTATCAAGTGGGTGGTAATCCCATTTTTCGCCCCTGTAGGGGCGAACATTTTATTTTAAAAATTTGTTTTAAAATATCAGATTTTACAAACGAAATAACTTGAGCAACACAAGAACGCTGGAGAACGTTAATAGAGAAAGAGGCAGATATTAACGTTATATCTGCTTCTGCTACTATGGACGTCGCCATAGATACAAGTGTAAACAAAGAGAAAAATATATTAACACTTGAAAATTTTAAAATTTATACCGTCGAAGCGGAGAAAAATAACAATAACACACAGGAAAACACAGGAATTAAACCCATTTACATACATACACATGAAAAAGACATCAACAACTCTACAGATACATATACACATAATGTTTCACCTCGACAAGGAATTGAGATTTCCAACAACGATAACAACAACAACAGCAACACCACACAAAAAAAGAAAATGTCTTTCGCTGAAACAGTGAACAAAAAACAAGATTTTATAAATATTGATATCTCCAACGCAAGAGATATGCTCCAGCAAGGGAGAAAATTTGTAACTTTCGAAGAAAGAGGTGTGTTTAGAATTAACTCACCCCTTGAAATAGAGGAAGACACAATCCGCAGATCAGTCACCTTTAGGAATGTCAAATTCCACAAGAAAGCCGACATTTGTTAACCAAGCAGATATAGAAGATACTTTCAAGGAAATTCTAGTAAATGTTGATTTTCTCCAGCGAGGAAAACAGTACGGAAGTGTTTCCGTACTGTTTAAAAGCGAGGCACTCGCCCCAAAAAACTCTGTGACACAAGCATACACCTTTTTCCCTACATACATGGGGAAAAGGACACAAAAAATTAAAATAAAAAAACATACCTCCAAACATTAACATCTGGTGGATCTTGGCTGGCTTCGTAGAGCCAGAAACTGATATGGTACTTTCGGTACGAAAATATATTCGACAAAGGTGGGCGGGCACAGATTTGGAGATTCTGTTGCAAATGAAACCGGAGAGAATCTCCAAAATACCCGAAAGAGTTGTTATTGATAATAACAACAAAATAAACATTTCGGTAGAAGGACGAACATTTCATTGCTTTCGCTGTGGTAGCACAGCTCACCTAAAAACCTCTTGTTCACAAACACACAATAACAACATCATAAAAAAAACGCTATTACCAACACCAACACCAAAGCAACCACCACCACCACAAGTACAACGATAGACGAAACGAGCAACCACACCAAAACAAACAGACACTCAACCAACTACAACAGAAAAAACAGAGACAACACCTCTGAAGAACACAACCCAACTCCATCCCACTCCATCAAACACTACCACAAACACACACACCGAAACACCACCACTCCACAACATACCCTTACCACACACACCTGACGATGATTATTCATCGACGGATGAAGCTGCTTCTCCTTCTTTAAGTGAAGAAGAGGGAGAACCGCGGAAATCTAAAAAACAAAAAAAGAGACGCCACAAAACCCCCAAGACTCCAATCACCAACACCAACACACAACCACAGACACAAACAACAACACAAACAACACCACAGTCAAACACCCCCCTATCAGCAAAACCAGCACCAACACCACCCCAAACACAAGCACCCACCATAAAAAGAAAACTCCCGGACGAACAACAAAATAAAACAACACAACAAAAACACAAACAACAATACGCATACATCAACACAAACAATAAGAATTTGATGGAGGTCATCTCCCAAACCCCAAGGTGGAGACGGAGGCCAAAACGTTCGTTAAGGCAGAATCGTCTCCGCACCTTAAACTTATAAGGGTTTCTATGGAAACCTATAATGACCTAAAAAATAAATTTTCACAAGACGTGGGCAACCCCTACCACAAACCCATCAAATATATATGTTATGTCTTAGTACCTTTGTGGTTATATTTGCTAGCATGGGTATACATCTGTATACATATGTTGGTAGATATACTAATTCTCTATATTTATCTCCAAATTATTTGTTGAGCAAAACTTGCAAAAATTTACTGCTATGGTTCATGGTAGTAGTTAGGCTCTTGTCATAATACCACCCCATTCCTCACTGATTTACCTCAGTGTCACGTGATTGATTCTTTAAAATTTGCCACTGACCAAGTAGGCAGTGAATTTTTTCAGTGCCCTGGAATTTAGTCCCCGCTAGCTTTATTCCATCCACTGAATTATTATTTTTATATGGATTCCTAGTGTCCGCGCATTGCCTGGGAACTTAGCTGAGAATAGACTCCCTGATGACGTAAGGACTTCTCTATAGTTTCGTTACGTAACTATATTTATTCCCTTACAGAAACTAATTAGTTGGAGTGAAAATTTTAGTAAGTTAATTTTTAATTTTTTAAATTTTCTTATTTTACGTCTTTCATATCTATCTCTATATATATGTGTGTGTGTGTGTGTATGCATGTGTATGTCTGTATGTGTATATATCTATCTATCTATCTATATATATATATATATATATATATGTGTGTGTGTGTGTGTGTATGCATGTGTATGTATGTATGTGTATATCTATCTATCTATCTATATAACTGTATATATATGTATATATATATATATGTGTGTGTATGTGTGTATGTATATATAGTCTGTATAATGGATATGACAAGACATTGAATTACAGATAAAAGATGTGAAGCAAGACTCTACAATTGATAATTCTAGATATAATAATAATTATAATGTACGATCATTAAAAAATTACAAAATGTCATAAATTGGTATGGGATTGGTTGAAATGCAATGCAATTTTTCGTTAAGGGTCTATATTCTGGTTTTAAATCCCACCGAGGTCAATATGGCCTTTCATTTTCGGAATTGATAAAAAATAAGATACCAGTGAAATACTGGTGTCATTATAACACTATGCCTCTACCCCTTAAAGTAGTTGGTGTGTTTAAATTGGAAAAGATGATAAAATGGAAAGGAAAATTAGAAAATGGTCAAAAGGAAAATGAAAGTCGTCTAAAAGATGCAGAGTTGCGGGGTAAATTACATAATTGTACAAATTATAAGAAATATAAAATGAAATTATGAAGATTATATGAAAAAGCAAATAACGAGAGATAGATGCACGATTCGTTGCTGAAATATATATAAATATAAAATCAATAATTACATTAATGCTATAGCATTAGATTTAGGCTAAATTTTAAATTATAGTCCAATGAAAAAATAATATACATAAGATATATGAAGATAGCAAGTAAAATATGGGTATTATGAACAAGTACATAATAATATCTATGTATGTATGAGGCCGAAACGCGTGGTGGAATTGTAGGAGGGGAGCGCCGTTGGAACATATGCAATTATGGACCGGGAGGAGTTCATTCACTCTGCAGAGCGGAGGACAGCCGATCATTTCCAGAGAAGAGAGAGAGTGTTGAAGAGGGAGAAAGGAAGTGATAAATATATATAGAAAGAAAGAGAGGAGGATTTGACTTAATTATTGAGTGGTACATTTTTTTCAACCTCGAAAAGAAGAAAGTCAACGTTGACTTCAGTAGAAACTGATCTGAGAGAGAGATGCAAAGAGAGAGGAGAGAGAGAGAAAGAGAGAGAGCGGAGAGCCGGAATGAATAATACACAGCATTATATCCATGCATGCATATATAAATATATGTATACATACTTGCACACTCACACACACACACACGGGGTCGATAAAATAAAGTACCAGTAATGCACTGGGTAATTGCTGGCCTTGTGCCAAAAAGTAGAAACTATATATATATATAAATATATATATTATTCAAAATATTAACATATGAAAAATATTCTCATAATCAAAATATATACTTTATTATATATATGACATACCGCTATGGTTTTGATTATGTCATATCAAATCATATTTTGTCTGATCAGGACGGACTAAAAAAACAACACAGTACCTTTGAAATATATATAATAAAGTATTTATTTTGATTGTGAGAATATTTGTTCATCTGTTAATATTTTGAATAATATTAAAAACTCCAGGAAATTTTTTTTTTAACTGTTGAGTGCTTCTAATGAATTGCAAAATTATATTCATTGAGTAATCAACGAACCATACTAATCTTTGGTCTATATATATATATATATATATATATATATATATATATATATATATATATATATATATATATATATATTTATATATATATATATATATATATATATATATATATACATATATATATATATATATATATATATATATATATATATATATATATATATATATATATATGTATTTATATATATATATATATATATAATATATATATATATATATATATATATATATATATATATATATATATATATATATTTTAAATCAACATATGATATGTTGATTTAAATCTGCACTATTCACAAGTGTTTTTTAACCTTCATATCATGTCTTCCTATTTTATCAGATGAAAACACAAATATTATTGCATGATGATGTTTGTTTTTGAAATGCGCATAATAAAATACATGGAACTCTTTTAACCATCTTTTGATCTTATATATTATGTATACTCCAGTCCTACAAACTGTAGAGTGCTTCTTATCCGATATCTGCATTGCTTTATTGTACTAAAATAAAACTCACCTCCTACATATATATATATATATTTAATACATTAACAGAGAAAGCTTTAAGCGATACTCTGACCAACTCCATCTCACTCAACAAACATTAGGATTTACCTAAGTATAATCCCAATTCTGTGTTTGGGGTGCTAACTATATAGTATTCCGTGGATAGTTGGTTGTATTATTTTATATGAGACATAATTAAATAAATCTCTCTTTCTTTCCATACGATCGTTTCGTTATAAGATTTCTACAAGTTGGGATAAATAATGTCCAAGTTATGTAGAAACTTGTATATAATCCATAGATATACATACAAGCCGGCTCTTATAACTCATCAGTGGATGCTGATGCAATATCGATATAAAAATTACATCGATATTAATAACTAGTGATGATCTCCGTCAGAAAATATATATATAAAATTAACGAGGTATCGTTTAAGGCAATCCAAGTAGAGGTTATGAGTACTCTGTATCGTGGATGGTTCTAACATTCGGCGTTCTTTGACTCAACAAGATGTTCCAGAAAGTTCCTATGTAAGCGGCTCCTAGAGTATTAATAATGAAGGTTGAAGAATAACACGGATCGGCTATGCAGTAGGAATAACTCTACTGTATAGCCGATCCATGTTATTCTTCACTCCTATATATATATATACATGTATGTATGTATATATATATAGTGTGGTCCACCTCTGATGGTAGACGGTCTGATCGAACCTATATATGAGGTATGATAGTATACAGTTATGCAACTGCTATAGATCAGACAATATGTCAATATTGATCGACCGTCCGAAACGATCGTAAAACAATGACTTTGTTGTTTTTATTATCATAGTTAATTTAATACCTAATATACACATCCATATATATATATATATATGTGTGTGTGAGTGTGTGTACGTATGTGTGTGTGTGTGTGTGTGTGTGTGTGTGTGTGTGTGTGTGTGTGTGTGTGTGTGTGTGTGTGTGTGTGTGTGTGTGCGTAAATATATATATATATGTGTGTGTGTGTGTGTGTAAATATATATGTGTGTGTTTGTGTTTGTGTATATATATATACATATATATTTAACGTTGATGCGTACCGATAATAGGAAATTATATGTTCATCTATTTTATTAAATATATTTCTGATTTTGTTAGCTCTCTTCCATATGTTAACACAAACAATATGTGGCGGCTCAGCAGTATTTAATTTACCATTAATTTTACTGAAAATGTTGTGGTAAACTCCCACAAACGACCGGGAAACTATTATGTCTGACACTTGCATGAATATTTCATTGGAAAAATACATCGCGATATTTTGTTACGATCTCTTAGGTAGTGAGTCTAAGACCTGTTGAGATCAACTTTACCTTTTATCTCATCGAGGTTGATAAAATAAAGTACAAGTAAAACACTAATGTCTATGTCATCGATTCCCTCAAAATGTAACTAGCCTTGCATCTAAATTTGAAATCACTATTATCATTTCTATGGTGATGATTTGATAAAATAATTAGTATGTTGGACAAAACATTTGGACACTTTACGTTCTGAATTCAAATCCAGCTGTGGTTGATTTGTCTTTTATCCTTCCGATCTCGATAAACTAAAGTACCAGTTAAGTACTGTTGTTGATATAAAAGATGGTAAGCTCCGTACAATATTACTGATTTTATGCCTAAATCTAAAAGATTTTAAAGAAAATATTATTCAGTAGTCATATTCCATGCTGTCTCTGCCGTACCAAACACAGTTCTGTATGCCTTAACAATGTGCAGGGTTTTGTTGTGGTGTTCTAATACATTGAAAGTATTCTCATTAATTTTTTGTTTGTTTTTGGTATGCCTAGTAGTGCTATTTTCTGTATGCTGGGCGTCTGGGTTATGTATCTGCCTTACTGTTGTATTTCATATTCTAAAAGAGCCTATTATCATTAAACATTTTTCCTTTTCTGTTTTCTATGTCTAAATTCGAGTTATCTCTATTTGCAGATCCTTATATTTGACTATGGTTTTCATCTCTTTGAGAGATACATTGTCATTTGTGATTACTGACCCATCGATTAGGAAGCATGTCTCCTCATGGTGGTCTTTGACTCTTGGACTTCATGCCTCTATGTGTTAGGCTATCTCAAAGTATGTTTGCTTTGTAATTTTCTGAGATATTGTCTAGACTATGTCTTTACTATATCATTTCTGTTGCTATTCTCTAATACCGGATATAAATTTATGTATGCAATTCTCAACTCTGACATACTTGAACATATATTATTTAGCTAATACTAGGCTGACAGAGCCAACGTGGTTGTTTCTTTCCTATTGCCACATATTCTGCAATTATTAATGCATTCTGCTTCATCGTGTACTTCAATTAAACATCATTCAGTCACAGCATCGAGTCCTCAACTGCTTGTTTACTTCCTCCCAGTTCAGCCTTTTCGGGTATTAATCATGTAATGATTTTTCCTCACACCGTTTTAGTATAGTATACCGAAGACTTCTTTCAGCTTAGACTTTAACATTTTTACAATTTCAACTGTTCCTTCTCATCGTGCTTTTGTAGTAAACTTTCATTATTCTTTACTGGGTCGATAAATTAAAGTACCAGTTACGCACTGGCTTCGATTTAATCAACCTTCCTCTCCTCCAGAAATGATTGGCCTTGTGCCTAAATCAGAAACCATTATTATTTAGTAGATATCTTTGTAGTTCTAAAATATTTATCCTGTAATAGATTTCTCGTTGAATATGATCCACACCTTGCCGAATATGTGGCAAATATCAATTTTCCATATCATATTTTGGTCTTGTATTCTGAAAGCAGTATTTCTTGTTATCGGCCTATTATTGCTACTTATTAAGAATATTATAACTTTTAAAGTGCTACTAAGATAACTGGAATATTGATGTATGTTGCGTTACTTTTTAATTTTATATTTAGTATTAATGCCTCTGAGATATTCCTTCCCTGTCACATTTTCATTTCTACGTGTTTTACATCATCTGGTTATCGTCACCTACGGGTTTGCATATCTGTGTTTGATGAAATTCTCTTATTTCGGTTTATTGTTGTTTTTTAATTAATTTTCCTCTCTCCAAAATCACCTTATTTATCTGCTGTAAAGAAGATGGGATCGTCCATGTTGAATATATAGGCAATATTTGTTTATTACAGCATTACGATTTGGCTCCATTCCTGTTTAACATATTGGTTAAAGACCAGTGAAGAAATAGGGTCCACTTGGAATATTCCTCTTCTAAATGAAATAAGCTTTTTTTATATATTTTTATATTTGTGTCTGTATCTGCAAAATTGGACGTATTTCCTTACTATTGATGCCGCCTAGGTCATGCTTAGTGGTTCCATGATCTATGTGTAGGGAAAACTGTCACAAGTCTTCTAGTAACAAACAAAATTATGTTAGGACCCTCTTTCGGTGTGCCTTTGTCGCATCCATTCTGCTCTTCTTAAAACAGGTTGTTCATTTTAGCGTTTTTTATTACCTGCCATATTATTGCAGTTAAGGCTTTGTATGCTGTTAGGCTGAGGACAGACAGGTTATTGGCATGTAGTTTTGGGGGTTTGCTGTATCTTTAATCTTTGGTTGCTAAGAAAGTGTTCCTCCAGACGAAAGAGTCAGTTGCTGTATGTGTCACCAATCATTACAATATACTGCTAGTATCGTGTGTGCCTCTTCTTCTTCTTCTTCTTCTTGTGTTTCCTATTAAATATTTTAACCAGATGATTGGAATTGTATGTTCTGGTGCAATCCAGATGTTTGTTGCTGGAGATATATTGCAATGTCGGCATTATATTCGCTGTAATTTGGCTGCATTCGCGGTGAATTGGCATTATCGGTAGAGGGTCGGACGCCATGCTTTCCAGCATAGTTACGTTCCTTTACGGTCTGAGTTCAAATCCGTCGAGGTCAACTTTGCCTTCCATTCTTACGGGGTCGATAAAATAGATTACCAGTAATGCACTGGTAAATTGCTGGCCTTGTGCCAACTGTAGAAACAATATAACATAATTAATTAGAAACAATGATATTACAGTGAATATAATTTTATTCGCTGTAATATCATTGTTTCTGGTTAATTACATTATGATCACTTCAGCTTCTCACACTTCTCATCAAAATACTATCTACTTCTCTTGGTGTTGGTAATGCATCGATTACTATTACATTTTCACAAAGTTCTTGACAAAATTGTTTTGAGTTGGAATCAATGCATCGCTGATTCGATGCACAGTCGGTTCTTTGCGATTTAGCGTGAATCTCTTGCTTCAAGTAATCTTTGGTTTCGGTTATATTTTATTTCCTTAGGTTGTAGTTCTATAGTATTTGTTGCCCCTCCTTTGTTTTAGATTGTATTGTTTTATTATTCTTTTCAATTTGGATTGGGAGATATTTTCTCCCATTAATTGTTTCTGTAATTCTTTTTCCATCCGCTTTGTTTGTGTTTCAATCAACCTGATTGAGTAAATATAAGACACAAACATTCTTTTGTGGTTACTATGGTTACTGTGGTTACTATATCATGCCATTTAGCATTGCGCTTGTGTTTGTGTCTTTTTATTTAAGTCTACAATGGCCAGATTAACAGACTTGTCCAGTCTCCCCGTTTGACGACGAGATCTCCCACCCACTTTGGGGTGGTTGAGAGATGTCGTCTCTTGTGAAAATGGGTATAGCTTTCATTATGTAAAATCTCCCCATTTTACTTCATTTCTCCCTGTTTTGTTGCACTTTTCATGGTAGTCCCTATTTGGTATTTTAGAGGTTGGCAAGTCTGGATTAGCGTTTTATTATAGTTGTTGCTTTTTTATAGTGGAATTATGTTTGACGAAGTACTTTTATTAGTATGTAGGATGACCTATTGTTTGAAACTCTTGAGTGAATTCCACATTTAAGATTCTCTTTTCTTAACTCTTCTTGATATTCCCTTTTGTGTATATTTTTATTTTGTATCAGTCAGTATTCTAGGGTTTGAATTTGTCATGTTTTGTTAATTACATTATTAATTTTGTATGTGTTAGTTTTACCTTCTATTTCTATTAGTTGTCTTTGTTCATTTACTTTGTGTTTTCGTGGTAGGTTATTTTTTATAGAAGTTGTATTCCAATTTCTGTATATTTGTTTTTAATGATATATCTTCTTAGGTTAGTCTTTTGGATCAAATGTTACATTTAGATCTAAGTTATTTTCCCTACACATTTTATACGAGTATATCGTCGAGTTATCATTCTCGGTGTAAGGTTTTGCTATGAATATTCATACAGAAAAGAAATATATTCCAATTGCACACATTTATTCGTTTTCCCTTTCCCTTGTAAGACTTGGGGAGTAAAGTCCGACCCTATCTTTAAATTGGCATCCTATTCCTCGTATTCGTGTATTTCGTTTTAATTTTGAGGACACGTGCAAGCAAAAATGTTCGTACTTTATAGGCACCAAATTTAAAGTACACATTTCCGTATTACTATTAGCTATGTGTTTATGGCCTTTTATGATCTGAGTTCAAATCCCGCCGAGATTAACTTTGCCTTTCATCCTTACGGGTTCGATAAAATAAAGTACCAGTAAACTCACTGGGGTCAATTTAATCGACTTACCCTCCCCCAAAATTGCTGACCTTGTGCCTATATAAGAAACCACTACTACCTATGGGTTGAACGATACGGTGTTTGCTTGATTTATTTGTTAATTTTTGCTTCTGATGTTTGGATGAGGACCCGTTGTCAATTATGGTTCGTGATTCGAGAGTTCGTTTATACGTGGTATGAGATGGTCAGATGCTATGAAAACTTGTAGTACATCAATTGAGTGTGGAAATAATCAATAATTATTAAGAGTATTATTTACATAATTTTCCTGTCACATCATCAAATATTCCGATTTGAATTTTTGTTTTGTTATTAGTTTAATCGTTTTTATTGGGAGCTGTCAAACAGCATTATTTAATGTTAGACATCTTCCACTCTTCTCATTGTTGTTGTTGCAATTATTTTTGTTATTGTTGTTGTTGTTGTTATTGTGTTATTCGGTGGACTGGCAGTATCGGTAGAGCATCGGACAACATGTTTTGCGGTATAAGTTACGGACCTTTACGTTCTGAATTCAAATCCCACCGAGGTTAGCTTCGCCTTTCATAAAATAAAGCACCAGTACCGCACTGGGGTTGATTTCATAGACTTCCCTTCGAAAATTGTTGCAGATATTATTATTATTATTGCCGTTGTTGTTGTTGCTGTTGTTATTATTCGGTGGATTGGCAGTGTCGGATAACATGGTTGGCAGCATATAGTTACGGCCTTTTTCGTTCTGAGTTCAAATTCCACCAAGGTTAATTTTGCATTTCATCCCTACAGGGTTGACCAAGTAAAGTACAAGTAAAGCTGAGGGCAATTTACCTGACTTTCCTACTTCCCCTCAAATTAATGGCCTTTCAATTATGGCCCTTTACGTTCTGGGTTCAAATCCCGCCGAGGTTAACTTTGCCTTTCATCCTTACGGGGTCGATAAAATAAAGTACCAGTAATGTACTGGTTAATTGCTGGCCTTGTGCCAAAAGTAGAAAAATGATTATACACACTAGCAGAAAACCACCCTACGGGTGGTTTTCTGCTAGCATGTGTAGTGTGTATATTGATATTATACACAAATATATATACATGTAAATATGATACATCAAATAAAATAGTAATTGACAATATACACATAAATTGAACAAAGCCTATGTTACACTGTCTTCGGTAATCAGTAATCCATGATATATTTTAAAAAAAAGACGACATTATATATAAACTGCATTAGGGGAAAATTAGCGACGAAATATATGCGATTATAAGTGTTATAATATAATTGTTTCTACTTTAGGCACAAGGCCAGCAATTACCAGTACATTACTGGTACTTGATTTTATCGACCCCGTAAGGATGAAAGGCAAAGTTAACCTAGGCGGGATTTGAACTCAGACTGTAAAGGGACGTAACTATGCTAGAAAGCATGGCGTCCAACCCTCTACCGATACTGCCAATTCACCGCCCTTATAAGTGTTATAATACAATGACCGCTAACCGGAAGTGTTGACATTTGATAATTTTAAAGAAGTGAATTTTAAAGATTAAGCTGTAAAATATATTTATCAACAGCCACGAAATTTAGTAGATAAATTATGTAATATTCATTCATTATTTATTCAAAGTAATCCAACTTATTTTACAAACGGGGTAAAAAAATATAATCTTGACGCAATCCCGCAGACCTTCCTTTATTATAGTTAAGATATCTGTTCTTAGTCGATTCAAATAGAATATATTCTTTTCATTTCTAGATTTAGGTAGCCTGGATTTAATCTCAGATGTTGAGACCGTGAAAATATTCCATGAAGAATTGTATTGACGCTTTAGCTATATATGTGTGTTTGTGAATACTTACATACATATATATATATATATATATATATAATTCCTTAAAAGGTTTATTATACTATGATCATTTCAGTGACCGGGTTCAGTATGAATCCGGTCACTGAAATGATCATAGTATAATAAACCTTTTATAGAATGACACCAGTCCAGCCTCCTGTTATTTTATAATAATTAACTCCTTACTCGCACCACCAACAACACAAACGAAGACGGGTGAGTTGCATTACGTCGAGTGCTCTCCCTAATATTACATCGGAATGACCATATGGAATGACCAGTTCTATCCAGTGGTGAACCAACAAACCTAAATAAATTTATATATATATATATATATATATATATATATATATATATATATATATATATATATATATATATATATACACGTATACACATATATATATATATATATATATATATGTGTGTGTGTATGTGTGCGTGTGCGTGTGTGTGTGTGTTCATTTAAAAACAGCAGAAGGCCGGACTGGAAATATTCTTTCAAGTTTTAATGATGCTGTGAAAACGCTATACGTATTTCAATTACATAGGTACGTCATATGGACGTGATGCAAGACTTAGGCGATTTCATTAGTTGTGGATTGCTGAGTGTCTACAATTCGGGGATGGTTCGCTGCAACAATAACACTGAATTTCCAAGACATCTCTGAATCAAATCTCTTCTCTCTTCTCTGTGTTTGGCCTAATCCTGTTATCAATTAATTAATTTTGCAATCGACCCCTGATGAAATCGCCTAAGCTACGCATTATGATTTGTTGATGTAACTAGGCCATTGAAATACTCATAGTGTTTTCGCAACATTAAAACTTTGAAGAATATTTCCAGTCCAGCCTTTTGTTTCTTATTAATAAATATTTAACGTTTTTGTACCAGTCAGAGGATATCACTTCTACCAAGGATGAGTTGCATAACGTCGAGTGATTTAATTTATTAAATCATGGTGTACTAACCGAAATCACCTGTATTTCTCATTGATAATTCTTACAACATAAATGGCACATATTTATTTATGATGCGTAAGGATTTGGGGAACAGGAAGTACACCACAAATCAGATAGAATCTAATATATGTTTAAGTGAAACAGATAATATAGAAATATACCAAACTCCTAAATGAGGGCGTATCGTTTATGTTAACTCATAAGGCCACAGGATACAGGATAATGGGCCCGGGACATGATTGATTTAGCCTTGTCAGAGGCAATAAAGTAACAATCGTTTCATTTTGGGACTTACCAAGATATAATAATCTGAGAATATATGTGGGGCTTTATAATAAGAAATGTTTAGTTTACTGGAATAGTGTCAATATAAATACAATGATACTTTGAGGAAGTCTAACTGTAATTAACCTTGACTGATAGTATAGTATATGAAATTTTAAAATGATGATTAAGGGGGAGGGTAAAAAAAAGATATAAAAAAATGGAATGTAAGCTGGTTAGGCACTAGAAAGAGCTTATAGTATATTAGTATATACCGATAATGTGAGGAAAGGGATGTGGTGCTATCACGAAATATAGATGAAAGTTATATGTAAATATTACTAATGTAATTGTGATTAGTAATGCTCACATCTTGTTTTCACACATACAGTTTACTACATAAATATGCAGGGATGAATTCAGTAGTAATATTGCGAAAGTAGGCATTACCAACAACTATGAGGACGTGAGACACTATACGCTTACCGAAACACCATTAACAATGATTGTGTTGACAATAACTGCAACATCAACATAAGCAGCAAAATAATAAGTATTACGATCATAATAACAATAAAGATACCACTAACCACGATATCGATAATGAATAGTGAATAGAAATAGAAATAATAATAACAACAAAAATAATAACAATGGCAGCAGTGAGAGCAGTAATTATATATACCACAATAACAACGACAACAATAGCAAAAACATAACACTGACAACAATGAGAATATCCACCAAAACGACGTCAGCAATAATTATAACAATAACCTTAGTAACAACAGCAATCTTTATAACAACGAGATAGATAGGTGATAATTACATCAACCAAACAAAGATGACAATAATAGAAGTTTCAACAATAATTATGATAATAAGGAGAGGAACGCTCATAATGACGATGACTATAATGATGACATCATAATGACGTCAACAACCATAATGACGTTAATAGTCCTTATGACATCAACATACACCGAAGCCAATAACAATGCCTATGTCTATCGCGGTTGCAACATCATAAAGTGACAAGAAATAATGATTTTTCCTATAGGCACAAGGCCAGCAATTTGGGGGGGGGGGAGGGAAAGTCGATTAAATCGACCCCAGTGCTTTATTTTATTGACCCCGTAAGGATGAAAGGCAAAGCTAAACTTGGCGGGATTTGAACTCAGAACGCAAAGGCCCATAACTCTATACTGCAAAACATGGTGTCTACAATAACTGATATAAATGATTTTTACTATAGGCACAAGGCCAGCAATTTCGGGGGAGGGGAAATTCGTTACTGGTTCTTTATTTTATAGACCCCGTAAGGATGAAAGGCAAAGTTAACCTCAGCGGGATTTGAACTCAGACCGTAAAGGACCGTAACTCTATGCTGCAAAGCATGGCGTCCGACTCTCTACCGATACTGCCAATCCACCGCTCTGATATAAATAACAACTGATATAAATATCTCTAGTTGAGAGTGTATTGATATTCATGATGTACGGAGAAGATCATGTATTAAAATGAACCGATTAGAAATGAATGATATCTTAAATTTTTCAAGAATTACTATAATCTAACTTAAGCACAGCATAAGGAGATATATTAGATTAATTATATAATAATTTAGAGTTTTTTGGTATTATTCACAGATTTTACGATTGATCGAATTAAATTAAATAAACATCTAAAAAGATCGGAGAAACAGTTAATATTCCAACGAAGACAGCAACTAATATATAACAGAACAGACACAAACAGCATTTATTGTTAACGGGTATCATTTATATATAAGTTACTTAAAGAAAAGATGTTTATAGAAAAATTAGCCAAGTTGATAATTAATTTGGAGCTTAGCAAGAAATAGTTAGAATAATTTTATAAACAATTGTCTAAAGTGAAATTAGTAACAGCTAGTTTCTCGGAGGCATTGAAAAATGTTGATTAGTTTATAATAAACTAGCAGAAGTGCCCGGCGTTGCTCGGAGTTTAATTGCTTTAAAGTACTTTTAATGATTCCACTCAATTATGAATATTGAGGCATTGAAAGTAAGTACGGGTAAGTTTGAAAATATACAACAATAGCATCTACTCACCATATGTCAGACCGACAAGACTGCAGTGGTGTTGAATAGAGGAGTCACAACACCTCTAGATAGACCACATTTTTTGTTCTGCCTTTGGGCGCAAGTATGAATAAGTTGTGCTTGCATCCCACTCTTGAGCATGCGACGTATAATTGGCCGTGTGAGAAGCACGGCTGGGATAAATGCAGGCCTGCCGTTGATAGCGTTTGGCCTTGGGACTTGTTGATTGACATCGCGAAGCAAAGTTTAACGGGGAATTGAAGTCGGCGCAGAGTACAGGGTCATTCCGTACCTGATGGAGTTAATGGTATTCTGGGTATGAAGACATTTTCTCCAGCACCGCAGCCCGTGAGAATTGTGGCTTCAATTACATGCGGCAGGAGGTTTCTTACCACTAACCGTGTTCCGTTGCAGAGACGTGGTGGTTCCAGGTTCCTCAACAGCATCACTGGAGTCCCAACTTTGACGCGCAGTTCATGAGGTGGCAGTCCAGAGAGGTCCAAGTAATTGAGGAATTCTGTGGGAAAATCGTCAACCTCATCTTTGTCCACCTCATCTTTGTCCACAGATTTGTAGGTACGGAGGTTTCCAGGAATGCGTTGCAGAAGGTCCTCATTGATTTTTCCAACTGAGGCATTTTTGGGAGCCAATATGGCTCTATCGCACAGCCAACTCATGTTTTTGTAGTTGATGGCCATATCGGGAAAGACAGAAGCTGTGAGGTCATCAACAGTGTCGACAACGGTGCCTACTTGCGAGACTGCCATTTCTCCAGCTGCATCTGAAGGTGCAGTGCCGTCACCAATGTTAAGAGGTCCTTTGAAAAGTCGGCTGCTGAGTGGTCGCCTGAGCAGTTGGGCTTTCATGTTTGTTGTGAGAGTCAGGATTGTCACTTCCTGCCACAGGGGAGATGACTTAATGCAAGCTCCCACAGTGTCGGCCCTGGTGGCTTTTGGAACAACTGGAAGAATTTGTCGAAAATCGCCAGACAGCAGTAGAGGTACTCCTCCCATCGGCCGGTTGCATTCCCTGATTTCTCGTAGGGTCCTGTCTAACGCCTCAAGGGACCCTTTATGGACCATTGTGCATTCGTCCCACACAATTAGGTGGCATCTTTTCAAGACTTCAGTTTTGTCAGAGTCCTTGGTGATGTTGCAGGTTATTGTGTCATCTGAAGTCGTGTTGAATGGTAGTTTAAATGCGGAATGAGCTGTCCTACCTCCGTGCAGCAGAGTTGCGGCAATGCCAGAAGAAGCCACAGCCAGGGCAATTCCTTTCTGCTGTCGCACTTTGGCGAGGAGGAGTTATTGACGAATGTTTTACCAGTTCCTCCTGGGGCGTTCAAAAAAAAGATACCTCCTCTGCGTTGACGAATGAAGTGCAAACTGTGTCATACGCCCGCCGTTGGTCCTGCAACAATTTCGGCTCGTTTTCGTTGAAGAACACTTCGAGGGCGTGGACGTCGTAGGCAGTTTCCTGAATTATGCCCGTCGGAAGTTTGTCGGAGCCCGTTCGCTGAACTTTTGGCAGTCCATAGAATGGAAGGTCATTTCCGCCGGCAGTTAGGATTTTGTCCTCGATGTCAATGAGAGCTTTGTTGAAGAATTCGTCGCTGAGTCGTACGTCGGAATGAGGGAGTAGCAGTTGTCCTTGGTGTATGTAGTCATCGGAAAGGTCCTCTTTGTATTTGTCCCATAAGGATGCAGGGTCGCTTAACTCGCATGTCTGCAGTAGCACCGCAAAGAGTTGCCGAAGAGTTTGCGCTGAGCGTATTGTAGCTGCCTCCTCCAATGTCGCATCCCACTGAGCGCCATCTTCCAGTAGACCCCGTCTAAGGCAGGCTGCGCGGAATGAAGTACAAAGCTCTCCGTTGATTGTTTTCAGATCGTCGAAAGATGCCACAGCGGTGGAGGCCACATTGTTGCTTCGTCGTCGAGAATGTTGTTCATCAGTTTGCGCTGCACGTGCAACTGCAGTTACAAATGCATTTCCGGAATGGCGGATGCTCCTCTTTTCTTCTGTCTCGGTTGCCCGGGTAATTGCATTTCGAGTTGCATTTTGTGACAACCGAGTCAATTTTTCTACGGACAACTCTGTAGCTCTTCTTCGTTTGGCAGCAGAAGCAGCTTTAGTTTGGCGACTAAGTCGTGGTCTTTTTAGGGGGTGGCATGACCGTAGATTCAAAGAATGTGTTTGGTAGTGAATATTTTCAAATGAACTTTGAATTAGTTTAAAGTGAGTACTATATTGTAGCAGGACCGAACACGTAAATA
>OZ024740.1:268656409-268668909 GCA_964016885.1 Eledone cirrhosa | reverse complement strand
TATATATAATACATTATAAAGAAAGAAGAATCATTAGATATAATTATTAAAATATACCATACCTAAATCTCTTAATTACTCCTGGACTACGTAGTTTCGTTGTATATTATGCAAAAACACTACATCACAGAGATACAGTATTTTTGTGAGGTTTGCCGACTTATCAAGAGGATACCTCATTTAGAGTTTCAAAAAACATCCGTAGGACGCGAGATAGAATCCCGAAAGGCGGGGGGGAGTCAATCACGTGATACAGCGGTCAAGTCCCTATGGTAGAGTAACCCTTGAAGTGAAGTGACTGCTGGATAGCTATCATTACTCAAACTTCTCTTCTACGGTTTTGATATAAATACCCCCTCCGCCTATGTGGTATTTTTTTCTTGGTTGCAAGAGGCTTAGCTCTGTTTCTTGACCGCTGTATCACGTGATTGACTCCCCCTTCGCCTTTCGGGATTTTATCTCGCGTCCTATGGATGTGTTTTGAAACTCTAAATGAGGTATCCTCTTGATAAGTCGGCAATCCTCACAAAAATACTGTATCTGTGATGTAGTGTTTTTGCATAATATGCCACGAAACTACGTAGTCGAGAAGTAATAAAGAGATTTGCGTATGGTATAACTTATTAATTATATCTAATGTTTCTTCTTTCTTTATAATGTATTATATAGCTCTGATACTGAATCAATCTAATCCATTCGGATTATTTTGTCCCAGTTATTCATAGAGCAACAACGGTTGAGGTTGGCACCACAAATTCAGGGATATATGTGGATATATTCATGTATATGTATGTGTTCGCATGTATCTTTGTATTTCTTTATATTGTGTGTATATATATATATATATATATATATATATATATATATATATATATATATTATATTGTATACTATATTGTTATTTTATTGTATATTGTATTTTTATTGTATATTGTATATTTATTTTACGGTTTTGTACGTATATGTATATGTGTAAACATGTGTGTGTAAGCACATATGCATATGTGCATTTGTATGCATGTGGGTGTCCGTGTGCGTATGTGTGTATATATATATGTATATGTATAGTTATATATGTATATATATATATATATGTGTGTGTGTGTGTGTGTATGCATGTAGAGTTATATATATGTGTGCGTATGTGTGTGTGTATGTATTTATGTGTGTGTATGTATGTGTATATATGTATGTATGTGTATGTATATATGTGTATGTATACATATATATATGTATATATGGATATGCGTAAGTATATGTGTCTGCGTATGTGTGTGTCTATGTGTATGTATGTGTGTGTGTGTACACATATAGACATATGTGTGTATATATATGTGTATATGTATACATATATGTATATGTGTATGTGTGTGTGTCTGTATGTGTGTGTGTGTCTATGGACACACACATATATATACATGGTGTGTGTATCTGTCAGTGGGTGTGTGTGTGTGGGGGGGTGCGTACGTACACCCACATAGGACAGGGTTTGTCTATATGTTTATATGCGGGTACATGTACTTGTGTGTAGATATGTGTACGGGTCTGTATCTGTGTGTGTATGTGTGCTTATGTCTTTGGAGGTGTGTCTGTCCTTGATGCCTATCCATAAGGTTATGCGTGTATGTGCGTGTGTGTGTCTGTGTATGTGTCTTAAAGTGTGTGTGTGTATATATGTGCAGATGTGCCCGAACGCCGATATGTGTCTTTGTATGCGTGTACGTGTGTGTCTGCGCGTGTGTGCGCGTGTGCGTGCGTGTGAGACCGGATGTAACGGGCTGTATAGGCAGGCGCCAATAGACATGTGGTGTTCTGTATGTGGGTGTGGGTGTGATTGGGTATGTGTAAGAGAGGGAGAGTGTGTGTGTGTGTATATATGTGCATGGGGTATGCGTGTCTACACATGTATGCGTGCATATGTCTATGCATGCATATGTGTGTGCCTGTATGTGTGTATTTGAGTGTGTATATGTGGGTACATACTCGGGAGTGTGAACAGACGTGTGAGATACCAAACCCAGCATGGCTCCATTGAAGTGTGTCGGACAGAAAATGGCTGATGACCAGTGTAGCAGTAAATAGTGACCAGAATTTATGATGACGTAGAAAAACAACAGCCAATGGCATGACAAGAGTGGAAGATGTTTTTTTTTAAGGTGTTTTGTGATGATAACACCTCAGTGAGAAAATTTGCTCCGAAAGAATTGCATGTGTCTGAAGGAACCTGCAGCCGTAGAATCAGCCAGATCCATACAGTGATCATGTCTCGAGCTACCTGCCGGCGAAACAATTGTAACACGCAATAAACTGAGTCCAGATGCATCACTGATTTTTCCTTTTTTTATACTATTCACACCCTGCTCTGTAAGAATATTGAGTGCTAATTTTGGCATACCGCCTATGGAAGCACCATAGCTACCATTATACACACGTATATATATATATATATATATATATATATATATATATATATATATATATATATATATTATGTGTATAATATATATATAAATATTTTTTTTTATGTACAATATATACATGTATATATATGTATGTATGCATGTGTGTGGGGGGGGGGGGGGTACTGCGTATGTATATTTTATATTATTACTGTTAATTTCTCGTGCTCTGTCACGTTGAATCAACTGTAAAGATTAGCTCTAATCGAGTAATCTTAAATATTAAAAGCATCTCGGACATGACCAGTCACTTTCTTTAGGTGTATGTAAGACTACGTTCCCTAATCTACAATTTCTTTGATTGAGATTTTAGAGTGGGATTTGAGGGGAAATGTTTTGCCTATTTCCAGTAAATCGAGGGATCACGTATAGGCATACTAGTTGCCTGCCTCGTGGAATTTACCTTAAATGCATAAGGGCCTGTAAATTGCTCTCTGTAAATTGCTCACAATAATACAATGAGTAGGTAATTCTGTTGATAGAGAAACTGAAATCTACGCCAGCTCCCTATTTCCGCGCATGTGTACGTGTGTATATTAATGTATATGTGTGTTCACAAATTTAATTCAATAAAAATATTTCTATAGTGGATTAGATAGCTCATCATATATAGAGCATAAGAACTAATTTATTCTACAGAAACAATTAATTGCTGCTTTGCTGAAAACATAATTTTGGGATGGTGCGTTATGCAATTATATTCCTTCACTAATTGCCAATAAAAAACGGAAGGATGACGTTAATAGAAACCATCTAATCAAGGATAAAAACTGGTGTTGCTTTGTTATATCAACGTAAAGATAGTTGTTCAGTTTGTTTACATCTTCTCTGCCTACGAGATTTCTCTAGTTGTATTAATAATAACTTTCCTAGAGAATTGTCAATACATCGTTAACTAACACAATCTACACAGCGAAAGGATTTAAACTAAATATTAACAGGTGTTTATTCATTCCGACTGAGAAAGAGGAGAAGGGTGATGAAAACATAAAGAAATTATAACTACATCAAAGCTGAATGAGTTTCAGTTTAGTCGATACTGCAACCTGTGCGATTCCTTAGTTTTTGGATTCATTGCTTTTCTTCTACAAAGGTTATAGTACCAAGTTTATTTAAGAGAAAGTCTAGAAGTAATGCATTATATGTGCATTATATGTAATTAAATATGTGTACGTGCACACATGTGATATATATATATACTGGATGTCCCAAAACATTGTATACACACCTTTATTAACTGCACATTTATTAGAATGCTGTTGAAGTGTGTATACATTTTGAGGGTACACACTATATATATATATATATATATATATATATATATAGAAAGAGAGAGAGAGAGAGAGAGAGAGAGAGAGAGAGAGAGAGAGAGAGAGAGAGAGAGAGAGAGAGAGAGAGAGAGAGAGAATTCCGACTGTAGCGCCAAACGGTTTCGAGTTGTGTGTTCTGTTCAGCAAGCATTTTCAAAAGGCTTGCTGAACACACAAGCTGAAACCGCTTGGCGCCGCGCGGAATTCTACCTATCTCTATATCCACTCTGCATCTTCCCATGTATTGAGTACACCGATGATTAGTGGTCTCCCTGGTCTCAGTATCACGCAGGCTCTCTCTCACTCTCTTTCTGTATATGTATATAATATATATATATATATAATTGTTTCTACTTTAGGCACAAGGCCAGCAATTACCCAGTGCATTACTGGTACTTTATTTTATCGACCCCGTAAGGATGAAAGGCAAAGTTAACCATATATATATATAATTGTTTCTACTTTAGGTACAAGGCCAGAAATTACCCAGTGCATTACTGGTACTTTATTTTATCGACCCCGTAAGGATGAAAGGCAAAGTTAACCATATATATATATATATAATTGTTTCTACTTTAGGCACAAGGCCAGCAAATTACCCAGTGCATTACTGGTACTTTATTCTATCGACCCCGTAAGGATGAAAGGCAAAGTCAACCTCGGCGGGATTTGAACTCAGATCGTATAGGGACGTAACTATGCTGGAAAGCATGGCGTCCGACCCTCTACCGATACTGCCAATCCACCGCCCTTACATTATATATATATATATATATATATATATAATTGTTTCTACTTTAGGCACAAGGCCAGCAATTACCCACTTCATTACTGGTACTTTATTTTATCGACCCCGTAATATATAATGTAAGGGAAAATGTTTTCTGAAGAGCCGAACTTTCCATTGGAAGTCTCTTGGATTTTCAATCTTTTGTGAGGCGAAACCGTCGGTAAAAGCAATATGGATGGGTAAATATTTAAATTATATTTTTTTTAATTTATTTTGAAAGATTGTTTGAATTTTACTTGTTCCGCTTATCTCAATTTTATAGTTATGGTATGTCAAATTAATACCACCCTATATATTTCCGAGGGTACTTAGTACCTGTGGGGATATTGATCTCATTTTATGTAAATTCTCCCTTCTGTAGAGAAAAAATCCGTTGTTTACCTAGCTTCTATTTTTAGTGGTGTGGCAGACAACACGTCTATGCTACTCCTGCTTCTACTAACGACCATTTCACGTGTAGGTCACGTTTACGGCTCCATTCGATCCTGCACTATCTGGCCGAAGTACTTTATGTCTTATGTAAAGGAAAATGTTTTCTGAAGAGCCGAACTTTCCATTGGAAGTCCCTCGGATTTCCAATCTTTTGTGAGACGAAACCGTCGGTAAAAGCAATATGGATAGGTAAATATTTAAATTATATTTTTTGAATTTATTTTGAAAGATTGTTTGAATTTTACTTGTTCCGCTTATTATCAATTATATATATATATATATATATATATATATATATATATATATAGGGAAAGAGTCAGGACCCCGACAACTGAGCTCCGGTTGTTTCGATAGCTAGAGCTGTCGAAACGGCCGGAGCTCATCCGTCGGGGTCCTGACTCGTTTCCTGTTACCCGCTCTACTACCCTAAGTATCGAGTACTCTGGTGCGTTATGGTCCACCTGGTATCTTACCACACTTTCTTTGTTATATATATATATATATATATATATATATATATATATATATATGTATGTATGTATGTATGTGTGTGTGTGTGTGTGTGCGCGCGCGTGAGTGTATGTGTGTATACACGTATGTGTGTATACACGTATGTGTGTGTGTCTTAATTAAGAAATACTCCTATTATTTCTTGACTCTAGCAACTTGATAAATTCTCTGTTCCGTAACAAAAAAGAAATACAGTAAAGCAGATCCAAAAATGTTTTACTACTTAAGAAAAGCGTAATGTCTGGAGGAAAACACTGCTGCAGGGTCAGCTTAAGTAACAACACACTGAAATAATTCCCCATACACTGTATAATTTGCTAGCTTAATAAGGTCGATTATTTCCTCAGCATTTTTTTAAAAGTTTGTCTTATATATTCCGTCTTTGAAATCTAATTGTTTTGGCGACCTCCAAATCACTTTTCAAAAATCAATATCTACACTATTTCAAATATGAATTGTTATCTAATGATTCACTAGTAAAACGTAGATATAATTTTGTCAGCTTTGATAATATAGCTTTCACTACCAGTTATGTTAGATCTCTCTCTTCTTCGCTCTGATTTTCTATTTTCAAAACATTTTTTCATATAGTTCATGTTTAATACTTTTTATTTAATGTTTACTACATTTTATGAAAAGAAGTTATACAACGATGGAAATATTAAAAATAAGGATATAAAGATAATAACAAACTGAAATAATGAAGAAAAAAAACAGGTGGGGGCTGAACAAAGCTGGATTTGGCTGTATTGGAAAGTAGAGGAAATGCCATATGAAGAAAAGGAGGGAAAGAACAAGGACTATTCGGCATCAGGAGAGAGCGAAGGAAGGGGCGAGGATGACAGACTCTGTGCCTAGTTCGGGTGGTGTTCATATATTATGTTTCTAATATATGGCTCTATTAGCTAATATAGTTGCTATATTGGCGCCTAGTATCTTCTGTTACCTTTGAACAACCGAAAATCACACTTACAATATATTATTTTTGACGCGGCAGTATATTTCACCTATCTAAAATTATCATCATTTAGCACAGTCCTGGGGTGTAAACTAGTGTAACATAGTGTCATTTACGATTAAATTATGGTAGTTTTTAAGAAATGACATTAAGAAAATGAAAGAGGTTTTTCATTATTGTATATTTCTATTCGTTGTTTCATTAGTTCATCTTTGTTCTCCTTCGACCTTTATATTGATAATAAACGTTGAAGACGCCATTCAGATGCAATGGAGTGTTTTTTCACAGATGAATGCCTGTACATTATTGGAATTAGATGTTGTTGTAAACCGTATCTGCGAGAAATATCCTGTACAGTAAAAAAAAAAATTTCTACTTTCTATTCAAATCATAGAACGGAAGTGTTGAATAATAAAAGTTTTAAACCTCTATTTATTTTCAAATAATTTCGTCTATTTCCTAGAAAAAAAATGTTCACGTTCAACTTAATGATTCTTAAGGTCTACCCAAATATGTTCGGAAATTTAACTTGAGAAGTGGAAGTTGACATGAATATAGAGTCTAATTTGAAACACTGTGATTTAATTAGAAAAAAGGTGTGCTAATAAAGAAGCTTCTATGCGATCCCTCAACCGATTAGAATTAACAGTCAATTATCTCTCGAGTGATGTTCTACCATCATCAAAACAAGATGCACATATTACGCAACGTGATTTTAGATACACTATTTCGAGAATAAAAAAACAGGGTGGTCATGGCTGAAACGGATTAGCTCTATGATACGTCATAGACTAGAAATATCTGCCTGATATAATTAAGGTACACACAGCTACAGAACGTGACATTTTCAAAGGTACCTCATAGCTTATGTGATTTACAGTTGATTTTAACTATGTAGTCGACTAAATGTCTTGATATTTTTAGGTTCGGACGTCGGTGTTTTCTAGCTCTAACCTCATTGCTTTCGACTTTCACTAATGATGGGGAAGGGGGGAGGGGCTAATTAAAATTTATACCAGCCTTTTACTGAGTCCATTCAATTTATTATATATATTTGTTTCCTTATGCCAATCATAACTTTTCAAATAATATGATGGTGAATGGGGATAAATAAAAGACAAATTAAATACATTATGGTTTCTAGCTTTGTAATTTGCTTAGCTTGAATATTACTTTCATCCCTCTGACGTAGATTAGACACGTATTAGTACTAATCTGTATTATCGATCTTTAAAATATGAATTTGTGAGTGGAAACAAAATCCTTCTTTTCTTTTTTTTTGCCTTATAAGTGCTATGTAACAGTTTTAGCAACCATGTTGAATTCCTTCGGAAATGAGGATAAAGTATTCTATTAATTGCTGCCTTAATACTTCAATAACTTATTACTTTTCCTTAGTCCAGGTAACTTGAATACCTAGTCCATAGACACGATGCAAACTCAAGAAACCAGCAGCCAGAATACTGATATATTCAGCGAGATATAGAAAAAATTAACTGTTTCAGAACAGGTTAAGTAGCTTTGTATCAGTTTTACATCTTAGAGCTTTTTTTATTTCACGAAATAAAAAAAAACATCTGAAGTGTTTAATTCAATTTGCAAAATTACTTTTAAAATGTTATTTTCGTATGGGTAAGTGAAATGAAATTATATAAAAATCTAGTGTTTCTGGAGTTTAATCGACTAATCTGTGTCGTATTTTAGTTAAGAAACTGAGTGTCTTATACAGAAGCTTTCGAACATCAAGAGAAACAGAGAATACATAAAATCGAAGATAATTTCAATCGACGAAAAGTATTACATTGTTCAAAGGTAGCTTTCAGCACAAGAAGAGATAGAATTGACGTTTTTATTGTTTACGACTATAATTATTGCTGCGAGAAAATACTGACTGTTTTATGTGAAGATGAATGAGTAAACTGTCTTGAAATTCTACAAAGAAAGTGTTCTGAAAACGGTATTCATCTTAAAAGCAAGGCTTTTGTATTCTTTGATCTTTTCCGTCTAAATTATATTACTCTTTAGTAGAGTAATCAATAAATATTAAAACAGAGCACTTCAATGGCCAGGTAGCTAATATTACTTTACATTCTTACAGAATACATAAGTGAGTAAGCGGAATGTAATGGTGATGCAAACATACAATGCACACACACACACACACATACGCACACATACACATACATATACACACACACACACAAACAAACACACACAGGCACACACACAAACATCATGTACTAGTAAGCATTTCTTGACAAATTAGAAAATCTTAGACATAAATATGGGACACATGCAGAGAAATCCATGTATATTCACACAAATACACATATGCGTGCTTACGTATAGGTGTATATGTATATATATATATATATATATATATATATATATATATATATATATATATATATATATATATATATGTATCATCATGTATATATAGAGCGAGCTATTAAGTTAGACATGGTTGAGCCAATACTGGCCGAAACCTATCAAAGTTATATATATATATACATACACATATATATATATATATACACATATATATACACATATATATATATGTACACACATATATATATATATATATATATATATATATATATATATATATATATATATATATATATATATATATATATATACATATATATATACATATATATATATACATATATATATATATATATATATAAATATATATATACACATATATACATATATATATATAATATATATATACATATATATATATAATATATATACATATATATATATATATGTGTATATACACACATATATATATATATATATATACACACACACATATATATATATATATATATATATATATATATATATATATATATATCGTTTCTGAATTTGTTTAGCAAGATTCTTTATCTGAAAACGTGTGTTGAAACCGATATTGTTATACTTTGGGAGGGTCATGTTGCCAATAAGAAACACACGCACCAGTTGCTTTCACTTCAATTTATTATAATAAATTTATAAATTTCCGGTTGGTTGGTTGGTTCCACAACCAGATGGTTGTTTATATATTGTCAAAGTTGTTTCGTCACACATTCTGTGACCTCTTCAGTGACTGGGGATTCTTTTCTTTGTTTTTGTGCCTCTCCTTTGTTCTGTCCTACGCCATCTTGTTTCTGTGTGTGTGTTGTGTGCTCAGTCTGCGCATGCGCCACATGGGGTGTCTGTGTGTGTTTATATTCGTTTATTTATTTGTTTATTTACATGTTACTGGTTGGTTGTTTGTTCTATGTGTGTGTGTGTTTTCATTTTGTCCTTAATTGTAAGTTGTGATGTTGCTGTTCCACTCATGTTTTCTATTTAATTTTGGTTGTAATTCATTTATGTTTATTGCCTCTGTGATTTGTCTAAACATTGCGTCTTTTCTGTGTGTAGATTCTATTTTTATTTCTATGTTCTCTAATTTACCCTTTTGTTCTATTTTAGCATGTTGGTAGAGTACAGATGATTCTTTACTATCCTGAAGGTCTCGCCAGTGTTCATTTATCCGTTCCCCTACACTACGAGCTGTCTCACCTATGTACACTATATTTTTATCTCTGCATTGTCCTTCAGTACATCTTATGCTATATACTACATTTCTAGTTTTACAGTTAATATGGGGGCTTAATTTACAGGTTATACATTTCTTATCTAGACAGGGGGTTGTCTTTGAAAAGGGTATGTCTTGCTAATAAGTGTTTTTATGGAGGTACCTGGTCTTTCTACTATCTTAATATTGAGTTTATGTTTATCTAGGGCCCTTCTAAATGTGTAAGCTAATTCACCTCTAGGGGTTGTATCGCTGAACATTATACTCTGGTATTTATTGCTATCATACCATGAGTTTATTCTATTAGCCTTATTCCTAGTTCTTTCTATTCTATTCCAAAATTTGCTCCTATACAAGGGGCCGGTCCCATTTGCGTCATTATTTACCATTTTTTCCCATTTGGTTCGCTCCTCTATACACTCTGATTTTATCTCTCTGATTGTAACCAGAGAACTGCATACGGTGGATGAAATGTTGTATGTGTCTCTCTAGTTCTTCGGGGTTGCACATGCGGGACACGTTTCTCATCACCCGTACCAAATCCGCAATCAGTATGTTGATTTTGGTACTGTCCGAAACAGCTGAGTTTCGGTGGATCAGATATTTGTAAGTCATGGGTTTGGCATAATGGGAATGGAGGATTTGTTTTTTGTTATTAATGGTTATTAATGGTATCTAACCAGAGCTCTGTGTCTAGTACAGGTAATCGATGGTTGGGGTGGTTTGCTTGGGTAGTCTATAGTAACTCTAATACTGTGGTGGATGGAGTTAGCTATTTGCTGGATGCTTTCCATTGTGTTTTTCTCTAATTCCTGACTGTTCTCTAGTGAGGGTGTTTTAACTACGATGTTTATATCATCAACGTAGCGGGAGTACATTATCAGGGTTAAGGGGTCTTCTAATTGTTCTTTAAGTTTAAGTTTAAGTCTACTGTCCCACGATATCATGAATAAGTTAGCTATGTCGCCTGCAATGCTAACACCAATGGCTGCTCCCTCCTCTTGGGCATATGTTTTTCCATTAAATTTGAACATATGTTCCTTAAGGGTTAATTTTATGCTGGTCCCCACCGCATGTGCAATCATTTTCTTTAGTTCATCGTGGTTTTCGGGGGTCCGTATGGCTCCGGTCCACGCGTTCCATCTATCTCTGTGGGTTTTCTATATGTTCTTTCCTTATAGTACTTTTTTGTTATTGTTTTTATTTGTTGCTCATTTTGCTTCTGACGAGTTATTGTTTCCATTTATACATGTGCTGTACTCAATTATATTCAATCTTCTTGAATTATGCCTTATTGAGTATTAATAGTTAGCAATGCCGAAACAATTTTAAAGCATTAAATGAGATAAAATCTGTTTTCTTTTGTTGGTGGATTGGCAGTATCGGAAGAGGGTCGGATGCCATGCTTTCCAGCATAGTTACGTCCCTTAAGGATCTGAGTTCAAATGCCGCTGAGGTTGACTTTGCCTTTCATCCTTACGGGGTCGATAAAATAAAGTACCAGTAATGCACAGGGTAATTGCTGGCCTTGTGCCAAAAAGTAGAAACAGTTATTTATATATATATACATGGTTTAGATGGCGGTGAAACAATGTGAGTTTGTCGCAAGGAAATATTGAAATATTGTTTTCTTTGTGAAAATGATATCAGAATACTATTAAATCCACAATTCTGCCTCAAACAAATCGTAAACCGCATAAAACCTTTTTTTTTAAACACGCACTCACATAAAATATTAAAATGGCAGCATTTACAAGAGTTCCATATATATATATATATATATATATATATATATATATATATATATACGTATGTATATATATATACGTATGTATATATATATATATATATATATATATATATATATATATATATATATATATATATATATACGTATATATATATATATATATATATATATATATATATATATATACGTATATATATACATACGTATATATATACGTATGTATATATATATATATATATATATATATATATATATATATATATATATATATATATATATATATACGTATATATATATACATACCTATATATATACGTATATATATATATATATATATATATATATATATATATATATATATATATATATTGTTATACTTTGGGAGGGTCATGTTGCCAATAAGAAACACACGCACCAGTTGCTTTCACTTCAATTTATTATATATTTATAAATTTATAAATTTACAAATCTACAAACTTATAAATTTCCGGTTGGTTGGTTGGTTCCACAACCAGATAGTTGTTTATATATAGTCATAGTCCTTTCGTCACACACTCTGTGACCTCTTCAGTGACTGGGGATTCCTTTCTTTGTTTCTGTGCCTTTCCTTTCTTCTGTCCTACGCCATTTTGTTTCTGAAACAAAATGGCGTAGGACAGAAACAAAGAAAGGAATCCCCAGTCACTGAAGAGGTCACAGAGTGTGTGA
>OZ024740.1:268648909-268651409 GCA_964016885.1 Eledone cirrhosa | reverse complement strand
TCGTAAAAGCACATATCGTTATATGCTTTTTCTATGAAAATTAGTAGTGGGCAGACTAATTTGCATAGAGTGTGAGTACGTACCGGTTCAACGGAGACGTTAAAAACAAATAACGAAACGAAATTAAATTTCGTTTCGTTTGTAACTCACTTTTGTATGACTGACGCTTAAACAATTAAGTTAAAAATGTACATCTACATATGCATACTGAAATACTAGTATGCATATGAATACACACACGTATACATATGTAGATGTACCAAGTCTTTCACTGGTTACTTTACTGTGAGTAATCCAGCTATTCTGTATGTAAACACACAGACAAACCGGTTTTTAGAGTCATACTGGTTTTCGAGGAAACACCTTTCCTCTATTCTCCAGAAAGCCAGACAAGGAATATTGAACTAGTTTCGTTGTTGTTACAACTCATCAGCAATATTTACCTATCTACCGGCCTTTCTGGAGAATCGTAAAAGCACATATCGTTATATGCTTTTTCTATGAAAATTAGTAGTGGGCAGACTAATTTGCATAGAGTGTGAGTACGTACCGGTTCAACGGAGACGTTAAAAACAAATAACGAAACGAAATTAAATTTCGTTTCGTTTGTAACTCACTTTTGTATGACTGACGCTTAAACAATTAAGTTAAAAATGTACATCTACATATGCATACTGAAATACTAGTATGCATATGAATACACACACGTATACATATGTAGATGTACCAAGTCTTTCACTGGTTACTTTACTGTGAGTAATCCAGCTATTCTGTATGTAAACACACAGACAAACCGGTTTTTAGAGTCATACTGGTTTTCGAGGAAACACCTTTCCTCTATTCTCCAGAAAGCCAGACAAGGAATATTGAACTAGTTTCGTTGTTGTTACAACTCATCAGCAATATTTACCTATCTACCGGCCTTTCTGGAGAATCGTAAAAGCACATATCGTTATATGCTTTTTCTATGAAAATTAGTAGTGGGCAGACTAATTTGCATAGAGTGTGAGTACGTACCGGTTCAACGGAGGCGTTAAAAACAAATAACGAAACGAAATTAAATTTCGTTTCGTTTGTAACTCACTTTTGTATGACTGACGCTTAAACAATTAAGTTAAAAATGTACATCTACATATGCATACTGAAATACTAGTATGCATATGAATACACACACGTATACATATGTAGATGTACCAAGTCTTTCACTGGTTACTTTACTGTGAGTAATCCAGCTATTCTGTATGTAAACACACAGACAAACCGGTTTTTAGAGTCATACTGGTTTTCGAGGAAACACCTTTCCTCTATTCTCCAGAAAGCCAGACAAGGAATATTGAACTAGTTTCGTTGTTGTTACAACTCATCAGCAATATTTACCTATCTACCGGCCTTTCTGGAGAATCGTAAAAGCACATATCGTTATATGCTTTTTCTATGAAAATTAGTAGTGGGCAGACTAATTTGCATAGAGTGTGAGTACGTACCGGTTCAACGGAGACGTTAAAAACAAATAACGAAACGAAATTAAATTTCGTTTCGTTTGTAACTCACTTTTGTATGACTGACGCTTAAACAATTAAGTTAAAAATGTACATCTACATATGCATACTGAAATACTAGTATGCATATGAATACACACACGTATACATATGTAGATGTACCAAGTCTTTCACTGGTTACTTTACTGTGAGTAATCCAGCTATTCTGTATGTAAACACACAGACAAACCGGTTTTTAGAGTCATACTGGTTTTCGAGGAAACACCTTTCCTCTATTCTCCAGAAAGCCAGACAAGGAATATTGAACTAGTTTCGTTGTTGTTACAACTCATCAGCAATATTTACCTATCTACCGGCCTTTCTGGAGAATCGTAAAAGCACATATCGTTATATGCTTTTTCTATGAAAATTAGTAGTGGGCAGACTAATTTGCATAGAGTGTGAGTACGTACCGGTTCAACGGAGACGTTAAAAACAAATAACGAAACGAAATTAAATTTCGTTTCGTTTGTAACTCACTTTTGTATGACTGACGCTTAAACAATTAAGTTAAAAATGTACATCTACATATGCATACTGAAATACTAGTATGCATATGAATACACACACGTATACATATGTAGATGTACCAAGTCTTTCACTGGTTACTTTACTGTGAGTAATCCAGCTATTCTGTATGTAAACACACAGACAAACCGGTTTTTAGAGTCATACTGGTTTTCGAGGAAACACCTTTCCTCTATTCTCCAGAAAGCCAGACAAGGAATATTGAACTAGTTTCGTTGTTGTTACAACTCATCAGCAATATTTACCTATCTACCGGCCTTTCTGGAGAATCGTAAAAGCACATATCGTTATATGCTTTTTCTATGAAAATTAGTAGTGGGCAGACTAATTTGCATAGAGTGTGAGTACGTACCGGTTCAACGGAGACGTTAAAAACAAATAACGAAACGAAATTAAATTTCGTTTCGTTTGTAACTCACTTTTGTATGACTGAC
>OZ024740.1:268621409-268643909 GCA_964016885.1 Eledone cirrhosa | reverse complement strand
ATTGAAAAATGTAAATTTATCTATGAAGTCAAAACTCACCGTCATCCACACTAGATGTATGTAGACTTCGCGCAGGTGCATCGCGTTTCATTTGTATATACTGCTTGAGACCATCTCCCGTTGCAATGGCTTGTGCTTTTGCGATATCTGAAATATATATATATATATAACGAAGGAAATGTGGTAAGGAACCAGGTGGACCATAACGCACCAAAGTACTCGAAACGTTGAAACGGCTTGAGCTCAGCCGTCGGGGTCTTACTTGTTCCTATATATATATATATATATATATATATATATATATATATATATATATATATATATATATATATATATATTATAGTTAGGGAAGCAGAACATTTTTTTTTGTGATCCAGTTCGTGGTTAAGAAAGCCAGTTTCATGGATGGTTTCAACGTACGGTTAGGGGTAACTCCACAAGTTTGTAAGAATTCCGTTCAATCTTGGAGTATAAAGTATAAAAGAGAAAACACAGGTAAGCATTAAGAGAAAGATTTAATCCAGGTATTTACGACCGTTTCATTGGTAAGTGCAACCTTATATTGGTATACTGCAAATAGCAGCCACTCAATTATAATTGTTGTTCACAGTCCAAATTTTCAAAATAGTTTGAAAATTTGGACTGTGAACAACAATTATAATTGAGTGGCTGCTATTTGCAGTATAGCAATACAAGGTTGCACTTACCAATGAAACGGTCGTAAATACCTGGATTAAATCCTTCTCTTAATGCTTACCTGTGTTTTCTCTTTTATACTATTATATATATATATATATATATATATATATATATATATATATATATATATATATATATATATATATATATATAGTAATATATTAGGAAATAGGATATTGAAATGTAGGACGCATATACATCTTTACATATATACAGGAATATATGTGTTATATATGTGTGTGTATGATTGCGTGTGCATGTGTGTGTGTGTGTGTGTGTGTGTGTGCGAGTGTTTATGTTAAGGAGAATCTGAAACAACAGTTTCATACTTTTTAATTTGTCATTCTTTTATTATATCCAGTTAACTGCTGAAAAGAAAAAAAAACAGATGCTTGCTGAATATCTGTCTATCTGTGCAGTCCGAATCTTGGTATATTGTGAATCAATAAACCATATATTTTTATAAATCTAAGAATATTAAGTGGGGAATTCAAATTTTTCTGTCTGATAGTAATCATAATGCTTCATTCAATTTGTGAATAAAGTTTCGTGGATGGGTCATTTTTGTATTCATGATTTGTCCTTTTTAATTTGAGGCGCAAGAGTTCGATTTCTTTTCCCCAAAAACGGCGTCTGTTATGAGAGCTCGTTAGAGAGCGAACGTAGGATTTTACAGAGATTTCCAATGTGTCTTTAAGCGTATACTTTGTAAATGAAAAAGAAATATCAAAAATGATATATTCAGAATTTGATGCTGTCTATAAAGCAATCAGAAGTTAAGCTTTTGGTGTATCAGGAAATTTTATTTTATTTTATCAATTCAATGCTCATTGAAAAGGATGAATATTACAACTTCAATTTACCATTTCTCTAAAATATATAATCATTTCAAAAGACATCAATATTTTTCAAAAATAAATAAAATATATCTACATTACTAATGTTTATCATTTGAGTTTCTTTAATAGTATTCTGTTGTGAATATTTTTATAATTAAATGCAGGGGATTGAAAGTATTTTATAACACTAGACGAAAATGCCCAACAGTATTTACTTTTGTTAAACTACATTTTGTGCTTCAATATCCCCGTTAACTTTCACTTCCGTCGCTTTGGAGATGTTAAAACCGTCTATATATTTCCTAATTTTTTAACCTCTAGTTCACATGTTGTCTAATGAAGGAATCAATTAACTGTTCCATGACGGTGAAGTTACTTCGAATTTCGTGTTTGCAAGATATATGATCAAATTTTTATTCCCTTTCTTTTCCTCGACCATCTCGTCCAGTAGATAGTATAATTCAATGCTGATTGATGGCCGAGAATAATTGAATATGGCATATTTTGTCTAAAAGCCGTTTGTTGGAAAACATATGGCTCCAAAAATTCAGTTCACCTAAGTGTAAATAAGTAAGATACATTAACACAACTCTTAACTGTAATGATCGATTGTGCAGTGTAGTTAATTTCGTTTGCTTGTAGTTCGAATGTCTTATATGAATTGTGTTTGACGGTGTTCGAATACAATTCACATAAGATGTTGCATGGAAGTAAAATAATTTAATGATATCTGTCCCTCAAAATGTGTTATTTGAAATACTTTTGCAATATTTAGTTTAATTAAATGATTCGTGTCATTTCCAGGACTAAAAATGTTTTTTTGTTTTTTTTAAATGACATAAACATTAGAGGAAATATATTTTACATTCAAAAACAGTTAATATATTTATTGTAATTCTTAATTTTGTTTCCATCAACAACTTTTTTCTACGATATTTGTCTTACGTTTGAATTTACTGCATCTTTAATTAAACTAACTATGAAATTCTGTTTATGTCTAAGGAGACACAAAATAATTTTCTTTTAAAATATTTCTGCACATCTTTAAGATGGCAAATATTGTACTCAAAATATTAAATTAATAACAGAAATAAAAATGTCTTAATAGCTCTATAAAAATAGCTGAAACTTTAGGACAATTAGCTAAGCGATTTAACGAAAATGTGAGATTTTATAACATAATACCTTTTATACTAATTAATAGACGTCAGAGTGAATGTGTGAATGTGTGTACGAGTTTATTTATTTCATATAATTTCCAAATACTTTTATAGTAAATATTATCATAAATTAACTAATATGGCTTGATCTTAATATTTTACTGTAATATATCTTGAACAATGTATTTAACTTTTCTATGCTTAAAACCGTATACTATTAAATGTTGCATAAGTTAATATCAGAAAATATTTTTTGTTCTAATTGGTATCTATAAATTGTACTATCCAACTTCTCAAATATGCTGTACAACACCTACTCTTATTAAAAAATGAGTTACCTTCTCTTATTAAAAAATTAGTTACCTTCTAAAACTTTTTCCGTTACTTTTCTGAAGGCAATAAAACTCTTGTCATTTAGATTTTATGGATACTATTTACTATTTATTTTCCTCTTTTTTTGTTTTGCAGTGAAATCCTGAACGTCACATCCCATAAAAACTAAATTTAGCACGAACCCTTAAAAGAATCCCTACATGTTTGCTCTACATGCTAGAAATAATAGCCAAATGTCACCTCAAGCTACATTATACTATAGTATTATAAAAAGTTAATTTTAAAAGAATTCTATCCAAGATACATAGTTCCAGAAGAAAAGATAATAAAATATTAGCGCACATGCTTAATTTGAAAACACGTGACCCAGTTTAGATTAACGACTAAGGTCGTGATCTCGATTCCAGGACGAAGAGTACATTATGCTTTTATGTAACAGGATTCATTTTACATTGCCTCCGATGATAGAATTAGGCCTCCTAATAAAACTACCGAGAAATGCAATTTTATAGGAGGCCAACTAAACCTGTCTTTTAAATGTTTAAGCAGCAGCCATTGGTTCGAGATGTACTAATATACCTTTCATGGCAGAATAGTTTATTTCGTCTTCGTCTCTTTTCCTCAGCAACAATATCAACAATAGATGTATATTTTTGATGCATGGAAAGATTTAGGTGATGTGCAATTGCGGGTTGTATCTATTGAAGTTTATCAAGAATGGGCTAATACCGTATTTCCCGGCGCCGAAGACGCACCCTAATTTTGACAACCAAAATTTGAAAAAAAAATAATAAACAACCTTCAGGATGCATGGTAGATTTTTGAAAAAATATAATTGTTTCTATTTTAGGCACAAGGCCAACAATTACCCAGTACATTACTGCTACTTTATTTTATCGACCCCGTAAGGATGAAAGGCAAAATTAACCTCGGTGGGATTTGAATTCAGATCATAAAGGGACGTAACTCTATGCTTCAAAGCATGGTGTCCAATTCTCTACCGATACTGCCAATAAAAAAAATAATAAACGGCCTTCAGGATGCATGGTAGATTTTTGAGACTCATTTTAGGAAAAAAGTAGCGTCTTCTACGTTGACAATTACATACTTACTCTAGGCAAGAGCCAATGAGGGAACCTCAATTTGGTAGCTCAAAAAGTAGTAACCATATCTCCCTTAAACCATATTATTCATGTTGATCAAGACCCTACCCCTGCCAGATTGTTTAGTTACCCTCTCTATGATATATCATATAAGC
This sequence comes from Eledone cirrhosa, assembly GCA_964016885.1. Taxonomy (NCBI): domain Eukaryota; kingdom Metazoa; phylum Mollusca; class Cephalopoda; order Octopoda; family Eledonidae; genus Eledone; species Eledone cirrhosa. The sequence continues at coordinate 268,639,620 of OZ024740.1, read as the reverse complement.
TGGAGGCTGGCGTTGATGAGTCTGCTTTATAAGGTAAATGTCTGTGCCTCTCCAACCCGACCGTTGACGAACGACAAGCTTTAAGCGCTTTGATAACACCTTAGCCAAAATATTAAACTCTACGTTTAGCAGACTTATTGGTCTGAAGATATGTGATACCCTATTTTGTGGGTCATTTCTCATAATTCGATGTAGACATCCCCTATGTAGATGTACGTGTGGCAAGATTGGCCCCCGACTAACATTTTAACGCAAAACATGGATGTTGCGTCGTCAGAGCTAGGGCGTGTGTTCTGAAACACAAAGGTGTGAAAGCGTTTCAATGGGCCCGATTAGCGAAGGTAACAAAGCCACAATCAGGTTTTAGCATACTACGGTACGCGCATGTTACTCCATCCATGTAGGATGTGTGCGATTTTTCATTAACATTTTGGATCAGTGCTGGGTCGGTAAAAAGGGGCTTAGTATAGCGAAATGCCGATAACAACCGCTGAAATACAGGATGTGACTAGCTGCACGAGGGTTACATCGCTTGGTTTGGATTGTCTGCCTTGCTAACTTTACGTTTACGTGACACACATGATCGGTGACCTCTTAGTAAACATCTACCACAACTGGCAGCAGAACGAGACAATTCCCAATTCTAAGAAAGGATCTGAAGAAGGGTGGGGTGTGGCATATTGATATTTTTAGCCCCATAATTGTTATTAACGAGGCTGTCATTTGTCATAGTTAGTCTGGTAGGAGGTGCGCAGATACACGTCTTCTGAATAGATCCATCCACGACAACCTCCACCTTATGCGATACGTTATATAAAGGGTAGCTAAGGAACCTGGCTCGGTGGGACCCTGATTTACATAGATCACGCGAAACCCTTCGATGGGGTGAACCATCACTATCTAATGGAGGTCCTTAAGGAAGCCGGTTTTGTTTTCAGGTGCTGGATCACTTCAATGCGCAGTTAGCAGGAATGGTTACTTATCAGAACCCTTCAATACTATGTGTTCCGTCTTCCAAGATTTTCACTCTCGTCGTTGTTGCATTTACTGGCTCCACGAATTGGAACGCCGAGGAGCAATACCAGTCTACAATAAATACTGAGAGTGTAAATATAATCAAATAAACAGCCGAAGGCTATATCTCAATTGATTTCAATTTAGAACATCTGCAAAAGTTTATTGTTACTTTATAGAGATTTACTGGACCTAACACATTGTTTTCCATACAAAGGTTATTACATATTTGGAAGCAATCTCTTATGTGCATAAGCTCAAATTAGAAGACTAATACAATTCATAGTTCATATTCTTTTCAGTTAAAATATAAACTTGCGCTGTTTTCTTTGCCTTTTCACGAAGTAAACTCATAATTAAATTTAATATTAGAAAGTAAACTTTATATTAAAATGAATTACTACGCCATTATATTTGTCATTATCGATTATATAAATAAGTCTATATATTCTTACCATCAGTGCCATTGATTCCTGTAAAGATAAAGTAAATGTAAGTTAATAATAATAATAATAATAATAATAATAATAATAATAATAATAATAATAATAATAATAATAATGATTTCTTTATTAACCACAAGGGTTTACATAAAGTAGACATTAAGGACAGTGCAGGACAATACAGGACGGTACAAATGGGCATTTCTGCGTGTAAAAAACAAAAACAGAGGATGTAACAAAAAAATAACAATGAAAAATTCCCCAAATGGGGGGAGACTTCGGAGGGACATTTGTGGAGAAAGCCCAGTAAAAGGCCACAGTAAAAGGCCACCAAGGCAAGTGCCCTCTCCCAGTTTTCCACCTTTAATTTACAGATATATACTCAGATAATAATAATAATAATAATGATTTCTTTATTGGCCACAAGGGCTGACATCAAGAAAAACATTACAGACAGCACAGCACCGTACAGGACGGTACGATGTGGGTTTTGTGCGTGTAAATATTTGTATTATTTATATAAGAAAAGAAAAAAAAAGGACATAGAAACATATATATAAACAATAAAAATGAAAATTGAAACAATGAAAAATTCCCCAATAGGGGGGAAACCTCCGAGTGTTACGCGTGGCGAAAACCAAACAAAAGACCACGGTCACCCTGACCACCAGGGCAAGCGCCCTCTCTCAATTTTTCCATCTCTCAAACTACAGACGTATATTCAGAGCGGTCCCGTTCACTCGGACCATTCTCGCTACATTCACCCACCTTTCAACAAACTTGCTAGGAGGCAGCACTTGCCTCTCCACCCTGATTTTCCTCTTCAAGTGATACTTGAAAAAGTTAATTAGGGATTCGCCGAAGAGGAAAACGCACATGGTGGATATATCGTTATGGAATCGCTCCCGTAAGCTTTTGATTTTTACTAATTAAAACAACTGTGATAGATTACAAATGAAGTATAAGATTACAGTTTTTTTATGCTCAGCAAGCCACAACGCATCACATTACGGCATAGGGCCCCAATATTTAATATTTAATTTTGGATCAGAAATGTTATAGTCGAAAAAGAGAAAAATGTCAAAATGGCTCAGTGGACAGACAGGCAAATAATTTCACCACAAACACCACCACCGCTACCATCACCACTTCCACGCCAAAAACTCTAGTCAAATTACCTCAACTTCTATTTCTACTTCAACTTCAACACCATCACTACAGTACTACGATCACATCACCACCACCACTGCCTCATTATCGCTACCGCCGCTATTCTCTCCCACTACCTCCTGCTAAATACTACTAGCACAGCACCACCACCACCACTGCCTCATTATCGCTACCGCCGCTATTCTCTCCCACTACCTCCTGCTAAGTACTACTAGCACAGCACCACCACCACCACTGCCTCATTATCGCTACCGCCGCTATTCTCTCCCACTACCTCCTGCTAAGTACTACTAGCACAGCACCACCACCACCTCATTATCGCTACCGCCGCTATTTTCTCCCACTACCTCCTGCTAAAACATGCATCGTAGTGTCCCCATTAAAAGAGGAAGGCATCAAAAGATATAAATAGACTGATTTGATGACCCGGTCAAAAAATCAAAAAAACAAAAATCAAAATCAAAACAGCAGCAACGAAAAACGTAAAGAAAAGAAAAAAGAAAAGAAGAACAAACAGACAGAGAAGGAAAAAAAAAAAAAACTAAGTCAGACATTCAAACTATTACAATGAAACTTATGCTTATTCTTCTTTTTTTTTTGGGGGGGGTACCTATTTGTTTGCTTGTTTATTTATGTTCGTCTACAGCGTGATAGTGCCACACTAAAATCACCGGGGTGATGAATTTAACGGAGGTGATGAAATCACCGGTGGTTATGTAACCATACATTCACCAATCCTCGATAAGAGTGTTTAAATGTCGAACCTAAACAGTTCGAATAACGGTGAAGTGGAGACTGGAATGTCATGTGACATACTCTCACCCAGCAGGTGCTCCCTGGCTCAGCAGCAGGGACCTGGCTGTCAGCCAAATACTGCTGGTGTCGGAGGAAGAAGAAGGAAAGGGACCAGAACCAACTGGACGAAAGAATTGATAGAACTGTTATAAAATGTTACTTGAAGAGTAACCCCAAGGAGAAAGGCTATAGGAAACGGATGCATAACATCTGGAACGAGATTGGTCTATTTAAATTAGATGAACAAAAAATTGGCCGAGCAGGCTCGGGTAATAAGAACTAATGGGTGGATAAGCGAGCTGGAACTGGAGGAACTGAGCAGAGAGATTAGGTTGGAAATGGAGAGTGGAGTATGCCAAGCAAACGATCCAGTGGGAAATGAAGGTGAAGAGGTTGAGAGAACGGAGGAACCATCCGAAGCAGACAATGATCTGAATGCTGAAATAAATAATACCTGGAACAAAGATACGGCCATTGAGATGAATGCTGACAGGCTAGGACAAGATTTGGTTGATATCCTAAACTTAGTGGTATATGAATTGAACAATGATAATGGGAAACTTATGAACCTAAGATTTGTAGACAGGAAAAAGTTAAAAGAATCAACAGCTAAGGTAAACAAAGTCATCCCATACCTTGAGGCGAGGAGCCTTCGCCAGTACAACAATATCCTCAAAGCAACAGTAAATGCGGTGAGGAAATTACTTGGCATAAAAGCGAGAGGAAACAGCAAACAAGAAAGATCAGAACCTTGGTGGAAGAAACGACTGAATGGTCAAATCAGGGAAATGAGAAATGACATTGGAAAGCTTGAGTCCCTACTGAATGGGACACTAAAAAATATAGACACTTAAAATAGACTGGAAATAAAGTACAAAACTAGGATGAAAAAGTTAAATATTATCATAGAGGAACTGAAGCAACGCATTGTAGCAAAGAGTGCAAACATTAGGCGATACGAGAGCAGAGTCAGTCAGTATAGACAGAACCGCATGTTTGACAACAACCAGAAGATGTTGTTTGGACAGCTTGAAGGGAAAGAAAGAGGCAACGACTTGATCTCTGAGGCGGAACAAACTAAGACATTCTGGAGAGGAATATGGGAGCAGGATGTTAAACATAATGACCAGGCAGTGTGGATTGAGACAGTACAAAAGGAGATTAGTGAACAGGCACACCAACAAACTGATTTGAGTATCACAGATGAAACTCTTAAGGGGCTGGCCAAAAAACTAACCAACTGGAAATCACCAGGCCCAGATGGTGTGCAGGGGTATTGGATTAAAAATATAACATCCCTCCACCCGAAACTGACAACCATGTTCAATGACTGATTGATGTCAGGTGAGGTACCAGAGTGGTTGACAAAAGGTACCACAGTTCTGGTAATGAAAGACCGAATCAAGGGTAATGATGTTACCAACTATAGACCTATCACATGTCTGTCCGTAATGTGGAAACTGTTGACAAGAATTGTGTCTGAGGAAATCTACCATCACCTCCACACAAACAACTTGTTACCGGACAAACAGAAAGGATGCCGAAAGAAGTCCCGTGGTACAAAGGACCAGTTACTTATTGATAAGATGGTAATGAGGAATTGCAAGAGGAGACACACTGGTCTTGCCATGGGATGGATAGACTACAAAAAGGCATTTGACGTGGTGCCTCATTCTTGGATCACCAAAAGCCTAGAGATCTTCAAGGTGGCAGATAACATCAGACAGTTGTTGGGCAAAAGTATGAAGTCCTGGAAAACAGAGTTAACATCAGCTGGAGAACCCTTGGGAGGCGTGAAGATCAAGAGAGGTATCTTCCGTGGAGATAGTCTGTCCCCTCTGTTGTTTTTCCTTGCCCTGATGCCCCTGACCATTATACTGCGAAAGGTGAGAGCAGGATACAAGTTGGGAAAGGGAGAGTTTACCATCAACCACCTCCTCTTCATGGACGATATTATGCTCTTCGGGAAGAGTGAGAAGGAGTTGGATGTGCTTGTTGACACTGTCCGTATTTTCAACAATGATATATGTATGCAATATGGTATTAGTAAGTGTGGAGTCCTAGTGATGAAGAGGGGTAAATTGAGCAGAAGCAACGGAATCCAGGTACCAACAGGTGAGATGATAAAGGAAATTGACACTGAAGAAGGATACAAATATTTAGGTGTTCTGGAGGCAGATGACATCAAGAACAAAAAAATGAAGGAATTGATAACATCTGAGTACATTACGAGAGTAAGGAGCGTACTAAAATCATATCTAAATAGTAGGAATGTCATAAGTGCAGTGAATTCCCGAGCTGTGTCTATTATTAGGTACAGTGCGGGAATTCTGAAATGGAATGTTGCTGAACAAAAAGAAATGGATAGGAAGACTAGGAAGCTATTGACTATCTACAACATGTTCCAGAAGAGGAGTGATGTCGATAGACTCTACTTAAAGAGATCTGAAGGTGGAAGAGGTCTTATCAGCATAGAGGACTGTGTTCAGATGGAGAAAAACAACCTGCACAAATACGTGACTGACAGTAGGGAGCCAATGCTCAAAGTTGTACTGAAGGAGAAGAAAATAGACCAGGGGATGTCCAAGGAGGAAATAACAACAAGGAGGAAGAGCAAACTTCATGAAAAATCCTTTCATAGTACCTTCTTTAAGAAAACTGAATTTAGAGATCCACAGACATTGGAACTGGTTAAAAAGAGGAGACCTTAAAAAGGCTACAGAAGGAATGCTAATGGCTGCGCAAGAGCAGGCCCTCAGAATGAAGTGGGTGAACACCATATTTACAAGGAGGAGGCTAGCCCACTGTGTAGGATCTGTGGAGAGAGAGAGGAGACTGTGGCTCACATTGTATCCGAGTGTAAACACCTAGCCCAGACTCACTATAAAGGCTGGAGATATGATGTGATAGGCAGGGTCATCCACTGCCATCTATGCAAAGTAAACAATTTACCACATTCTGAGAAGTGGTATGAGCATAAGCCAGAGTCGGTGATAGAAAACGATCAGGTGAAGGTGCTATGGGATTTTAGGATACAGACGGACAAGAAATTAGACCACAATTGGCCTGACTTGGTGGTTTTGGACAAGGAAAAAAGATCGTGCCTGATTGTAGATGTAGCCTGCCCATTTGACACGATAGTGCAAGAAAATGAGAGGGAGAAAATTAACCGATACCAGGACTTAAAGTGGGAGGTAAAAAGGATTTGGAACTGCCATGAAGTCAAGGTCGTCCCGATTGTCATAGGCGCACTAAGTACTATCTCAAAGAGTTTCCAAGGATGGTTAAAGAAGATTAGTCCAGCCCCGCTTTTTGGAACACTTCACAAGGGATGCTTACTGGGAACAGCAAGAACCCTCCGATATGTTCTGAATGTCTGAGGCTGCAGGTAGCGGCTTGATATTCATTTCAACAAACTTTCCAGATAAATAACATCAATGACTGAGACTCAAAGAGGAATAATAATAATAATAATAATAATAATAATAATAATAATAATAATAATAATAATAATAATAATGCTTTCTTTATTAACCACAACGGTTTACATAAAGTAGACATTAAGGACAGTACAGGACAATACAGGACGGTACAAATGGGCATTTCTGCGTGTAAAAGAAAACAGAGGATGTAATAAAAAATAACAATGAAAAATTTCCCAATAGGGGGGAGACTTCCGAGGGACATTTGTGGGGAAAGCCCATTAAAAGGGCACAGTGATGCTGACCACCAGGGCAAGTGCCCTCTCCCAGTTTTCCACCTTTAATTTACAGACACATACTCAGCGTAGGCATATTCAATCGGGCCATACTTGCTTCTCACCCATCTTTCAACAAAATGCTGGGAAGAGAGCACTTCGCTCTCTACCCTGATTTTCCTTTTTAAATGAAATTTGAAAAAGTTAATCAGGGCATCACCGAAGAGGTAAGTGCTCGTCTTCAGCCCTTTCAGACGCGTCCACCATACTATCTCTTTCGCCATGGCCACCAGACAGATAAAAACTGCCTGCCCTTCCCGGCTAAAGGAAGAGGGCGGGGCAATCCACACGATGGACTCAGCTGATAGCCGGATCCGTTCTACACGCAACAGCAGGTGTTCGACATAAACCCACAAGTCAACAATGCTCGGACACTGGACGAGTGCATGCAGCACGGTTTCGTGGCCCTGCGCGCATCTCGGACATGCCCAACTGACGGCACTTCCATGCCTGTAGAGTTTATCCGAACTGGCAAAGCTCCTCGGTAGCACTGCCAGGCCAGGGATTTCTGGAAATTGTCCATAGGCCCCGGCCCGAAAGTCCTTCAGAAGAGATTGGCTAGTTGATTTTCGTCGACGCCTAGAGTTTCTCCAAGTACGTCGTCGCTCTTCCCCTCCACTAATCCTCTATAGAACGTTAAGGTGGAGTTTCCACCGATCACATTGCCCGACTGGTCGAGGGCAGTGAGCGCCTGAAGATAATAATAATAATAATAATAATAATTGCCCTAGGTGTCAGGAAGACACTCGGCATATATCTCAGAAACAATAATGAAAGAAAATAAAAATAATAATAATAATAATGATGATGACGATGGTGATTTTGATGATGATGATGATGACGATGTTGATGATGATGATGATGATGAATAAATTATTCAAATAACAACAACATCAAAAAACCATAACAATAATAAATTGAGTCAAATAACCCTTCAGCGTCCGCAGAACAGAATCGCTAAAAATAATTCCAATATCATCCCCACCACCACCACTAAACCCACACACACCACGACAGACATCACAAACGCAACCACTGTCACCAACAGCACTAATAATTGTTTCTACTTTAGGCACACGGCCAGCAATTATCCCAGTGTATTACTGGTACTTTATTTTATCGGCCCCGTAAGGATAAAAAGCAAAGTTAACCTGGCGGGATTTTCTAATATAGGCACAAGGCCAGCAATTTTAGAGGGAGGGGAAAGTCGATTAAATCAACCCAGTGCGTGACTGGTGCTTTATTTTATCGACGCCGTAAGGATAAAAGGCAAAGTTAACCTCGGCGGGATTTGAACTCAGACCGTAAAGGGACGTAACTCTATGCTTAAAAGCATGGCGTCCAACCTTCTACCGATACTGCCAATCCACCGCCCTTACTAATAGCACTAATGATGATAAAATGATTGGCCGCCCTAGTTATTTCGAAGGGAGAAGAGATTCAACATATTTATAGACTGATGTTGCTGACCTTGAATCGGTAAAGAAAAACAGTAGGGAAGATGAAACAAATTCCTTTGAACATCATCGCCCACGCAACCGTACTGGCTTACATGCCACCACCTCCAATGCCACTACCACAGAAGCATTTGAAAAAGGTAACAATGTTGAGAAGTACCGACACCAGCACTGCAATGATGCTAACATCATCATTGCGACTATATCAATAAGGACTATATCAATAAGGAAAAAACGTGAAAATCGTAAACTATGCAAACTTATGAAGTGTTGTCGAGAGAATGTGGAATATGAAAACAAGAGTTGTACCAATTGTGATCGGAGCATTTCGGTTGATGAGGAAAAACTTCAGAAACACCTTGATACAATTAGAATCAGTCTCAGCATTACGGCATTGCAAAATACGTCACTTTTGGAAACATCAAATATCCTTCGCAAAGTACTGTTTATTTGAGGTTACATAACTTGAGAGGGAGTCAATTACATTATATGCTGTTAATAGAATTATCACTATACAAATAAAGCAATAAAGTTTCTATTTCAGAACAAGGCCAGCAATTATCCAAGTACGTTACTGGTACTTTATGTTATTGACCCGGTAAGGATGAAAGGCAAAGTTAATTTCGGCGGGATTTGAATGCAAGCCGTAAAGGGGTGAAACTTTCTGCTGCAAAGCATGGCGTCCGCTCCTCTACCGATACTGCCAATCCACCGCCTAATAATAAAGCAATAATAAGGATAATAATTATTAAGGCACAACGCCAAATATTTGCGGGATGGTTGGGTGGTGGTTGATTATATCGACCTCCGTACTTTACTGGTACATTTATTTCATCGACTGCAGAAGGATGAATAGCAAGTCCGAGGATGGCATGGTTTGCAATCAGAACGTAAAGGAATGGAACAACTATCACAAGCCAATCTGTCATACGCTCAAATGGTTCTGCCAATCATCCATATATTTCACGGAAAACAGCTATTGAATATGTCTTATAGGAAATAATACTGTTCACAGGTGACCTTAAGATATATGGAAAGAGCAAATATCATATTGATGCTCGAGTAAACACTATTCATATATCCAGCAGAGATATATGGATGGTCTTCTGGTGTAGTGCATTGATTTTACAGAGAGGAACATTTATATCATTCGATGGGTTAATGTAACCGGATGGACATATAATTAATGATATAGACGACAGTGAATATAAATATCTAGACATAATAGAAACTTAAAATCGAGGACAATAAATGGAGAAAGCATTTAAAGAAACAAAGAATAATTCAATAATTTGAAGTTGACCTTAAAACGTAAATTGAAATGGGAAAATATTATGGCAATAAACACGTGGGCCATTTTAATAATAAGGCAACGAGCTAGAATTATCAAATCGAATAAAGAAGAGATTAGGACGGTTTATACTAATAAGCTAAAGGAAAGGCAATGACCATGAATATTACACTATACTCAAAACGTGGTGTAAACAGAATTTATCTTCCAAGACGAAGCCGTCCTAGGATTTTGATAAACTGCGAAAAACTGTATAAAATTAGGAGAAAAAAATCTTAGTTGGTAAGTAAAGAATACTGTCAAACCATGCATAGTAATGAAACTATGTGGCATTTTGAGGACTGAAGGTACTCAGAAATTAATGTGTATAACAAAGAAAAGAAATGGTAGAGGAGAGAGATAGAAAGTAAATGGTTACATTGCTGCATAGCCGGTTTATAAGAGACACAGAAAGTGGAGTAAATAAGGAAATCATTAATGGAATGGATCTGAATGTCAGACGATAAAAATAGAGACTGAAGCCTTAATATGTGACGAAATATAGTATTGACACAGCGACTCATCATTATATTGGATTGGCAGTATCGGTAGAGGGTCGGACACCATGCTTTGCAACATAGAGTTACGGCCCTTTATGATCTGAGTTCAAATCCCGCCGAGGTTAATTTTGCCTTTCATCCTTACGGGGGTCGATAAAATAAAGTACCAGTAATACACTGGGATAATTGCTGGCCTTGTGCCAAAAGTAGAAACAATTATATAGAATAAACGGAGAATCTGTTAACCACATTGTAATTGAACGTAGTAAATTATCAAGTATGGAATACAAAGGGAGACATGATAACATTGCCAGAATAATGCATTGAAAGGTACTTGATAAACGAGATAAGTAGGATTGAAATGAGGTAAAAATAATGGTAGAACCAGAAGTGAAACTCCTTTTCAAATTCAACATCCAATGTGATCGTGAAATACATAAAAGAACATATACTGTTATTATTGAAAAGGGGAGAGCGGTGGATTGGTAGAATCGGTAGAAAGTCGGGCACCATGCTTTGCAGCATAGAGTTAAGGCCCCTTACGGTCTGAGTTCAAATCCCGCCGTGGTTAGCTTTGCCTTTCATCCTCACGAGGTCGATGAAATAACGTACCAGTCACGCACTGGGGTCGATTTAATCGACTTTCCCCCCCTCTCCCAAAACTGCTGGTTTTGTGCTTATAGTAGAAAACGTTATTGTTGAAAAAGGAAAGCTCTAATTGGTAAGTGATGTAACTAACAGGAAAATATCAAAATGTACAAAGCCTGAAAAGAGAAATCTACAAAATGCAGTATATGAAAACTATCAATACCGCACCAGTAGCAGTAGGTTCTTTGAGGTTGATAAAAACTACAACTGTAGTATGGAATGCAAATCGGGAATTGAGATCCGAGCAGAACTTCAATATACGGTAATATTAGGAATAGCTCGGATCCTAATCTAAGAGACCTTAATCAATGGTTTTGACTAGTTGTCTCAGCATAATAACCTGTACTAGGGCCGACTAAAAAGTTCATAAGCTGACTATGAAGGAGTGATATTAGAGCTGTGAAATTAATACTATTGATACTAAAACACCTAATATATAACAACCCACAGAAACACCCACCCCCTAATACATATACATCTCATATATCACTAATACGTAACAAACAGGCAACAAACACTAATATGGCATCAGAAACCACAAAAAGCTTACAAAGAAAATGTAACGTGCAAGACAATTTTACACTCTAAAAGACAATCATGTCACACTTAAGAAATATGAAGGTGTTCCTGGTAATGGAGTAGAAACTGTTGAAAATATTTTGATAGTACACAAACAATATATGTAGCCGAGAGATCGGACTTTGAAGCGCTGAGAATATAGAATTAATGTAAAGGATGATGTGCTCATGCACAGAGATGCTATAAGATAGCTTATAAAATAGAGTGAAGGACCTTAAAGACGGAAAAAGAAGTTGTCATTGGCAGCTTGGAAAAATTGAACTTACTATCTCCCATTTTCTCTTCTTTTAAGGATCTTCACCTTATTTTATAAGCATTTTTATAGCGTTTCTCTGCATGAGCACATCATCATTTATATTAATAGTACTAGTAATTTTTGGCAAAAGGACAGCATTTATCCCAGTACATAACTGGTATTTTATTTTATGAACCCCGTAAGGATGAAATGCAAAGTTAACCTCGGCCAAAGTTAAACTCAGATTGCAAAGGGACGTAACTCTATACTGCTAAGCATGGCTTCCGACACTTTGCTGATACTGCCAATCCACCGCCGTGGCAATAACATAATGCTGCTACTAACGATGACGAGGATGTAATAATTAGGGTAATAATAATGTTAATTATTTCGGACCAAGGGATTGTTTAGTCAACTGAATCGACATTGATACTCAACTTGAATATTAGTACCAAATACCTAATGATTTCGCGGTATTTGGCTGTATGTCCCCCTCCCCATACAACTTTGTAACGTTCAACCAATATTAGAAATCGTTATCATCATTATTATCGTCATCATTGAGGGCGGTGGATTGGCAGTATCGGTAGAGCGTCGGGCATCATGCTTTGCAGCATAGAGTTACAGTCCTTTACGGTCTGAGTTCAAATCCCGCTGAGGTCAACTTTGCCTTTCATCCCTACGGGGTCGATAAAATAATGTACCAGTCACACACTGGAGTCGATTTAATCGATAGAGCGTCAGACACCATGCTTTTCAGCAAAGATTTATGGCCCCTTGCGTTCTGAGTTCAAATCTAGAGGTTAGATTTGCCTTTCATCCTTACGGGTCGATAAATGAAGCGCCAGTAATGCACTGGGGTCGATTTAATCGACTTTCCCTTCTCCCCAAATTGCTGGCCTTGTGTCTATAGTAGAAATCATTATTATCGTCATCATTATAGTCATTATTATTATCATTATCACCCTCTTTAATATTGTTCACACCACCATTGAAAGTATGAAGAACATTTGGTGGCAGTATGAATTGTAAAAACAAAAATAGACAAAAAATATACGAAAAGAAATAGAGGAATAGTTTTCTCCCACCAGCCTCTTCTTAAGAAATATTTCAGTCTACGGATGCTATATGTGGAGATTATGAGAAATTTGAAAAAATGTTTAAACACAATATTCTATAAATGCCTCTACTATGTATACATTCACAACCAAACAAAACAAACACTGTGTTCACTGACAAATCATATAACACGGCATGATGGAATTAATAGAAACGTGGTAATAAGAACCTACTCGAAAAAGTTGAAAAAAATAATACCGTGATACTGTCCTGACAGGATGATAAATCTCAGTGACAAGAAAATATTGTCAAACCGAACGCACATGTTTTGTTTTTTCATTCTATAAAAACAAAGTAAATACATTAACTGATCGTTAATGTACTCCTGACATGAATCCATTAGTCAAAAAGAGTCTAAATATAAAGAATTACAGATTGACACTAATAAAATGTAAAACGGCATCATTAAAACGTAATAAAATTGGAAGCTCACAAGACGGCTGGGTAGGGCAGATGTAATAGAAAGCGAGGGGATGAGAATTGAAAAATTAAATTAAGCAATGCATTTTTTTTTACAGACAAATTAGCCGAGTAGTTCCCTAATTCAAGAATTGCAAATCTTCCTCTGCAGAAGAGAACAGCCGGCTGATCACAAAATGGAACAACCGAAGTTCAACATGCTCAGATAAAAACAGCAGCAACAACAACAAATACACTCCATGGAAAACACATGAAAACTATAATATTAAGTGCCTAGCATTAAAAACTGTAAAGTCAAAGCAGTCACAACTACCAGAAAAACGTACGAAATCAACAACACTACCACCGCCAACACTACTACAATAACAAGAAATATAACAGCAAAAATAATTGTTACACGGACAGCAACGACAGCACAAATAACAACAATAACATGAACAACAGATAAGGATTGGGTTGTGCATGCCGTTCACTGAGACTGCGTCATTTTCAGATATTCCTAAAACGGTGAACAGGTGTAGTCGCTATTTGTCAGCCACGTCTTCCTGCAGCTTGTCTCTTTGACTGAGCTGCGGTCATGGGTCAAGCGAAGATCGAGACTGGGCGCTTGGCATCTGAAATGCTGTCAGGCGCTCACAGCCCTCTGCCAATTGGGCAATGTGGAAATTCCACGTTAGCGTTCTATAGAAGATGATAATGGGCAAGTGCGACGGTGTTCTCAGAGAAAATCTAAGCAACGACCGGAACGAACTAAACAGTCTGTTCTGGAAAAAATTTGGATCCGGGGAGTATGGACAATTTCCAGAAATCCCTGACTGGGCACTGCAACCGGGCATCCCTGCCGGTTCGAGAAAAACTTTAAAAGCATGGAAGTGTTGTCAGACGGACTTGTCCGTGATGCGCGCAGAGCAATTAAACCGTTCTGCACTCGTCCAGTGTCCGTATATTACAGACTTGTGGAGTTATATCGAAAAGCTGTTATCGCGTGTCGGACGGATCTGACTATCGACCGACTCCAACGTGAAGATCGACCCACCGCCTTATTCTGCGCGGGAAGGTTGGAAAGTTTTCCTCTGTCTGGTGGCTGTAGCGAAAGATGTTGTGTGGTGGACCTGACTGAAGGGACTGAAGACAGATACTCCTTCTTCTCCCAAGTTTTCATCGATCTTTGAAGTTCCACTTAGAAAGGAAAGTGAGAGAGGAGAGGGAACTACTACCATTCAGTACATTTGTGAAAAGTTGGGTGAATGCTGAGAGGATGGTCCGAGTGAATAGGCCTACTCTGAGCATCCACCTGGTTTTGGGTCTGTGGGATTCCTAATTTACCTCTTTCTGCTATTATTACTTTATTGTTATTACTTTATTGTCTACTAGCAGTAAAGCCCGGCGTTGCTCGGGTTCGCTCAGTAGCTGTGTTAAAGTTACAATGTTAAGTTTCTTTTTTGGCTTAAAAACTGTAGTGTCTACTGTGCAGACTTGCATGTGGTGTTTTTGATTAATATTCCCTCAACCAACAATATGCCTTATGAAGTTAAGAAAACATAACGATAACCCGAATGTTATAACAAAAGAGGATGCTGGGGATAAAAACTGCACTGGTTATTTATTAACAAAGACTGAGAAAGCCAGCGTAATTTTTTACGTAAGACGCTCAATGTAAACAGAACAAAGGGAAATAACTGATAACTTACGCTCAAAAATCGATACATTATATTCGATTTCGTCACATAGGGTGGGTCAATTTGAAATTTTTTTTTTCCGATGTCTTCGCTAGGGCTCAATGTACAAGTATAGCAATTTCGGTGCAATTCCGTGAGAGATTCTAAGAGGACATGTGTGCCAAAAATCGATAGACAGACAGACAACCACAGTTTTATCTATATAGATTGTTACCTATTTTCCTATTTTTGTTTGCACGTTTTTATGTAAATCCCCAGTGTCTCTATTCTTTTATATTGTACTTTATGTTTAGGACTTAGTGGCCAATAAAGAAGGAATTATTATTATTATTATTAAATAGGGCGGTGGATTGGCAGTATCAGTAGAGCGTCAGGCACAATGTTTTTCAGCATAGAGTTATGGCCCTTTGCGTTCTGAGTTCAAATCCCCCTGAGGTTAACTTTGCCTTTCATCCTTACGGGATCAATAAAATAAAGCACCAGTTATGCACTGAGGTGATTGCTGGCCTTGTGCCAAAAGTAGAAACAATTGTTAACTAGAGTAATGTTTTGCGGCATAATGTTACGTGCTTTTACGTTCTGAGTTCAAGTCCCGTCGGCGTTAGCTTTGACTTTCATCCTTGCATGGTCGATAAAATAAAGTACCAGTAACGCACTGGAGTCGATTTAATCGACCCCCCCCCCCCTCCCTAAAATGTTGACTTTGTGGCTAAATCAGAAACCATTTCTGTAATCTATGTTGCAGGTGTTATCATTGTTTAGTTTCAGGTATACTTGTCTGAACAGACCCATGATCAATGACATGATAATTGTGACAATTCGGTTTTTATGGATATCTAGTACTACTTTATCCAAATACTACTTTTCGTTTTACGAATGCAATTTGTGATGATTAATTTACTAGAAAAATATGTTTTGCTATATTTAGCATGCTGCACGACCATAAAGTTGTTTCTTTGTTGACTCCAGTATTATATGTTCATTTCCCATGCTAATTTCAGCTGTTCTAGTTTATCAGAGTGTAATATGAGATTTGAACTATCGATCTTCTATTGAAATGGAAATAATTGTATCACTACAATATATATGCCCTCGAGCATTTTACAATATGTTTTCCCTAGATGGAAAATATATTGCAAAATCTTGCATATTGAAGAATGCATTTCTACTTCTCATTGTCACTGCTATTACTATACTACCATAGTTGATTCTATTACAGTGAATGCCAATAGAATTTTCCACTAGAACACCTCAAATCACTAAACATATTTGTTTTCAATCTGTTGGCAAAATCCAACTGAATCAAAATCGACTATAATAACATCATTTCTTGAACGGAGGGATTATTCACAATCTATGGTAAAAACATACAATTTGATATTTTAATAGAAGCATTTTGATGCGCGATCTATATTGATTAATTCCAACAGAATCCACAGTACGTTCCGAAGTGGGCAGAAGACTCCATTGAAGTGGATACTGTATATTAGAAATACTTATGTTGCTTTATATTTTTTATTAACTCAAGATCAAACACGATGAAGCAGATCTAAATTCAATGACGTTAAGCCGTGACCGTATTTTTCTAAGGTATAATGTATCTAGAACTATATTATCTTGAATACACGTTTTTAAGACAGTAATGTGATTTGTGAGAGATTTGGTTGCTATATCTAGCAGATCTAGTGATAGCTTAGACACTCCCTCTAAGCTGATTATAGTACTGAAGATGGGAACCTGTAGGTAATGTCAATCAAGAATAGCGAAAAAACATCGTAGATTTTGATAGGCATTTATAACAGTTTGTTTATGCAAAGAACGACCTAATTAATTTTCTTTTTAATTAATATATTTTCGGACGCAAATTACTATAACATTGTTATAGTAAGAGAGAGAGAGGGAGAGGTGAGAGAGAGAGATACAGAGAGTGAGAGAGAGAAATAGGACCCTATAATCATTATCTATTGCTGTCTGCAGTAGAAATAAATATTGAAAATATAAAAGCAAAGATGAAAGTGCACTCTGTAGTGATTGTTACCTTCTCAAGTTGAGGATAAAGCTTGAGATTAAATCTAAGTGAATAGGAGTCAAGATGTTCAGATTTTCTTTAAAGGCGTCTGCTGCACAGTGAGAGAAAATCGCTTACAATGGAAAACGAGAACGGATGACAAATATAGCTTCCTTGTATTTTACCACCACTTCTACGTTGCTTGCACTCTATCGTGTTTGGCTAATTTGCTTCGCAACTACGTGGGTATCGGTTCTGTCCCGCTGCACGGCAATTTGTGCAAATATTTAATGCTATAACATTTGTGAGTGAAAGTCGGAAGAAGAAAACTGTATTTAAACCTATTGAATGGATCGTTCTTGTGTTCCTGTCCTTGAATATTAGACTTAATTCATCAACTGGGTTGACACAATCACGCGGCCCTTGGTCGATTTTAGCGACATATATATATATATATATATATATATATATATATATATATATATATATTATATATAATTGTCTCTACGTTAGGCACAAGGCCAGCAATTATCCAGTGCATTACTGGTACTTTATTTTATCGACCCCGTAAGGATGAAAGGCAAAGTCAACTTCGGCGGGATTTGAACTCAGATCGTAAAGGGACGTAACTATGCTGGAAAGCATGGCGTCCGACCCTTCACCGATACTGCCAATCCTATAATGGTTTCTTATATAGGCACAAGGCCAGTAATTTGGGGGGAGGGGAAAGTCGATTAAATCGACCCCAGTGCGTGACTGGTACTTTATTTTATCGACCCCGTAAGGATGAAAGGCAAAGTTAACCTCGGCGGAATTTGAACTCAGATCATAAAGGGTCGTAACTCCATGCTGCAAAGCATGGCGTCCGACCCTCTACCGATACTGCCAATCCACCGCCCTTATATATTTTATAATAATACAAGGACGATTCGTTAAGCCTTCATTACGTTTATTGATTAGTGATGCACGTTTCGCTATTGATCAGCTCAAGGTTCGATCTATATCGATCTGTCTCGACTCTGGAATCAAAAGCTCGTCGGACCTCCAGAGTCGGGCC
>OZ024740.1:268568909-268608909 GCA_964016885.1 Eledone cirrhosa | reverse complement strand
ATATATATATATATATATATATATATATATATATATATATATATATATATATATTTATATATGTATATATATATATTTATATATATATATATATGTGTATATTTATATATATATATATGTATATATATATATATATATATATATATATATGTGTATATTTATATATATATATATGTATATATATATATATATATATATATATATATATATATATATATATATATATATATATATATATATAAATGTGTGGAAATATGTATATGCATGCATGGACAAGTGAGCGAGTGTGAGAACGTCTGAATCTACTCCGTGCATGCGCATGTATATTATAGGCAACACCAAAGGGAACTTAACTCCTGATGAAGTCATATGAGTGCCGTCCTGACGGGATACCCAGAGTATATAGGTCATTTGAAACTTAGAGGAGCACCTCCTTTTCCAGATCGGTATACACTCACATATAAAAGCACAAGTTAACTGAAAATATACAAGGATTATCTTCTTTTAAATACATTCTTATATCTAAGATGCCTTCTGGTAAGTACTTTCGCAAAATACATGACAAGACACTCGTACGTTCCTCAGTAGAATATTTTGTTACAATTTCTTCCTCTCATTACTTTCGTCTATTTATCTATTCCCTTTTCTTTCTTCTAACGAAAGACTAACGTCCGAATTTTTATGAAACTTTTCCTACTATACCAAGCGTTCTATTAATATATATATATATATATATATATAAATATTTATTTAAATGACAGATTAAAGTTTAAGCAAAGAATCGCAGCTTTCACCCTGAACGCGATCTTCTGAAACTAAAAAAAATCAATCTGTGAACGCAGAAATAAATATTTCGAAAAACCTTGCAACTGAAGGAAAACAAGAAGACGATACTTTGGTTCGTGAAGACGTTCCCTGGCAATGAACGGGAAAGAAGCGAAGATAATACGTCGTTATGTGAAGTTGTGAGAACAATTACACGCAAAGACAAAACCACGTTTATGGTAGTCGTAGACTAATATTCTATTTAGGAAACCGAATGATTCTCGGCTTCAGAATTAAGAACAATGTAAATAAATTAGTAGAACGAAAATGACAGAGGTTATTAAAATCAATAAAAATTAAATATATACATACACGCATCTATATACGATTTTAATACGATTTCATTTTCGTTCTACTAATTCATTTACATTATTCTTAATTCGTCAAATTGCACCGAGGAAACAATGTTTCCATTGGTCTTTCCAGTTGCTAATATTATCTATCGGTTGCAACTCCAGGTAGAAGGAGCAACGTGAAATAAAGTGTCTTGCTCAAGGACATAACGCATCGCCTGGTCCGGATATCGAACTCACAATCTCACGATTGCGAATCCAATTCTCTAACCATTCAGCCACACGCCTTCACACACACACAAATATATATATGTGTGTGTGTGTGTGTGTGTATGTGTAAGAGTAGGCTTGAATGAATGCATATGTAAGCGCGTGTGTGTATGTACACACATTGCATTGTTCCACATGAATCCCCTTTTAATAACACATAGCCCGGAATATAAATACCTAGCCTTAAGATCAAACAAATAAACAAATAAATAAATAAATTATTCGAACCAACTCTTTTCCTTACCATACCAAAATGTCAGCAAGAATAACGTCTCCACCAACCTATTTGCCTACTCTAATAGCCATCCAAATCATATGATTACTGGAGGGGAATGTTATCATAATGTTAACTCCAGTAGCATATCAAAAACAAAAACGCAACAACTTGCTACCTGTCTGATGAGCACAAATCAAACCACTTTGACATTTTCGAAATACGTATAACAGGATTATATAATAAAGAGAGGATGTTTATTTACAACCGCCTCTCTTCTTTATAATATCGATACTCCGGTTGACACCGTATCGATAACATTTTAAGGAATACAAATCGTAGAGTGCTTTACGTCTGTTTTCAACAAAAGTCGGTGGATTATCTGATCAACCAACTTTCCTAAATTGAATTTTAATCCAGAATTAGCCGTCGAAATGGCTTGAGCTCTGCCGTCGGGGTCATACTTGTTCCTATTACCCACTCTACTACCCTAAGTATTGAGTACTTTGGTGCGTTATGGTCCATCTGGTTCCTTACCACATTTCCTTCGTTATATATATATATATATATATATATATATATATATATATATATACAGTATATATATATATATGTGTGTATATATATATGTGTGTGTTTCTCTGTGTGTGTGTGTGTGTATGTGAGTGTGTGCGTGCATGCGTGCGTGTGTTAGTGTGTGTATATGTATTGATGTGTATGTATTTATATTATTAATATACTATATCTGATATATATATATAATGTGCGTATGTGTGCTTTCCCGTGACGTGACAGTTTCCGAAATTAAAGGAAGGAAACGGCTTTTCAAGGCTTTTATAACGTTGTATAGTGATTGGCATTTGTAATTTTAAACATCACTCGTAAAGGATATTTGAAAACAATACTGCTAAGAAATCTTTGTATAGAACTATATGCATACGTAGTCCTTCAATGAAACTTGCACTGAAGGATTTCATAGACATCATTGCTAGTAAATCGAAGATCTTTCTTGACAGATGCACTGATTGATATTTAAAATTACTTGCAAAAGTAGAACGTTAAAGAAACTAGGTAATTGTATTGCTAGAACTTTATAAACACTTATGTGTGTACTTTATTTTCTCTTACAGAAAATTGTATCATAATATTTTTGTCGATTTCTATTGAATAGTCAAGTGAAGCAAATTGGAACAGTCGGTAGAACGTCAGATATTAAGTTTTACAGAATTTCTTACGGTTCTCTGCACTCTGCGTTCAAATTTTGCCAAAGTGAACTTCGTCTTTTATCCATTAGATTTTTCCTCTATATCTTTTTCTCACTTCCTTTCTCTCGCTCTCTCTCTATCCTTCTCTGGAAGAAATCTATTATATTCGGGTCTGGAGGGGAGGTGCGCTCCGCCAGGATTTTAAAAAGAAATTCCCTCGAAACACCGTATGTCAATATGGCGCCCCTACGACTCCTAAGGAATTACGGGTGCATAACAAACCATACCATTGAATAGTCAAGGGTGGCAAGTTGGAATAGTCGATAGAACGTCAAATATTATGTTTTATAGAATTCGTTACGGCTCTCTGCACTCTGAGTTCAAACTTTGCCGAAATCATCTTCACCTTCTATCCATTAGAGGTCGATAAAAAAAATCTACCACTCCAGTACAGAGATCGATTCTACCACTCTCTTTCTCAATTAATCTGTATCACAAACACACTCTCTCTGGAAGAGGCGTTAATAAATTAGTAAACCATCCTCGAGAACGCGCGTTTCCCTCACCAAAACACGGGTTGGAAAACCATCCGGTGAAACGTGCGTCCTCCAGTATTGTTAACTAATTTGTTGTGGAACTCTCTCTCTCTCTCTCTCTCTCTCTATATATATATATATATATATATATATATATATATATATATGAATAAAGTGGTCCTTCATCAGTGATCTTCCAACCACCATCGGTATTACTTCGCTTTAAAGACCTTATACCTCCGGTTGGTGCGAGCAACGGCTAAAGAAAGTCGTTGGGACACGTAAATAAAGGGAACAGCGAGGGTGTAAATAAACAAAGGTGGTGAAGCAACGAAAAATGAGGAAGAACGAGTCAAGTCCCAAATTTCCATGAATATAAGTTCGGTGAAATCGTGAACGAGAGAGAATAAAGACCATCAAACCTGGTTGAAATGTGAGCAAGGAAGGAATTCCGCACAGGTCTAACGGGAGGAAGAAGGAGTCTAGTCCGTGAATTCGGTGAACATAAGTTCTGTGAAATCGTAGACGAGAGAGAGAAAAAAGGCGAACCGGCCTGGCCAAGCGTGCGAAAGAAAAGAATTACGCACAGGTCAAACGGGAAGAAAGAAGAGGAGGAGAGGTAGTAACAGAGAGTGAGTGAGTGAAGGGTTAGGAAGAGGCTAACAGAGAGTGTGACTGTTAGAGAGGGTAAAGATACAGAGAAAGAGGAAGCAGTAAGAACGAAATAGACGGGTCACAGCGGGGGAAAAAATATGTGTAAATATGAGAATAAACGTGCTGCGGATATATATATATATATATATATATACAAATAATAGTTATATCCAGTCCCCTTAGGTGTAGTCCAGTTATGGTATTCCCGGTAGTGGATGATATCAACGCAAGGCTTGGTTTGACTCAACAAGGCGTATTCATAGTGATGTTGCGAGTATGCTGTAATTCCTCAATGGGCATATATCACAACCCACTTATAACAGAGTACTAAACAGGAGTGTAGAAGCTGCACAAAATAGCGCCTCTAACTGTAACTGTCACCTACCAGATAGGTGCCCATTGGCGAACAGATGTCTCGATTCGAGCCTAGTATACATGTGCACGGTCAACTCGGATAACTCCACCTGGAATTACATAGGATCCACCGCGACTTCTTTTAAAAAAAGATGGTATGTGCACAGGCACTCAATGAAAAACCGTGCACTTATGGGTTCCACAACCCTCGCCAAAAAAATATGGGAACTGAAGGACAGCAGCACTAACTACCGCATTAACTGGTCGAAGTTGTCGGCTGCTAAAACCTATAGTACAGGTATGTCCCACTGCGGGCTATGTGATCTAGAACTAATGTATATCCTCAAAAATGTAAAAAGGCTACTTAACAATAAGTTAGAAAGATCTATCTTCTGCAGACATAGAATTGCCACTAAATTCATAAGATTCAAACCTCCGTGAATCGAACCAACGCAACATAGCTTTAAACTAGGATACCCACTACCCTGCATAAATCACCACAGAAATATACTCATTAAGTACACTCTAGCCTTCACAAGTCTTTACCACACAAATGTCTGTAAGTAACTCATCAACCCATAAACTTATTTCTTCTCAGCTGCTGCCATCACTTGATCCTAAATCCAAGAATTTCTCAAATCACTACTACAATGTAACTTTACCTTCCTTTTGCCATAATTACAGTCAGCATGTTTATCTCTTTGCATATATGTATGTATTTGTACGAGTGTATATTGATGTGTATGTATGTGTCTATGTACACATGCGTGTGTATATATATGTGTGTGTGTATATGTGTGTATATATCTGTATATATATATATATATATGTCTTGCCTCCTTAACCTCTGTATTAACTCGCCCACTATTTAGCTTTGACAGTGTTGTCCCATACATGTATGTTATTGAAGATGAAAAGAAAGACTGTATTCTCATCTAATGTAGACCACACAAATTCTACTCAATGATAAATACTTCGTCGGTCAGATAAATACTGAACATTACGGCCACCTGACCTATATTGGTGATAAACACCGGCTTATCTTTAAAATTGATACAATACACCCTACGACATGCCAAACTTATACTTCTGCTTCATGTCAGCTAGTTTTACACGCCGAAATCTTAGATACACTATACCCCCCACCTAATGTAATGTCATGGTCTCCTCAAATAATTTATTACTAGCATTGTTGTAATTGTTGTTATTATTCTAACTGAATGCCATTACTACTTCATATAGTAGCCTGTATATTCCATTCATGCCTGTATATTCTCTTCATTCTCGCATGCTCCGAAGAACTGACTGGTTATAATTTTGTATTGGCGATCGAGTAACGTGAAAATAAGCGAATAGCGATCTCTAGACCTACCAGTTCAGAGAAACAATTGTCAGCAATGAGATTAAAAACCTTTTTTGTATTGCAAACCATGTCAATCTTCTTTCCTGATTTATATATATATATATATATTTGTGAAATGGGTGGTGGTTGAAATTCATTTGTGCACGGTTAAATGGTAGTAGACGTGGTCGGACGGACATGAAAATGTACACACCTATGTAAAACGTGCCAAGCAAGCAAATAGACGAGGTTTCAAATCTCTAACTTGAAAAATGTGGTCCCTAGGGCCCCAAAACGGTCTATTTACTTTCGCTTTCGGTGAGTTATTTCCCCCTGTTCTAATACTTGGATGAGTTATTTTCCGTAGTCGCTTTCAATATTCATTGTCTTATTTAAAATTTCATACAAATTTTTAAACACATCAATTTGTTCATAACATATCAAACACAACGTTCTTTCGCTGTTAATATACAGTACCCTTTTATGAAATCGATTCTGCAGTACCATTTTACGAAATGCCAAACCGAAAACGGTCACTGTTTTCCATCAAAAGAAATAAAACCCTTAAATTGCGAAGAAGGGACGCGTGTTCTCAGGTACGTTTTTTCCGATATCATTTTTATTTTAATTCTAATACATGTTAACCACCACTAACAGTAAGTAGTATTTATTAAAGTCAAATGAAAAGTTTAAAAGATACATGCATGTAAACTTAATGAGTGGGATCTATAAGCCTTTGGGTGGCCGAGTTAATTCATTCAGTTTTTTTTTAAATATTCATTGTAAACTTAAGGAATGGGATCTATAAGCGGTTTGGTTGCCGAGTTAATTAATTCAGTTTTTTTTAAAATATTCATTGTCTTATTTAAAATAGCATATCAAAGACAACGTTATTTCGCTGTTAATAAACTGTTGCCTTCTACAGTACGTTTCATTTTCATTTTTCAATACAGTTGCTCTATATTAAATTTAAATACTTCTATTTTATGAAATCGATTCTGCGGTAGAATTTTACGAAATGCCAAACCGAAAAAGGTCACTGTTTTCTAACAAAAGAAATAAAACCCTTACATTGCGAACCCCCTGTTCTAATCCTGGGGTTAGTTATTTCCCCCTCTTCTAATAAACGTCTAATATATAGAGGCCTCTCTTGCTGACCAGGGCAATCAAAGTGTAAACTATCATACAAACCTTCATAATCTGCATTTTCAAACTTGCATATCATCGACATTGCTATTTCGCTGTTAATAAACAACGCTTTTCACGTCGCTCCACTTCTCATTGTACGCCGTCCAGCCCCAAGTGCATATTTTTATTTTTTTCCTGATACTGCTTCTTTATAATAAACTTTCAATAATATTTTTCAAATTATTAACTTAATAAAAAGTGGGCCCGGGTGCAACCGGGCTCAGCTGCTAGTATATATATATATATATATATATATATATATATATATATATATATATATATATATATATATATATATATATATATATATATAAGTAGTTCCATAACAGTTAGTTCACCATACCGAGAACAAATGTTTCACCTTATGCAGCTCCTCAGACCGAACTGAGGATCCGCATAAGATGAAACATTTGTTCTCGGTATGGTGAACTGACTGTTGTGGAACTACTTCTATCAAACTCGCCCCGTAGACTGAGTGCGGATATAACCCTACAGTGTTCTATTATACATATATATAATAGAACACTGTAGGGTTATATCCGTAGTAGTAGAATACTCAGTCTATGGGACGAGTTTGGTAGAAGTAGTTCCACAACAGTATATATAATCAGAATATTATGGTTTATTTGAAGCTCTGTGAAATAGGTTTTAAATGTTTTACAAACCCACTAGAATGAATGATGAAAATAAAGGAATGAAAAGAAACACAAGAAAAATATTTACTTTCTTCCATTATATCTCAATGTTTCGGCTTAGAAAATCCCTTATCAAGAGAAAAGAGTGACTGAGCTTCGCCCTGGTCTTCCCAGGTGTGTTGAGTATATAGAATGCATCACAGATTGTTAGAGCTAAATTAGTCAGTTAGTGTCGTAAGAGCTATTGACTGGTGACCGACTTTAATTTGATTAGAACTGCATAATGAAATATCTAAATAAATTTACACTCTGGGTTCCACGGGGCAGCATACTCACGGAGTTCTGCATGTTGTATAGGCAGAGCAGATGAATGCGAAGGGGTTGTATATATCTTTTATCAACCGGTTTGTACTGTTTCCGTTAAATCCCACGTACATACATACATGGATAAACAAAACTACGAAGCTAAATTGTATTTAAACACGTGTGTTTACATAACATAGATTTAATCTTGCTGAACCAATAGAATCCGTTTATAGGCTGAAACAATTTTTCTCTGTAGAATGGAGCGAAAAACAAATAGAATTGTTTGAACGGCCTACTTATAAAAAAATCAGTGAACAACCGTCACTGTTTTATTTTATTATTTTTCTCATTCGCATATCCGAAGATTCGTCGATATAGTATACAAGTTAGCATTTTGTTTGTGGATAATGTTATAGGTAATCTAACTGAGGTACCCGGCTTTGCCCGGGAGAATAGTTAAGAGAAGACGGATAAAAAAGAAAACGACTATATTGGATGTGTTGTCTGGTATGAAGTGAGGCCGTAATGTGTGTGTGTGTGTGTGTGTGTGTGTGTGTGTGTGTGTGTGTGTGTGTAAGAGAGACATAAAAAAACAATCATAGAACTTTCTTATTAGGCTGCGGAGTAAACTGCCGATTAAATCGTTACATTGGCCTTGGATTTTAAATGTTGTGAAATAACAGTATGATCTTTTTCAGCTGCAAAGGACGTCAACTGAAGCACAGCAATATACCACATAACAATGTTTCTGAGGTGTTTAGCTTCGCTAGTACGGTCTGTAAGTAGTATACGAATTTATAATAGCTAACGCAATATTGTTAAACCTTCCTATTGGTCAAAGGATCTATAGTTTAAGCCGTTTCTAGACTTTCGTGGGACATTACTCTCTCTCTCTCTCTCTCTCTCTCTCTCTCTCTCTCTCTCTGAATATCTAACACTTTACTTGTATCTCTCTCTGTATAACGGCCTATCCTCTCTCTCTTTCTGTCTCTCCCTCTGTGTCCCTCTGTGTCTCTCTCTTTAGCTATGTGTGTATGTATTTGTGTGTGTGTGTGTGTGTGTGTGTGTGTGTGTGTGTGTGTGTGTGTGTGTGTGTGTGTGTGTGTGTGTGTGTGTGTGTGTGTGTGTGTGTCCATGTGCCTGTGTGTCTGTGTGTGTGTGTGTAGTTTTCGTGTGGTTCAACCATCCAGCCAACCAGCCAACCAATAAACATATTTCATTTATATTTCTCCCTTTGTACCGCTCTCACTCTCGCACTTTCACTCCCTCCAGAATGAAGAATATTTATTTTATTCGATTGACAATAACAGAATGAACTTTATAGCTCGTGGAAAGTATTACTATTAACATCAAAGAGAAACCCGTTGTTTAACCAAGAGGTCTATTTACACAGTGACATTAAATATATATTTCTTAAACGTGCACGTGTGAACTTAGTTACATACTTATCAACAATTTCTGTGTTGCGGTACTTTAGATATATCATATACAGTGTTGACATATCACATACGGTGTTGACTCATCCCCAACTTTATATATATATATATATATATGTGTGTGTGTGTGTGTGTGTGTGTGTGTGTGTGTGTGTGTGTGTGTGTATATATATATATATATAACGAAGTAAATGTGGTAAGGAACCAGGTGGACCATAACGCACCAAAGTACTCAATACTTAGGGTAGTAGAGTGGGTAATAGGAACGAGTAGGACCCCGACGGCCGAGCTCAAGCCGTTTCGACGGCTAATTCTGGACTAAATGAAAATTTGTATCCTGGTATATGAATAGCCGAGCTTCTCAGGGGGTAATTCCATATATGGTAAAAGTGATTGTCACAAGGATTGATCAAAAGTCTGTTGTTGAGACACATAATTCTATCATGGCAATTTGTGGAAGGAAGGGGTAGCTGAACCTGCCAGTAGAAGAAAGAGGGAGAGGGGGTGGAGGAAACCCAGTCGTGCGTTGATAGTGCCAACTACAGCAGAGCAGGAGGTCAAGGAAGTATACTAGGGAGGGGGAGGAGGAGGAAGTCGAAATAAAAAGTAAAACAATATGGGGTAAATATATAGAAGAATACTGAGAATGTTAAAAAAAAACAATTAAATATAAAAAAAAAACAATTAAATATAAAAAAAAACAAAAAAAAACAATTACTGGTTACTATTCCCTAACGACAGTCATCAAGTCTCACACTGGTACTGCTAGACTATAGAAAAGTTTACTAGGTGGGACGGAATTATAATGAGACCCTTTTAAGAGGTAGTAGTAATCAACCAGTATATCTTACGGGGACAAGTCAACAATGGGGGGCCAAAATACTAAAGAAACTACCACGAAATAATAATTCAGAGTCCCGAGACCAATACGAAATAATTGTTTCTACCCTAGTTACAAGGCCAGCAACCACCCAGTGCAAAAAATAAACTAATACGAAATAATAAATCAGAATCCCGAAAAAGAATACTAATACTATCTCTAAGGGTGCCGCTACGATACAAAAATTCTAGTGCAAACTACATAAATGCTCGTACGAAGTATATGAAAAATTTGATACGGAAAATTAATTCAGAATCCCCCACCCCCACCCACCCCCCAAAAAATAAATACTGATATACGAGAAATTAAAGCAAAGATACCCCTAAGAAATGTAGAAAGCACGGAAAAGAGGCAGCCATCGGATAAGAAAGCAAGTATCCGGGGTCTATCACATCTGCTATAAAAAGCGGAGTCGGCCAATTCTATCATAGAATAGGGGAAGGGGGTGGGGGTACTGAGGCTACAAAGGACCGAGGGGCTGCCTCGGGTGGGCTACAAAGTGAAAAGGGCGACGACAAAGAAAGAGGACTGGGGTGGAAGGACTAGGAAAGGATGGGGGGAAAAAGGAAATATAGAGGAAGCGATAAAAGATCTTACGTCTACCTTTGCAAGCAAGGGTTACCCATTACAAATTCTGCAAGTGGGGTGTTACAGCCCTTGTCTACCCCCCCCCCCCCCCCCCCCCCCCCCCGGGTCATTATGGGGTTTGAGGGCGAGGTAAGTCCTACGCAATCTGTGTTTGCATGCAGTTACCAGTTCGTCCTTCTTGTTTAGGAGTTGGTCCGTCGAAAACAACATTTGTAAAGTTTCCTCCGAGCATAAATTGCACGGACGGCCTCCTCCCGTGTAAGAGTTGGCTCTGGATAGTAAGCTCCAAGTGAGATCATAGGTAATATTGTTATTCTTGAGGACCCAGATGTGGCCCGATAGTGTGGTGGCGTGACGCCGGGCCGGGTTTCGGAAGGTATGTCTGTGTTGGTATAGCCGGGTCTTGAAGTGACAGGTTAATCCTATATAAGCTTTGTTGGAGGTGTCCGTCCTCACAATGCACATGTAGATCACATTACGATCTCTGCATCTGTTGTCGAGGGGGCAAATGGATCCATCAGGACAGTTGCACCTCCTGGTCTGCTCTCCACTGCTATTTAGTTTATTTCTTCCATAGGGGTTGAGTTTTTTGTTTTTTGGAGACGATGTTTTGTGCAAAGTTTGGTGTGGTGCTGTAGGAGAGTTTGATGGTATTTGTTTTTGTTTAATATTTAATTGTTTTTTTTTACGTTCTCGGTATTCTTCTATATATTTACCCAATATTGTTTTACTTTTTGTTTCGACTTTCTCCCCCTCCCTCTCCCTAGTATACTTCCTTGACCTCCTGCCCTGCTGTAGTTGGCACTATCAACGCACGACTGGGTTTCCTCCACCCCCTCTCCCTCTTTCTTCTACTGGCAGGTTCAGCTACCCCTTCCTTCCACAAATTGCCATGATAGAATTATGTGTCTCAACAACAGACTTTTGACCAATCCTTGTGACAATCACTTTTACCATATATGGAATTACCCCCTGAGAAGCTCGGCTATTCATATACCAGGATAAAAATTTTCATTTAGATAAACATTTTCATTTAGTCGAAATGGATTGAGCTCAGCCGTCGGGGTCCTACTCGTTCCTATATATATATATATATATATATATATATATATATATATATGTATGTATGCATATATATATATATATATATATATATATATATATATATATATATATATATATATATATATATATATATATATATATATATATATATATATATATATATGTATGTATATATATATGTATGTATGTATGTATGTATGTATGTATGTATGTATGTATGTATGTATGTATATATATATATGTCAGGTCACCAGTTGGTGCTACTAGTAACATGTATCCCAGTACAACCTGACTCATGGTCGGGTCGTTGGCGACTAAACTGGCAACCTCACCAAGGTTTCTTGGTGAGGAGGGTAACTTTGGACATCCTGCAGGAATAAAAACAAAACCTGTCAAAGAGCAAAGGAGCTCTTAAGAGTCAATGGCCATCCAAAATCACCGAGAGAGATGACCCCTTAGCCTTTGTCAAGGAAGAATTCTAGGAGAAGGAAAACTCTGATATAACACCTGCAACTCTGATGGTATCCAATGATGTTGACTTGTTCTTCTTTGTGGTAAATATCATCTTGGTTAAGAGAGTGGGACTGGCTTTGTGCAGTGCCTTTGCTCACTATAAAAGCTTCACGGCACAGGCATTGCTTTATATCTGGAGATCTCTCTGCACTTGTCGTCATATGGTACCATGGGCCCAGCACTATGTGTCAATAATTGTCACAAGTGTAGTGTTTGTACCAGAGTTTTCAAGTCGCTGGCTGGACTAAGAAGTCACACTCGTTCAGCGTATCGGTGGGGGTTCTCCTACATGGATATAAAGTAGTGGCCGTATTCGAAAACGAGTTGGCAGCCACCATATATATATATATATATATATATATATATATATATATAGTATTAGTTATACTATTTATGGTTATGTAAACACAAAACCTTAAGCAGTTGTAAGTATTTTACACACACCCTAAATAGTGGTAGGCAGTAATGTATTACTACCTTATTACCAGTAAGTTAAGTAGCTCAATGTAAAAACATCAGATGATTTACAGAGCAGTTATATGAAATATAAGAATCAAAGAACTGTTCAAAACATTATTGTGCTTACAGCTGTTTCCTCCAAACCGAGGTTTGGATTCTTCGGAGCAATTTATTAATGCATGGACAGTTATATGACCTCCTTTTCAGCCGAGAGACATACCAATACATATTCAAACATTGATACATATTCAAACATTGTGGGTCAACATTCATTACAGAATTTAGAGTGGCAGTACACACTTCGAGATTACATTTATATTAATAGGTACAATCAAAAATCAAAGATATAGGTTACAGTACAACATGAAGATAAGTGGTTATATAGTGCAAATGTTATATGTGTGGCACGCATGTGCGTCTTGTTTATATAGTGTGGCAGAGAGATATGTGTGGTAGAGGCACTTAGGTAGGTAAATAAGAGTGTTAGGTTGGTAGATCTGGTGGCAAAGTCTTTATATGATTGATATAGTCTGTGTGTGGAAAAATATTATAAGCATTAAAGATAGTGCAAGCATTAAAAGTGTTATAAGTATTGGAGATGCACAGCGCAGGGATGTCAAGTAATTCATGTACTTCGGCATTTTCATGGTCAAGGGAGTGTATATTTCGATTATATGCCTTTCACATAATCCACGACAATCCAGTTAGAGATCGTAGTCTGGTGTTCTTTAGTTCGATACAGGAGGTTGTTACGTTTCGAGAAACGCCATTAAATACCGGAAGTGTGTGTGTGGCTAAGGGGAGTTAATGCATGCGGGGAGGTAACTCTGGGGTTTCTATATCTAGCCATTAAAATGTGTCCCAATATAGACCCTAAATTCTATGGTGAGGTGCACCTTCCAAGAGAGACTTTTAAAGCATAAAGTGTACTAACTATAGAGTAGTTTAACTAAATTATGCTGAAGGTGATCATATTATTATTAAGGTGGATTAACCCATCTTAAGGTGCTACAAATGGAAATTATAGATGATGAGCGAGGATTCTAAATTAATGATCTCTGTGGTTGTAGTCTGCTCATATGACCAGGCGCGGTGATTGCAGGATTGCTTCAGGACCCAATGATCTCTGGTAAGATCTGGGTCATCGCTTGCTACATTGGATGTCGAAAGATAATCGTCCCCAGGCAGGCCAAAGGTCAATCCGCAGTCCTCGCGACCCCTCTCTGACCGTCAGATCATCCATATACGTACAACCCGCACGGCAGTTGCATTGCATTCACTCACTGCGCTCAGCAGCCCGGTCCTACTGGTCGGCCTATACCTCCTCAATGAAATCCATAAAGACCTCCCTTACCTCAACGGTGGTTTGTACCGCGATGATGCACTTCTACTCATAGAATATAAAAAATTTAATATAGAAAGAACTAGAAAACAACTGCATAAGACATTCAAAAACTTTAACCTTAGTATCACCATGGACAAAAACACTAAAAATGTTAACTTCCTAGACGCCACACTATACCTAGACTCAAAAATATATACACCTTTCCATAAGCCTAATGAGAAACTTATTTACGTAGATACCAAGTCTAATCACCCTAGATCAATATTAAACTCTATCTCTAAGGGGGTGTCCAATAGAATCTCTAGTCTGTCCTATGACGCAAACATATTTAGCAAAAACTCACAATATTACAATCAAGCATTAGCTAGCTCCGGCCATAATATAGAAATTGAGTTCCTACCTAAGAAAACACATAGCTACAACATCATCTCGCACAACATGTCCATGAGGAAATCTAATAATAGGAATAGCAACCACAAGTACACCAAAGCGGAGGGTGCCACCGGAAGTAACCATTACCATGGAAACTACTGTGAGGCCTTAGGAGGAAGCAACACACCAAACACTAAAAGCAAAAATAGAAGAAGAAATAATACATTTTTCAACCCTCCTTTCAACCTAAATGTCTCCACCAACATACCTAGGGCTTTCTTCTCACTACTAGATAAAAACTTCCCTCTAGGACACAAGTACCACAACCTCTTAAACAAAAACACCATTAAAATCTCATACTCTACGACGCCTAACTTAGCATACCACATAGCTAGCAGCAATAATAGTAAAATTAGTTCTTTCTTCCAACAAACAAAATCACAACGGGATGCAAACCCTCTAAATACCACTGTAGCAAGCAACAATAGCAACGGCAGTAACAATAGAAATAACACTAGTATAAGTAATAACACCAGGGTTGTCAACCCGAACACCCAAAATCCTATATCCACCACACAGACTTCCGCATTGCATTATAACCAGCGGACTAACGCACAGAATAATTGTAACTGTAGAGCTAATAGAACCTGCCCTTTAGATAAAAAATGCCTAACCAAGGATGTCATATACTCATGCACAGTCACGACTAATAACTCTTCAGAAACCTATGTAGGCTCCACTTCTAACTGCTTCAAAATCAGATATAACTCGCACATCCACTCGTTCAAAAAGCACAGCCTAGCCAACTCCACCTCACTTTCTAGCTACATACACTATCTAAAATCTAAAAATAAACCATACACACTCAAATGGGAAGTGATAGGCAGCGCGACCTCGTACAAACCACCTAATAAATTCTGTAACCTCTGTATACTAGAGACACACAATATTATCTTCACCAACCGTAACCTACTTAACAAAAAATCTGAGGTGTTTGCAACTTGCCAGCACCGCCTCAGACATTCCTTCCAAAACTTTAAGCCCTATATATAGCAATGTCGGACTGGAACCTAACACCACATCTAGCATCAAACACCAGAGACACACCCTATACTACATACCCAACACTAGCTGATCCATTATAACACAAACAACGACATCCCTCTGGAACCCTTCGCAGGGAAAATACCCATTTATACCTCTACGGCAGGTGTGACAACATCCACCCACTTGGACGGCACTACACCGCTCTAAGGGTAATTTGAGCATGAATTGATCGGTTGGATGGTGTTGGGCAGAGGAAACACCTTCCTTAGACAGATGTAAAATGATTTAATCGAGTAGCGCTGTTGACCAGTAGGACCGGGCTGCTGAGCGCAGTGAGTGAATGCAATGCAACTGCCGTGCGGGTTGTACGTATATGGATGATCTGACGGTCAGAGAGGGGTCGCGAGGACTGCGGATTGACCTTTGGCCTGCCTGGGGACGATTATCTTTCGACATCCAATGTAGCAAGCGATGACCCAGATCTTACCAGAGATCATTGGGTCCTGAAGCAATCCTGCAATCACCGCGCCTGGTCATATGAGCAGACTACAACCACAGAGATCATTAATTTAGAATCCTCGCTCATCATCTATAATTTCCATTTGTAGCACCTTAAGATGGGTTAATCCACCTTAATAATAATATGATCACCTTCAGCATAATTTAGTTAAACTACTCTATAGTTAGTACACTTTATGCTTTAAAAGTCTCTCTTGGAAGGTGCACCTCACCATAGAATTTAGGGTCTATATTGGGACACATTTTAATGGCTAGATATAGAAACCCCAGAGTTACCTCCCCGCATGCATTAACTCCCCTTAGCCACACACACACTTCCGGTATTCAATGGCGTTTCTCGAAACGTAACAACCTCCTGTATCGAACTAAAGAACACCAGACTACGATCTCTAACTGGATTGTCGTGGATTATGTGAAAGGCATATAATCGAAATATACACTCCCTTGACCATGAAAATGCCGAAGTACATGAATTACTTGACATCCCTGCGCTGTGCATCTCCAATACTTATAACACTTTTAATGCTTGCACTATCTTTAATGCTTATAATATTTCTCCACACACAGACTATATCAATCATATAAAGACTTTGCCACCAGATCTACCAACCTAACACTCTTATTTACCTACCTAAGTGCCTCTACCACACATATCTCTCTGCCACACTATATAAACAAGACGCACATGCGTGCCACACATATAACATTTGCACTATATAACCACTTATCTTCATGTTGTACTTTAACCTATATCTTTGATTTTTGATTGTACCTATTAATATAAATGTAATTTCGAAGTGTGTACTGCCACTCTAAATTCTGTAATGAATGTTGACCCACAATGTTTGAATATGTATCAATGTTTGAATATGTATTGGTATGTCTCTCGGCTGAAAAGGAGGTCATATAACTGTCCATGCATTAATAAATTGCTCCGAAGAATCCAAACCTCGGTTTGGAGGAAACGGCTGTAAGCACAATAATGTTTTGAACAGTTCTTTGATTCTTATATTTCATATTTCATATATTTCATATATATATATATATATGTCAGGTCATCAGTTGGTGCTACTGGTAACATGTATCCCAGTACAACCTGTCCCATGGTCGGGTCGTTGGCGACTAAACTGGCAACCCCACCAAGGTTTCTGGGTGAGGAGGGTGATTTTCGACATCCTGCAGGACTAAAAACAAAACCTGTCAAAGGGAAAAGGAGCTCTTAAGAGTCAATGGCCATCCAAAATCACCGGGAGAAATGACCCCTTAGCCTTTGTCAAGGCAGAAATCTAGGAGAAGGAAAACTCTTATATAACACCTACAACCCTGATGGTATCCAATGATGTTGACTTGTTCTTCTTTGTGGTAAATATCATCTTGGTTAAGAGAGTGGGACTGGCTTTATGCAGTGCCTTTGCTCACTATAAAAGCTTCACGGCACAGGCATTACTTTATATCTGGAGATCTCTCTGCACTTGTCGTCACATGGTACCATGGGCCCAGCACTATATGTCAATAATTGTCACACGTGTAGTGTTTGTACCAGAGTTTTCAAGTCGCTGGCTAGACTAAAAATTCACACTCGTTCAGCGCATCGGTAGGGTTCTCCTACATGGATATAAAGTAGTGGCCGTACTCGAAAACGAGTTGGCAGCCACCATATATATATATATATATATATATATATATATATATATATATATATATATATATATATATATATATATACATACATATATGTATACAGACGTACAGTAGTATGTATATATATATATATATACATACATGCACACATATATATATGTACGTATGGATTCACCGAACATTTATTATAATGCTCGGTGTGTTTGTAAACAAACATCCCGAATTAAGCCGTACAGTGTCTAGCAACCATCGTTGCTCTTTTGTTCAACCCTGACAAAGGAACGCTGTACTAGTTTCAAGCTTATTAGCTATCGTCAGCAACGTATACCTTCCTGCCAGATGATTGAACGTCTGTATACATATACGTATGTACGTATACATACTTATATTTAAGTAACATCCGTACTAAGAGTGAGAAATGAAATTTCGTTTCATTTTTTCCGTTTATATATATATGTGTGTATGTATATATATATGTATATATATATATATGTATGTATGATTGTATATATATATATATATATATATATATATGAATATTTTCGAAACACCGAGTGGATTTTTAATTATTAGAAATGTAAGTTATCGCCGTATTTTGACTAAAGATATTAAAGAAATTATTTAGCCTGATAGTGGGGTTAAGAACCCTCGGAGAAATGGAAAAAGATGAGTTTAATTTCTTTAGTCAAAATACGGCGATAACTTACATTTCTAATATATATATATATATATACATATATATGTATGTTTGTATATATATATATATATATATATATATATATATATATATATATATATATATATAAAGAGAGAGAGGGAGAGAGAGAGAGAGAGAGAGAGAGAGAGAGAGAGAGAGAGAGAGAGAGAGAGAGAGACGGAGAAGAAGAAGAAGAAGAAGAAGAAGAAGAAGAAGAAGAAGAAGAAGAAGAAGAAGAAGAAGGGTTTAGATTTCGTTTGCATGTTCTTATTGATTATCGACTCGTTATAACAGGTCGATGATCAATAAAAGACATGCAAGCGAAATTTCATAGTTTTTTTCTTAATATATTCACTCTACATGGGCAGCGAGTGCATATATTGATGCCATCAGCAGTAATTCTCTGAATCACCTACATTATATATACATACATACACACACACATATATATATATATGTGTGTGTGCGTGTGTGTGCGCACACACACACATGCGCATACACACACAGATGCGCATATATATATAGGAAGTGAGTAATATTGTAGAACAATAAAACTATGCATATATCAGATAAGTAGCACTCAACAGTTGGTAGAACTGGAGTATATATAATTTCTTCTTCATATATATATATAGTACCAGTTGAAAATGTACAAAGTTATATAACACATACAGGCAAATGAATCGCTACATCGTCAGCCACCCTGCGGGGAATGCAATTTCGCACATACAGATGGTACTGCAATTGTAATAGCAGTTTGTGTAACACAACGGAGCCCGCTGTGTAAGTGTGATATATGTGTGTACTGATAACTAAACAAAGAATAGACAGGAAAAATTCATATATATATATATATATGTGTGTGTGTATGTGTGTATATATATGTGTGTGTATATCTGTGTGCGTGTGTCTGTGTGTGTAGATATTTATGTATCAAATATAGCGTTAACAATAATAGACATTTGTATATGCCTATTATTATCATTGACAGCTTTGAAGTTCAAATGTTAATAAGTTTCAAATTAGATAGTTGCAAATTTAGAAACGAGGTTAACTGGTCAGAAGCTTAACTCTTGTACTGTGCCTTTTAATCAATGTTTAAATAGAAATGTTGACTAGTGAAACATTAAAGTATTGATTGCCACCAATTTGAAGCAAGTAAATATCAGAACATACTTAAATACTAGAAGTCAATAGTCTCATATGCAATTACATATTAAACTATTGCACTACACATGAATAGATCGGAAACACTTAATTGTGTTATCTCAAGACTAACACAGGCGACGCATTGGTAGAGACGTTAGAGCGTCGGGTATAATGCTCTGCGGTTTTCGTTCCGGCTTTCTACACTCTTAGTTCAGAACCCACCGAGGTCAAGTTTACCTTTCATGCTTTCGGAGTCGATAAAAAGATACTAGTCAAAAACTGGGGTTAATTCTACCTCCATATCTCTCTCTCGCTCCCTGTGTATCACACTATTTCTCCTTCTGTGGAAGAAATCAGTTGTGTTCAGACATAAAGAAGAGGTGCGCTACGCCATGTATACAAATTTCCCAGAAAATGATGTATATCACTACGGCACTCGCAAGACTCCATCAGGAGTTACGGCTATGTGTGTGTGTGTATATATATATATATATATATATATATAGACAGAGAGGGAGAGAGAGAGAGAGATATGTTTCTTTTATTTGCCACAAGGGCATCAAAAGTGGGACAAGTACAATGGGGGGAGTTTACAAAACAAGGCGTCCTCAATAGGGAGGAGGCAATAACAATATATAAAAATAAAATAAAATATAACAAAAAATAGAATTATAACAAAATCCTCAATAGAGGATTTTGTTATAAAATATAACAAAAAATAAAATTTATAACAAAATCCTCAATAGAGAGGAGGCGCCTTGGGGGGTCGCACACACCCCCGAAAAAAGTGTGCAACCCTTTTCCTCAGGAGCACAGAGAGGGGGTGCTCCCTGGTTCCTTCCTCTTTTCCACCTACAGGCTTATGTAAAGAGAAGGCCCATTCACACGGGCCATTCTCGCCACTTTCACCCACCTTTCAT
Source organism: Eledone cirrhosa (assembly GCA_964016885.1). Taxonomy (NCBI): domain Eukaryota; kingdom Metazoa; phylum Mollusca; class Cephalopoda; order Octopoda; family Eledonidae; genus Eledone; species Eledone cirrhosa. The sequence continues at coordinate 268,588,456 of OZ024740.1, read as the reverse complement.
AAAAACGACTGGGGTGCAGCACCTCTCTCTCCATCCTGATCCTTCTTCCGAAATGATATCGGAAGAAACGGACCAGTTGTTGGCCAGAGAGAAAGGTGCCTGACCTCAGTCCTTTCAGACGCGTCCACCATACAACCTCTTTCGCCATGGCTATTACGCACAGAAACACCGCCTCTGCTTCATCTTTGAAGGGGGGAGGCGGCTTGATCATTACAATAGACTCGGTGGTCAACCGGATCGGTCCCACCCTTGACAGCAGTTGTTCGACATAGCCCCACAGATCGGCTACGCCCGAGCAGTGTACCAATGCGTGTGCAACGGTTTCCTCGTCGCACACGCATCTGGGACAGATCTTTTTGGCGGGGTCCCTACCCGGGCGCCCGTGTCTGTAGAGCCTTTCTCGAACGGGTAAAGCTCCTCGGTAGCACTGCCAGGCCAGGGACTTCTGGAAGTTGTCCATAGGTCCCGGGCTGAATGTCCTACCGAACAGGCCGGCCAGTTCGTCCTCCTCCATGTCTAGGGCTTCTCCGAGGGCGTCGTCGCACCTGCTGCGTACCAGCCCTCTATAGAATGTTGCGGTGGAGTCTCCACTGATAACCGGATCCGCCTGCCAGAGGGCGGTGAGCGCCTGGGCACACTCAGTGTGCCAGGCGCCCAGTTTTCTCGGTCTTTGCTTGACCCAGGATTGCAGCTCGGTGAGTGAGACGAGTCTGGGAAAGGTTCGTCTCACAAACGAGGCCCACACCGGTTGTCCGGTGAGGAATACGTAGAGGTGCCGTAGCCTTAATGCGTGTTTACGCATCATTAGCCACGGCATTCCCAGCCCTCCTTTCGAAGGGTGTTGACAGCAGATGGATCTCCTCACCATAGGAGCCCGCCTCTTCCAAAGGAATTGGAAGAGCGCGCGCTCCATCTTGGTGAGGGTTTCCCTTGGGCAGGGCACTACGGTCAGGCGGTAGTAGATGACGGACGCTATGTAGGTGTTCGCGACCTCCGCCCGACCTTTCAGGGATAGTTTGCAACTGGCCCACTTCTGGGTCAGTGCAAACACCCTGTTCGTAACCTCCGCCCAGTTTTTCTCCACCTGGAGGTCCGGTCCGAACCAGACCCCGAGCAACTTCACCGGGCCCTCCGTTCAGCGTCCGACGACGCCATCGGAGGGCATCGGTCTGCCCCTCCACGTGCCGAGTTGCAAACCGATCGACTTGTCCCGGTTCAGCTTAGCCCCTGTGAACTTTTCGTACTCCTCCAGTAAGGTGCCGACCGCCTCGATTTCGGAGGCCGTCGACACCATTACTGTCACGTCATCGGCGTAGGCCGACACCGCTTTCCGCAATCCCGGTTCCAAAGGGATGCCCTGCAACAACTCCAACTTCCGCAGTAGTGGCTCGAGAGTCAACACATACAGAAGGGAAGAGAGAGGGCACCCGTGTCGGATGGACCGCGCGATTTTGAACGGCTCCGAGAGGTAGCCGTTCACCTTGACCATAGAGCAGATGCGGCTGCTGTGCATAGCAGTGATCCAGCCCCTGAAAACGCGTCCGAAGCCTGCCGCCGCTAGCACCGCATCCAGGTAACCATGGTCGACCCTATCGAACGCCTTAGATTGATCCAAGTTGATCAGAGCCCCACCAAAGCCGGGTTCGTTCCCAACCCTCTCTATGATGTATCGCATGAGGTGGAGGTTGTCATGGATGGACCTGGACGGGATAGCGCATGTCTGCGCATCTCCCACCAGGTTTCCCACGACAAGCGCCAACCTCTTTGCTAGCACCTTGGCCAAAATCTGTAACTCTGTATTTAGCAGAGTTATGGGCCTGAAGTTACTTATTTCGTCCCCCTTGTTCTCGTCCTTCCTCACTAGCGTGACTACGCCCTTGGTCACAGTACAGGGAATTCTCCCGTTCTGTTGCCAGTTGCAGTAGACCGCCTCGAGGAGATCGGGGAACAAGTCCGGCATAGCTAGATATAATTCGTAAGGAAGACCATCGAGACCCGGGGATTTGCGTTTGCCGCATTGGCTCAGCACGTCCTCTATCTCAGCGGCCGAAATCGGCTCCTCGCAGGACTTCGCCTCCCTGTCCGAGAGGCGCGGCAGGCCGTCGAGGTATGGACCGAAGTCCACGTTCCCAACCGGCTCCCCGCCCCTCCCGAACAGTCGGGCAAAGTGCCTTTGAAAGGCCTCACACATCTGCTTAGGCTCAAGAATCGCCCGTCCATCCAGGTCTCGCAAAGACCGGATGGTGGATTTAGTTCCACTGTTGGCCTCTGTCACGCGGGCCCAGCTAACAGCTTTGGTCCCCTCGTTCCCTAGAGCACGTATTTTACTTCGGACAACGCAGCCTTCGTGCTTCGCGTCGAAAAACTGGCTCAAAGCCGTTCTCGACGCTAGCACTCTGGCCACGTCGCCGCTTCTAATTGCCTCTTCTACTCTATCTATTAGCTCCCTTTCCTTCCTATTCCTATCCGCAGCTAGAACCTTACTAAATTCTATCGAGACTACTCTAATCTCTCTCTTTAGAGATACCCACCACCTGTTGTTGACGATCGCTCCAGTCAACCGTTCCTTAACTAACGTACTAATCCGATTCCTGTAGGCTCTACTTGCCGGCAAGGACAAGTTGAGCTTCCAGTAACCGGGGCCCTGTCTATGAGTTCTGTCAAGGTTGACCATGCAGGTCACTAATTTGTGGTCTGAATAGCCAACCATGCGCATTTTTGGACAACTTAAAATGTCCTTATCCTTAATTCTAACTAAGAACCTATCTAGGTACGACCTAGATGATCCGCTACGATTTGCCCAAGTCCAGGTTGGCGCAGTCGGAAAATCTAGTCGATATCTATCGGCCAGGTCAAATCGACCGATTAACCCTTTGAGGCTATTACACCCCTCTCTATCGGGGCAGGCCCCTACGTAGTCCCAGCGTGCATCTAGGATACCATTCCAGTCCCCCACTAATAGCAAGGAGCGGGACGTCCCCAGAAAAGTCTCCAGACGATGGAAGAAGTCCGGCCGCATTGACCCGAGAGAGATAGATAGATAGATGTATTGTTGGTGATTCAGAGAATTACTGTTAGTTGCATCAATATGAGCACTCGACGCCTAGGCAGAGTGAATATAATAATTGTTTCTACTTTTTGCACAAGACCAGCAATTAACCAGTGTATTACTGGTACTTTATTTTATCGACCCCATAAGGATGTAAGGCAAGGGCCGTAACTCTATGCGTCAAAGCATGGTGGCGTCCGACCCTCTACCGATACTGCCAATCCACCGCCCTGGAATATAATAATAAAAATGTATGTATATATTTATGTATGTATGTATGTATGTATGTTCTTCTGGTTTAATAATTTCACAGATTTTTTCCAATAGAGAGAGAGTCGGTTTCTAACATAGACACATGACTCTCTCATTGGAATTTACACAACATCAACTAGACAGCTTTGACTACAAACCCCGGTACTGCAGCCCAAAATGCAGAAGAAGGGAAAACAAACAAATATTGGGGATTGTGCGGCCACTTCCTCTTCGCATCGGTTGAGACCTCAGGCGTACTTGGAACCCATACTGCCGAGTTTCTCCGCAAGATCGAAACGTCAACAGCCCGTCTGAAGAAGGAGTCCCATGAGGTGACTGTTGTTGCGGGTGCAGCTGGTCATTGTCCACGAAAATTCTTTTGCGGTCTTGTCCTGCGGGGTGCAGCTTCAACACCACCGGGCCCAATGCCTAGAGCCCATCACCTTCCCCTTCCCATTCTTCTGTGACCCTTTTCCATTTTTAAATACCTGTAGTGTTGTTGTTATTTGTAATAGATATGTTTATCATTTTTCTGATTCTTATTAATTAAACATTTCTACTTATAAATTGAAGCTCAATTTTAAAGCTTCAGGATTTTTAGATTTATCTAGGCAGATAACTACAGTTGGAGTCTCTGGCCATTCTCCGTGGTAAAGCTTTTGCAGTTTTATCTGCGGGGCGCGGCTGAGGCACCACGTAGATTGGGATATAGTGATTGTCCCTCCCGCTGCCTTTCTTTTGCCAGTTGATCCTTCTTTCATTTTCTTTACTTTTCTTCCTTTTCTGTTTCTTTTACCTTTTAGAAGTTTTTTTTTTATTAGATTATTTTCATATAATTTATTAGATTATTTTCATACGATGTCAATTGCCTTTCATGACAGCAATTTTTGTATATTGAATAAAAGACGATAATTATATTCGAACTTTACAGTTACCTGTACTTTTAATTGATATCTAGGTTTTTGTAAGACTTCACTTTGACAATCAACTCAGAAGCAGTGGATGGAACTATTTACATCAAATACTCTATGTGTTAAAATAGAATACGAAATATAATCATTGGTTTTATATTAGATTATTGAATACTCATTTTGACCGAACACACATGTGATCACAGCCATTCCAACGATAACCATCACGTCGCCTTTTCTTTTTTTAGATATAATGCATGTTGCACTAAGGCGGCGAATTAGCAGAGAACGTCGTACAGAATGCTTTGCAGTATTCGTTTCGGCTCTCTGAACACTATGAGTTCAAATCACGCTGAGGTCAACTTTACCATTTATCCTTTCGAAGTCGATAAAAACATATATCAATCAAAAATATATATCTAGGTCGATTCTTCCTATATATCTCTTTCTCTCTTCCTTTCTCTCAGTCCGTCTATCCTTTTCTGGAGGAAAGCTGCTGCATTCAGACCTGAGGAGGATAGGGGCCCTGCCAGGTTCTAAAGTCCCAAGAAACGCCGTATACTAATACAGCGCCACTACAATCTCCACAGTATTTATAGGACCATACATGCATGTTGCACTACATTATTCAAGTTGTCTTCATTTTTCAAAGTATTAGAGCAGTCATGGCAACCTGCGGCCCGCACAGCTTTCTGAATGGCTCGCCTAAATCACCTAAATGAAATCTTTCTGGTTTTTTTAACCCAACTTTTCAGTCGTTATTCATCTTTCTATCATTTTACGATCGAGAAAAACAACGTGTATGAACTCTAAAGAAACAAATCAAAACAACCTGATTTACCACCCTTTTTTTAATGTGGGCACGAATGTAAATTAGCGTTTGCGGCCTGCCTGATGATGAGTCATATCTCATGCGGCCCGCTTCTCGAAAAAGGTTGCCCATGCCTGTATTAGAGTATATTTTGAAATAGATTTGGCAGCCATGGCTAACATCCCTAGAAGCCACGTAGACATTCTTTCTTTCGCCGAAAATGTATGTTAAATATCATTGTCACCGAGTCTATAACAAGTCATTTATTGAAAGCAGATAAATTAATCTCGAGTTTTACAATTAATAAATATGTAAGTTCGTAGGCTAATAAATATGATATTCTGGGTAATAATTAAGTGTGTATGCTTGTATATATGTATACATTGATGTCTGTGTGTGTTTGTGTGTCCATGGATATATATATATATATATATATATATATATATATATATATATATATATATATATACGTATATATACATATTGACAATCGATTGAATTTCGTCAAATCGGACTGAGGAAACATTTGCTGATACTGTCCATCGGTCGCAAATCAAGGCAGAAGGAACAACAAAATAAAGTATCTTGCTCAAGGACATAACGCATCGCCGGGTACGGGAATCGAACTCACAGCCTCATGATTGCGAATTCAATTCTCTAACTACTCAGCCACGCGCCTTTACTAAACACACACACACACACGCGCACACACTCATATATGTGTATGTGTTTGTGTGTTTGTGTGTGTGCTTCGTTTTGGTAAATGATACTTCAAACGAGGTAGTTCTGCTTCACCTTGAATCAATAGGGCCTGATCACCTGTTGATTGATAACGCTGGTCAAGATAAGTTCAAACAATGATTTTATTTATCGTGATAGTGTTTAAGATATATATCCGTTTACTTATGAATATATATATATTTATACTTGAATGTATATGTATGTGTGTATCTCCCTCCCTCTCTTTCTCTCGCTTCTTTCACTCTCATTCTCTCTCTCGCTCTCTCTCTATCTCTCAAGCATATACACACACACACACTCACTCTCTGTTTAGTTATTGTAATTAGTAGGCGAATATGCAAGTTCTTTACAAATATTAGTATAAGAAGTTTAAGAAGACTAATCCTGTCAATAAAATTTCCTTATGGCAAATTTAAAATATCTTCTAAATGGTATGGTATGGTTGGATTAATAATAATCCCTATATTAGTATTGGAACTTTACCAAAATGATATAGAGGCTTATATACTGATTGATGATTATATATTATTGATACTTGGCTCTGTCTGAAAACAATAGATAAAAAGTATTACAGATGATTTTTGAAATCCTCCACATATATATTATAGGCTGATAATTATTGATAATCTCTTTAAATAAACATCTTTATAGGTTTTCTTAGCTATACCTAACCTGTGGTAATATGAAGAATTACCCTTATATGACAACTGATTATTCTCATCCCATAATTATCGGTGTTCTCGGCTTCCTTTTTAAAATCTATCATTCGCCTACATTAACTAATGATTTATATTTCGTTCTCGTCACATTTCTTTAGACTATACAATATATATATATATATATATATATATATATATATATATATATATGGGGGGGGGCGTGTGTGTGTGTGTGTGCGCGTGTGTGTGCGCGTGTGTGTGCGCGTGTGTGTGTGTTAAGTGTTTTCGGAGAAAAAGCAAAGGAATAAAGAATGCTCTATGTATAGAACAGAGCTAATTAATTAGAAAGTGAACACAATATATAACTACTCCATCACCAAAGGTTTTAGGACCCTAGACAATATTAACATACGCCTAGATCGTTCATCAGACAGATGAACTTTTGGTAATGGAGTAGTTATATATTGTGTTGTTCACTTACTAATATATATATATATATATATATATATATATATATATATATATATATATATATATATATATATATATGACAAGTAAGTATGTTTTGAAACAGTGAGCAGGTTGGAAATTAGAAAATAGAATAGCTTGCACCGTATTTTTTCCATTTATCTGACGGTTCTAAACCCCATTATCAGGCTAAAATTTCTTTAGTCAAAAATACGGTGCAAGCTATTATATATATATATATATATATATATTGTTATACTTGGGGAGGGGCATATTTGTGTAATATTGCCAGAATTAATAACAGAACACACTCACTGTTTGGTTGGTTTTCGCTTTTCGCTTCTGTGTCTTTTATATCGGTAATCTAATTTACTCGGTCCTCAATGTTGCCATTGACTGACCAACGGTCAAAAATAATACAGATACAATATAGACACAAACACATATATATAGTTTATCAAAGTTCTTTCGTTGCACATCTGCAACATCGTCAGTGGTGCTATTGTTTCCTCCCGTTACATTGTATGTCTACGCCATCTTTATTTAGTCTGTTTATATATTTATTTATTTATTTGTTTGTTTGTTTATTTTATTTTGTCTTCTTTCGCATGCGTTTGCGTGTGTGTATCGTGTTTTGTTTTATGTGTGTTCGTGATTGGGTGACTGTGTATTGGTTAATGTATTCTATGTTTACTAGTGTGTGTTTATATGTGTTTGTTGTTATTGTGCTTGTGTATGTATTTATTTATTTATTTATTTAGAGGAAACAATAGCACCACTGACGATGTTGCAGATGTGCAACGAAAGAACTTTGATAAACTATATATGTGTTTGTGTCTATATTGTATCTGTATTATTTTTGACCGTTGATCAGTCAATGGCAACATTGAGGACCGAATAAATTAGATTACCGATATAAAAGACACAGAAGCGAAAAGCGAAAACCAACCAAACAGTGAGTGTGTTCTGTTATTAATTCTGGCAATATTATACAAATATGACCCTCCCCAAGTATATCAATATTTGTTTCGACAGACGATTACATATAAAATACCTCGCAAAACTAATTCATCGCCGTTATATATATATATATATATATATATAAAATTAGATTAATATACCCACAGGTACTAAGTACCTACGAAAATATATAGGGTGTCTATAATACAATGGTTGTTCAATGGTACTAATTTGAGATACCAGAACTATAAAAATGAGATGAGCGGAACAAGCAAGCATTAAACAATCTTTTAAATAAATTAAAATACGATTTAAATAATCACCTGTTTACAATGCTGTTACCGACGGTTTCACTTCACAAAAATTGGAAATTCAGAGAATTTCCAATGGAAAGATCAGTTCTTCAAGCAGCTATTTCCATTCTATAGGGCATAAAGCTGTACAGTTTGTAAATATATCGCTTACTGCCCGATGTATGAGGTCAGGCCGTTAAAGTGACCCACACATAAACAGGCCGTTAGTAAAAGCGCGAATATTATAGATTTGTTGTCTATCACGCTACTAAAAAAAAATACCAGCAAATATATATATATATAAAATATTTGTTTGGAACTTTTTTAATATGAATTACTTAAGATACAGTATGAAGTCCGTTGAACGGTCAAAAAGATATTTTTCATGATTGAAATTAAAAATATGTTCTTTTTCATCCATAACCTAACACAGAAAATTACTATGGGGAGGAGAGATTATATATATATATATATATATATATATATATATATATATATATATATATATATATATATATATATATATATATATATATATATATATATATATATATATTCTTTTATCCCAATAACTTATTTTAGTTATTGTTTCGCCCTAGGCTGAGGTATATTGTCGCTAGCGCGAAGAAATACCTATGATTCCTAGTAGACAACTGATGACGGATAATTCTCTATTTCGCCCGTAACCTTTATTTTTTCATTATATATATATATATATATATATATATGTGTGTGTGTGTGTGTGTGTGTGATGATCACTGACATTCCAGACATGACCATCCTGACATGTTTATTCCATCGTTTGACTATATTGTCAACCTACCTTTTTACAACGATGTTTTTTTTTTAGCTGGATTTGGGTTCTATTTCCAGACGGTCCAAGCTATGAAACTATAAATCAATAGTGTCCGAATTATACAATACTCTCAATCAGAATTAACGGAGGAAAATATATTCGTAATAACCATAACATTGTTAAAGCGTCCAATACTGTAACCCTAATGTGATTAGACAATTTTATTCCGACGAATAATTGTCCTTAACTTCTGTTTTAATTTCAAGTAACATGGAGAATTAAGAAAACTAGTTCACTATTCAAATTGGAGTGATAACGGGATGAGTTTTATCATACAATAATGGTTTCTGATTTAGGCACAAGGCCAACAATTTGGTGGGAGAGGGAGAAGTTGATAAAATCGACCCCACTACGTTACTGGTACTTTAATTTATCGACCCTGTCGAGGATGAAAGGCAAAGCCAATCTCGACGGGATTTGAATTCAGGACTTAAAAGGACGTAACTATAGGCCACAATGCATGTTATCCAAATCTCTACCGACACTGCCAAATGCATGTAACTGTTTCTACTTTAGGCACAAGGCCAGCAATTACCCAGTGCATTACTGGTACTTTATTTTATCGACCCCAACGCTCCTGAAACAGTTTTATATATGGCTGTATGAGGAAGAAAACTCGAATTCGATGCAAATGAGTGAAAACTTTGGTATTCTACCAAAACTTTGAATTTACCCTAGCCTTGTGTGTGAAACTTGGTAGGCGACTACTACGTGGAAGCTAGTCAAAATGGTTGTTTCTGATCTTAGTCGGTATGCTTAATTCGTCCCCCTGTGTAACACTACCAACTTCTTATTCGGTGTATATATCGAAATACTGTTGCAAGCATTCGGACAAATCACCTGTCCCAGTGTACTTTCCCACCTTCCTGATACCAGACACGGGAGGTCTGTAAAAGGTAATCAGCGCTGCTCTTCTTCCTTTGATTAAGCCATTAATGTAGCCGTATGAATAAATATAACGAATCTATATTTATTTCTCCAACGCACTAATGTGATACAGTCAATTACTTATCGTTGGTTGGTCATTATAGACTTCCGAAATAAGGGAATGGATGTTGTAGTATTTATGCTTTTTTTCAATGATATCAATACATCCGTCACATAATCTGTGTGTATGTGTGTGTAAAAGGAAGGAAGGGGATGTTGAAAAAACTATAGCAAAACAGTGGCTGGCGTTTCATTTGTATGTGTGTGTGCATGTATGTGTGTGTTTGTGTGAATGTATGCGTGTGTGTGTTTGTGTGAATGTATGTGTGTGTTTGTGTGAATGTATGCCTGTGAGCATATACTTTTGTGTTTTATGTGTGCGCGTATATATTTATATACTCATACATATAAATGTATGTATATGTACATACACACACGTACACACATATACACATACGCGTCAGCATGCTGAAAAACATTCTAGTTAAGGAAAATAGCAAATTCCTAGAAATCTGACCAGTCACAGAGTTGTTTACGTAAGAGCTTATTATGTACCATATGGTCCTCGCTACGACACGTTCAAATATTTTATTTTTTTCTAATGAAATCCAATATGGAATCAATAAACGTTCATTTTCAAACTTTAGGAATTCATACAAGGTTCAAGTCACATTTTTTCATTTTATTTTTTTAAAGATGGAAGCCTATTAACTTTTTACCTGTATACTACGAGCACTTATTTCATTTATCCATATGAGATAAATAAAAACAAGATGCCAGTTAAATCCAGTAGAATAGGCATCGAACTGTATAGTATAAAGTTGTGGTTTACAACAACTATATGGCTACTGAGCAATGTTACAAAAGAAGTTTTTAAGTGGATTCTAATTAATTGTTTATACGTTTCATTGTTGTTTCTAGACAGATTTGGTAGAAGGCCAGCAATTTCAAGGGAAGGGGAATGTCGATTAAATCGGTGCCAATGCGTTACTGGAACTTTATTATATCGACCCTATAAGGAAGAAAGGCAGAGCTAACCTTGGTGAGAGAACATAAAAGGGTGTAACTATATGCTGCAAAGCATGTTGTCTGACGCTCTACAGATACAGTCACCCCATAATAATAATAGTAATAATTCTACTTTAGGCACAAGGCCAGCGATTTAGGGAGAGGGGAAAGTCCATTAAATCGACTCCAGTACATTACTGGTGCTTTATTTTATCGACCCCGTAAGGATGAAAGGCAAAGCTAACCACGGTAGGATTTGAACTCTTTGCTGCCAATCCACCGCCGTTAAGTTGGTTCTAAATAAGTAGTTTTATATTTTATGGAAAAAAAGTGAAGCCACGAACGCAATATTTTATAGTTGTAAAGTATATATAGTTGGGAGTGAATATATAATTGTCTCTAAATTGCGGAGTTTTTAGGATTGCAGGAAAGAGAATTTCTCCTCTTAATAAATTACATTTTGAGGTGGGAGATTCGATCTATAGAATTTTTTTTTTAATTATTTCAGTTTTTTTTCTTTAAAACGTTTTATCTGAATAAAACTGGTGAGTTTTGATTAACTGAAATGTAGAAGGGAGATCGGAAATTGATATTTTCTCATTTGGTAGTAAACCTATTCCAGTTGTTTTATTGAATTATATTGGGTTTGGAATTTGTTTTTAATTTCTGTTTATAAAATTGTTTAATTTGATTACCTTTAACCAATTACTCATCGATTACTTCTAACATTTGATGTTAAAAAAACAATAAATCGAATGAAAATTTATACGTATTGCAGGTAAATATTTTATCGATGAAAACCGATTTCGATATGTTTGAAATGAGATAAGGCTTTGTAAAATAAAATGAATTGTTCTCAGAATAGAATGTTCTCAATAAAATTCAGCAATGTTAGATGGGTATTATAAATTTCTAAGCAAGAGAAAATGGTGTGTTACCAAATGTTTTAACGTACCTGCTATAAAATATAACATTCCTAGAAAAACGATTAACACTCGTGGATTCTTCATGGTGATATGGACAAGTGTTAACTTAACAAACAACGAGCAAACTAATGTATATGTAGAGCTTTTAAATAAATGTTCAGCACAGCTGCACGAATCCCATAACCATTGTGTCTTCGCTGGACTAGGTAGAGCAACAAAGAATAGTTCCTACATGCCCATTACAGATAACTAAGAAAAAATGTTTCTTTGTGTATTAAAATGATAGTAGAAAGGTATAAAACGCAGATGATCGACTTATAGAAACCTCCTGACATATTTCACGTTTCTTTAGTAATAACCAACAATTGCGATTCTTTGCTTTTGTTTAGGTCCATACTGGCCAGAGGAGAGTAAATTGATCTGATTCTTTTAATAAATACGTTAGATGCGTTTTTATGAGGATGCATTATTTGTTGATTTTCTTTCTTTTCTTTTTCAGGGGAGAGGGGGGGCTAATCATCATCATCATCATCATCATCATCATCATCATCATCATCATCATCATCATCATCATCGTCATCACCATCATCATCAACATCATTACCGTTGGTGAGATCGTCGTCATCGTTGTGACCACTATAAAACTAAAACGTTTAAATCTATTACTTTTTACCCGCATGTGTTGTTTTATGTTTTGTTTTTCATTAATATTTTCTCATTATAAAACCAATGACAGCAATTACCGATGCATTTAGCTAGCGAGGCATACGGCATTTATTTTTCTCCGTTCTAGACTATGACGTAATACAAAGACCAACGTTCATTTTTGCTGGATGTAGCTTCTGTTAATGATGTAGAGAATAAATCAAAATAATTAACACACATATATATATATATATATATATAGCGTGTATGTGTGTTTGAGTAAATCTATACATCTGAAAATATGTGTATATGTAAATTAAACGCATGATCATTGCTTAAACAACTCACTACTAAAATGTCGATAGGGGATAGATTTGCATCAAAATTGATAATAGCTACGTGGAAATTCTGTCACAACAAGCAATGCCTAGGGCTTGTGTTTCTACTGAATCCCCCCAGGCTGGTCAATACGCTGTGAATGGAAATTAGTAGAAGGAAATTGTGTAGTGTCTGCCATATATGTACCCACACACACTCAAGTCTGAAACGTTAAGAGTCTCTTCCTGCCACAGTATTTCAAGCGCTAAACTAATATATTCCTTCCATGTACTGTGCTGTTTGTTTTGTTATTTTTGTTATTTATGTTTACCTTTTACATACACACACACACACACATATATATATATATATGTGTGTGTGTGTGTGTGTGTGTGTGTATAAAAGGTAAACATAAATAACAAAAATAACAAAACTTGTCCCAAGGCTCTGATACCATCAACACTATAAACACAGAGCTGGCATATCTAAGAACTGACTAACTGCCTGATGAGGTCATAGCCATTCAATGGCTATCATCGAAATATTTATAGCAGTAAATAAAGGATTATGAGTTCATGCAATTGACTTATGTTTCGTCACTCTATATATATATATATATATATATATATATATATATATATAGAGAGAGAGAGAGAGAGAGAGAGAGAGAGAGAGAGAGAGAGAGATACTTATATATTCATTGGAATATACGGATCTATTCATTGGAATCTTGGAGCATATTTTACGGGTGATATGGCGCATGTCTATCTGATATGACACCCTTAATTTAACTTAATAATTTAACATATATATTTCATATATATTTCATATATATATATATATATATATACACTCATATATATTTCATATATATTTCATATATATATATATATACACTCATATATATTTTATATCTATATATATATATATATATATATATATTTTATATCTATATATATATATATATATATATTTTATATCTATATATATATATATATATATATATATATATATATATATATATATATATAGAGAGAGAGAGAGAGAGAGAGAGAGAGAGAGAGAGATGTGGGAAAATGTATATATATGTATGTATGAATGAATATATGCGCGTGTATGGGTGTGCGTGCGTGTTTTTGTTTCAATTATTATATAGCGTAACTTAGCGGCGTCATATAGAGATCGATTAAAGAAATGGCAGACTGCAAATCGCATAATAAATTCGAACTTTGAATGGAGCACTCCATCATTCTCGTAGTCCAATGACTAACACCAGTAAAAGAGTTCAAAAGAAATATGAAGTGTTCATAAATATTCAATTATTCACAAGAATATTTATAGAAATTCACTTCAAGAAAACGGTGTTGACGACATTGCCATTACGACAATTTCTCATTGTTAGTAAATTCGAAGCATTTTGTAATAAATATATTCTAAAAGATGTCTGTATTTACAATATATTATCCCCAGCATGACTGCAAGAGCTTGGTTGTAACCAGATCAAGTATTAGAGAATATATGTGTGTAGTGTAGTGGTGGATGGATAGAATCGATAGAGCGTCGGATAGAATGCTTTGCAGTATTAGTTTCGGATCTCTGAAATCTGAGTTCAAATACCGCCGAGGTCACCTTTGCCTTTCATCTTTTCGAGGTCGATAAAAAAGTACCAATTCAGTACTGGGGTTGATTTTTCCTCTATATATCTCTCTCACTTTCTTTCTCTCACTCTCTCTATCCTTCTCTGGAAAAAATTTGCTATAAAAATGTTGCCCTGGAGAGGAGATGGGCTCCGCCAGGTTTTAAAATGCCCTAGAAACGTCGTATGTTAATACGGTGGCCATCCGGTTCCCTCAAGTGTTACAGGGCCATGCATGTATGTGTGCAGAGTGGTGTTCGTATATATGCGGTGTGTGTGTGCATGTATTTGTTTATGCGCGCGTGAGTGCGAGTACATATATGCGTATGTGTGTGCGCACACGGGTACCTATATATGTGTGTGTGCAATCACATTCACACACATACGCATATAATGGCACACATACATATATTCAACTCTCACGCCGTAGCTTCTACTTATATTCTAATTTATACATTACCTAATTTTTTCTCTAAAGTAATTTTAAATCATTAGTTTTCAGTAGGCCTAATTAATATTGTGCACTTCAACTATAGTACTGAGCGCAGAGTATGTGTACAGTGTTTGTTTAATGTAGTATTTTCTATTGTATTGAATCTCTTCTACTTAATGTGTGTAAGACATATGAGTACATCCTAAGGTTTTCGATATTTATTTGTCTGCATTCTTTTTAATCATTCCGACAGCGCATATGATAGTATAAAGTGTATTTCTCTATTTAGATAAATTGCTGTCAGTTTAAAGTTTTTAGTAAAAGCATAAATGGAAAATGGCTGCTATACTGTGTGAGTGTGCGTATGTATGTTAGCATTATTAGTATTTAAGTCTGAAGACTGCCAACATATTACCGTTTCTTGATTGTGCATCAATGAAATGACATCTCTTTATATGGATATCTTTTACATTAATATTTGAACGATTTGTCTTAATCATCTTAAATGTACCGTCTTGTATGTCATAGACCAAGTCCATTTTGTCATTTTGTGGGACTATTTGGTAATGTGTAGGTGTGAGCTTTTTATTTGGCGGGTGCGGAAGTGTATTTGCCAATGGTAGTATAGTTTTCAGACAAAGAAGTTTCCATGTCAGGGTATATATTTTCTTCTGGCTAAGACTATTGATTATTTGTTCACAATTTCTAAATACTCTGCATTTCATGATTGTATTCACCTTCATTGCGTTTTGATAGTTTCTGGCTGAAAAGCTTGGTTGTATGCCGTAATCCTCAATATTTTGGTGCCAGTTTTGATATCTGCGTTTCTCAACACTTCCATATTTATTGTTATCTACATCCGCTAAGAAGAAATGGAATGCTGACTTCAAGGAAACCCTGTCACGAAGTATCACGCTTGAGCAGGCCTTCCATCTCATTACAGAACAGTGGTTCTTTCTTCTGCAACACGGGTGTAGGCGGATAGATGATAAAAAAAAATCTGCTTTATCCAGCTTTCTTGCAAATGTTTTATTAGGACATAATATGATTCCACTTTTCAATTTAGATTTTTAGTTTATTAAAGCAGTGAAGTAGTAGTTGGTCACATGAAAATCTATAACATGAATACAAGAATCGGCTTTAAAGTTATAGGCTGACCAAGATACCCTCATGGAATGACCAAATGAGGTTTATTTTTCAACATAGACCCTGGAAAGAAACAATGCAGTTATTGATATGAAGAGCTGAAATTAATGCATGCAAGATTTCACAGCTCTAGTATTACTCCTTTATAGTCAGCCAATAAACTTTTTAGCCTACCATCGTCTGATTAGATAGCGCATTATCATTATTATACAATTTCTGCAGTTTATATAAACTCCTGCAATCTCAGAGTAGTAGGTACGAGGGTCGGCTGAAAATTTCATAGGCTGACCAAGATATTCTCATGGAGTGATCAAATGGGGTTTATTTTTCAAAGTAGTCCCTGAAAAGAAACAATGCAGTTATCAATAAGACTAGTTGAAATTAATGCGTGCATGATTTCGCAGCTCTGGCATTCAGCCGACCCTCGTAGTTTTTGCCATTGTGTCTCCATCTTTCTTATAGCTGGTACCTCATCCTAATCGGATCCTTGATCGGATTGGCATAATACATGCCAGAGCAGCCCATTATCTCCATCGATAGGAAATAAAAGACAGCCCAGAATGTAACTGTGGGGACCCTAACCAGAGAATGCTGCATGTTGTTCGGGATTGCCCCATTAGATGTTTTCCTGGCAGCTTGGAGGCAATCCATAATACTACAAATGGAGCCTTAGTCTGCCTCACCAATCTCGATCTGTCTCGAAATATTGTCTATGTGTCATACGACAGGAAGAAGATCATAAGTTTTATATGTGTTGACTTCATTTTAAAACAGAAAACATTTTTTTCTGTTCGTGTTTTGCACTAGTATTCCTTTATTTCTTTAACTAGACATGTTTGTATACCTACAATAGATATTCTATAATAGTTTTGTAGTTACGGGAGAACCATATATCCCTGTAATGCATGGTAAATATATTTTGTTTGTGTCAGATCTTGGGTGGTGTGTTGTCTAATCTTGCTGATTATATTACATGTGACGCTATTATAATTGAAACAGATAGAATGTTTGTACCTATTACCTTATTCTTGCATTTAATTGCTCTACTGAGTCTATAATTTTCCTTCCTAAACATCTTCGCGGGATTGCAAAAGTACCAGATTGGTGACTGATGCGAGTAAGACCACCAAAATTACCTGGAACATGGCGAGATACAAAAAAGGCAATCATACCACATCGTCCTTTGCGCGGGTTAACAAGGGACGCGTCCATGTCTTACTTAAAGAGGCCTGTTCGAAAAATATATTAGTCTTCATATCTTGCTGTAAAGACTGGTGATGGGCCTGAGGCCTGTCCAGGGAGGCATCGGATGGACGCACAAATAGGGTGTATCCAGAGGCTCTTGTCTTCGTGTTCTATTCGGTTTCGTATTTTAATGTCAAAGGACCTGCATGTCTACATTTAGTCCATTATTTGGATTGGCAGTTTCGGTAGAGGGTCGGACGTCATGCTTTGCAACAAAGAGTTACGGCCCTTTATGGTCTGAGTTCAAATCCCGCCGAGGCTAACTTTGCTTTTCATCGTTACGTGATCGATAAAATAAAGTACCAGTAATACACTGGAAGAATTGCTGGCCTTGTGCCAAAAGTAGAAACAATTATTTTAACATCGACGCCGTAAGGATGAAAGGCAAAGTTAACATCGCCGGGATATGATCTGAGTTCAAATCCCGCCGAGGTTGACTTTGCCTTTCATCCTTACGGGGTTGATAAAATAAAGTACCAGTAATGCACTGGGTAATTGCTGGCCTTGTGCCAAAAATAGAAACAGTTATTGTTGTTACCAGAGTTAATAGGTCCCAAAACGTTTTTCACTTTTAAATTATTTTCACACTTAAAATATTGAGGCTTACTCATCTATATTTTCATATTTTTCTTATTTTTACTTGCATTCATAATCTTGATTGTGTAACTCTGCTTCGGATTTTGTTGGTCAATGTTCAGCAAATATGTTAGGGTATGATTTCGTCTATCTTCGGGATTTTGGTTCTGAAAATTAATAATTTCATTTTTTTTTTTTTTCCAGTTTAGTTTATATGAATCTTTGTGTGATATGTGGATACGAATGTTTTGATAACGCCGGTACAATATACACTAAAAGTACAGGAGAAAAACCTAGCATGGAGTAAAGTAAGAAAGACATAGTAAGAAACCATAGTTCACAATTTTACCATATATTTTATTATATTTGGATGTTATATCCCTTTTTTCAAAAGAAAAGAAATGGCGTGTGATGCTGGTAACGAACAATTCTAGTTTTCGTTCTTGTATTTTTAATTTCCACTGTACCTGTTTTAACAACATAATCATAGCCGGTTATATTCTTGTCTTTTTTTATTTATCTGTTGTTCTTTGTTTGTATTTTTGGATTCTTCCTTTTACGTGTTTTGAGTCTGATATTGTTTTAGTTTTGATAATCCATCTTCTTTTATTCGATAGTTAGATTTGATTTGATATTACGTTTAGGTTACAGCTATTTTCTCTCCATAGCTTGATTTTATTTTAGTAGCAAAGTACAGCTGTAAGATATACATCATGTACAAAAACATATTCGCCTCATGTTCATATATGCATTTCTTCATTTTATTTATGCAACTTACGGGTTAAAAGTCAATATTTTATCAGATATCGTCTTATTTGTTTCTGGCAATACAGAATTGTGCACATTCTCCTTTATGTATTTTTATGTATAAACTTTTATTTCTAGCATTAAATTCAAAGTACACATTCTTCTTTTAACAATAGAGTTTTCATTTTTATAATTTCTTTGTTTTTATTTGGGATTAAATTTATTTGGTACTGATTTGACTTATATTCTTTTATAATGTTTACACGTGGTGAATTATCAGCGATTAGTGCAAACATTTTAATGCATTACTTATATTACACAAAAGCAATGAAATTTCAATAATAAGTTAATGCTTGATTTACATAGGTATCTCAAATACATTTCTTTATATGATTTCGATTTTTTCGTTGTTATTTCATTGATGTTAATGGAGATTTTTGTAGTGACGTAAATGATGTCTGTTGTTATTCAGCATGGCGCCTCTTATTCTTTTCTTTTCTTTTTCAGTAGTCATATTTTTATTGCGTGATGTCACAGCTCAATCGATCGCAGCTCTATCTGCCTTGGGTGTATGCAGTGTTATATTTTGTTTTTTATGTGTTCTATTATATTGAATGTAATCTACATAATGTGTGCAGTACTTCATAGCGCTATTTTCTGTATTTTGTGTATGTGTAAGTCCTGATATTCTAATTGTTTATTTGGTTAAGTTTTTAATTAATTCCAAAACACCAATTATCGACTATCATTGTGTTCTTAATCTCCACGTTAGAATATACATTTCTTTAGATGGATACAAATTAAGCGGGGGGGGGAGCTCTCAGCAAAACAGAGACGCGTTGGTCTTTTTGCTGAGAGCAAACGCCACACTATGCCGTCAAGAATCGTCATTAAGACCACTATAATAGAAGTGGTAGTCGATTTAGATTGTAGATAAACT
>OZ024740.1:268516409-268563909 GCA_964016885.1 Eledone cirrhosa | reverse complement strand
TGACTCACTTGCCTTACTAACACGTAAACCAACTTCTGCATCCAGAGAGCAGGTCACACTCAGAGTACTCTCCAAATACACAAAACTGTCAACAACCTTTAGCATACATACATAATACATACATACAAGATGGTACCGTGAAGAATAGACGTGTAGTCTGGGTGGGAAGGGGGTGGTGACTGACCTATAGCCAGGGGCTTCACATATTTAAAGGGTCCCTCAAAATATTATTTTGCTACCATAAATAATAGCTGGTCCCGTTTTTCTTTTGTTTTTTTGTTTTTGTTGATTTTTTTTTCCTTCTGAGGTGAAACTATTTAGGGTGTTCGCAGTTTTATACAGACTTCCAAAGCGATGTCTGTTCAATATCTGAGGAGATCTGTGTCACCATTAGAAATATTTAGCTCTATCTCTATCCCTCCCCATCTTTCACTATTATGAGCAAATGGGTTGCCACGTGCTGCCCCCCCCCCCCTGCGAACAGAATGGAGAATGCGTTTTTTCCCCGGAGGATGGTAAGAGCCAATCCATCTCGCGAGGCTCACACTTGCAGCTCACCAGCTCAGCGCCTGCGCCTATGGTAGTAAGTAGGTAGGTAGCCCTAGTGCCAAGGACACCAGAAGTCTCCAGGACCATTTAATATGTGTTTGAAGGTCTTCCTCTACAATTATGCTAACCAAATTTACCTTAAATCCGTTACTATCTTCTGTTCTAGTATAAATAAAAGAAACAGCTTTTAATTGGAGCGCTGAATTGGCAGTATCAGTAGAGGGTTGGACGCCATGCTTTCTAGCATAGTTACGTCCCTTTACCGTTTCAGTTCAAATCCCGTCGAGGTTAACTTTGTCTTTCATCCTTACGGGGTCGATAAAATAAAGTACCAGTAATGTACTGGGTAATTGCTGGCCTTGTGCCAAAAGTAGAAACAATTATTCAGACTGGGTGAAAAAATGTTTTCCTCCGTTTACGATTTCACTTTTGATAACAACACCTCTGGCTGACTTTGATAACAACTCTATCGTATTACAAAATCTAAGGTGGCGTAAATGTTACTCTCAGTTTACTTAGTCATTACATTTAAATCAAGTTTTAACTCTTAGGAAAATCCTCCTGTCGGCTATACACAGCGGTTTATGAATTATTAAGACGTAGTCCATCTAAACGTAAACAACGTGACAGTTTAGACGACAGGCAGGCTTTTCTCGTTTCCCGAAAAATGGTTGAATTCAATATTCTAAGTTGTTAGGCGATGTTCTGAAGATACTGAAATGCAACTAAAAACTTCCATAGAAAAGAGAGATAAATGTATAAAACTATTGCTAATTTTATCTTCACTAGCATATCTCAATCACTCACTACAGCGAGGACGCTTCTACGCAGTCACTCGACCTGCATGAAATCATAGCTAATTTAATCATTTCACTGTTGATAAAATAAAGTACTGATAATATACCTTATTTACATTTAGAAAAAATATATATATATTTCTTCAAGAATTATATACAATCGATACTGGGGGAGGAAAAGAGAAAATGGAAAGGAGAAAAAGGAAAGAAGGATCGAAAACGAAAGAAATGGAGAAGGAGAGGGGGACAGTCACTACACTCAAGTCTGGACAGTGGCACAGCCGCGCCCTACGGACATAATGGCAAAAGCTTTACCTATTCCTCAAATACTAAACATCAGTCATAAAAAGGTTTATATTATTCAGAATAATTTTGAATATAATATGGTAGAAAAATAAAGAAAAAAAAGTAACGGTTATGACGATGTGTCCTCGGGGAGAGAAAAAAGATATCAATAATTACGTATGAATTGAAAGTGTATTCTGAATACCTATAAAGGTAGCTATCTAACTAAACAACATTTGCAATTAATACAGAAAATAACCAGCACTTACAGTAACAACAATGATAGTTCATGAAAAACCATTGTTATCATTTGCCCCTATCTTTACATCGTTGCACAAAATACAATTAAACATAAATGCTTCACATAAAGATTACTCTTTGTAAAAACCAAAATGGAAATAGCCTGCAATACAATACTAACAGCATTAAATCCATCTTTATGGAACTAAACGATGTTATCATTGCTCATGACATTCATGCAGCAATAATACATGAAACATTCACTACAAGAACACAGAACACCAATCATTCGAAATAATGCACAAATCAGACTAGAAAGAACCCTTTTATTACATAACATACACAAAACCTTGTGTTCAACATATAGATATCACAAATGTCATTCGTATATAACAACATTATATTAGATATGATATTATTGTGGAAGACTTCAATGCTTTAAACAATTTCAGGTTGACTGTGCGTGGAGGTTTTATTTAAAGTGAGAAAGACTGTGCACTGAACCAGTCCCACTTTCTGAGCGACAGTAGCTATAACTCTAAAAGAAGAAAAGATCAATATCATCGGTAACTACTGAGCAGAAGGTTTTATGTCAGAGTTATCTCAGTTTCCTGAGTTGCCTTCTCCTAGAAGAATGCCCTGACAAAGGCTTGGGGTCCTTCACTCCCAGTGGTTTAATATACATACATAATACATAAATACATACATACAACCTCCAATGGATGAAAGGTAAAGTTGAACTCGGCGGGATTTGAACTCAGAGAGCAGAGAGTTGGAACTAATACTACAAAACATTATATCCGACGTTCTAAAGACTGTCAACTCGCCGCCTTTTCTAATAGTACAGATAACAAAAATGGAAACACATTACCATCATACTCAACAATATAAGCATATCCCCTGCACAGAAGACAACTTCTCTGTAACATTTACAGCAGACCTAGAAATATAGTAAAGTAAATGAAAAGATATACGAATATACTTCGAGCAATCACAAATATCTGTTGGCCAATAAAGAAACAAAATTGCTGTGCAAACAATACGTTCGTTCTATTTCTAAAACCAAACTCTCCATAACAAATGACAGCAGACTACAAACAGCACCAATCAACGCACTACACATCATGTCAGGTAGTACACAAACGACACTCACAAAAATACCAAAAATGAATGAAAGACCGCTTGAATATGCAAGGGGCACAGTTTGTTGCCACAGCAAGCTTCAAATATAGTGTCACTGCATGATAGTCCCCTCCAAACAACCAAACACTTATACAACCCTTAGAACACTACTACAACATCCTAAAATCATAATTTCCCCCACTCAGTCCGGATACACAATGTAACATATGTAACATCAAAAGCCTCACTATCTCTAGGATGGGGACTACCAAATGTAAATGCTTGGAACAGTAACTGGAATGCTCTGATGGGTCTATTTTGTGCATTTCCACTGTAGCCATCTCCACAATCTACAAGACTACAGAAATAGACTAGACATGGAAGAGTGTATTATATCGAGAGTGCCACACTGCATTCCATATGATTTATTATTGTATATTGGAGTATGCTAAGGTCCATGATTAGATGTAGACGTATATAACTCTGACAATGAATCTGCCAGTCATTTCTCATCGTTCTACTGACTACGTGCATGCCACAGGACTACTTGATTAGGGGTAATCTTAG
Organism: Eledone cirrhosa; assembly: GCA_964016885.1. Classification (NCBI taxonomy): domain Eukaryota; kingdom Metazoa; phylum Mollusca; class Cephalopoda; order Octopoda; family Eledonidae; genus Eledone; species Eledone cirrhosa. The sequence goes on along the minus strand of OZ024740.1, from coordinate 268,560,349 downwards.
GTTACATAACAGCTACTCATATATCTCCATACCAAACTTATCCGGCAGAGATATTCTAGAATATATACAACTTTAAAATAATTTAAATTTTTAAAAGAATTTCCCTATCTCTCAAAACTCTCATTAGACAACGTACCATCTTTGACGAAAGTCGATAAAAAACAACAACCACTCATTTAAAACTTATTGACGATTTCAAACGAGAAGAAACCGAAAACATGTTATAACAACATATTGGGCAATCAATACTTGCTTGTATGCTGTTTCTATCATTTAAAGAACATGGTGGAGATACCTTCTGGAAACCTGGTAATGAAATAGCTCGACATAAACATCAGGTGCATAACAAAACTAGAAGAAAACATCAAAACCTTCACCGTTGAATCAGATATTTAGATACTATCATGTGTAAAGTTTGTAGTACACCGAACTACAACTATAAAAAGTGAGTAATGTGTACGGTGAATGTACGCTCCAATCTCTTGAGGGAAAATGAATGAATGAAGACTTCAAGTGAAAAATGTCTTTATCGAAAACAAAAAATACTTTAATGAAATAACATTAACGACAAGTTTGCTTTCAAAACACAAACTGTATACCAGGGGGATGAAAAAATAACATTTGTAAAATTAGCATTTCTCTTAAATTATTTTGTCTGCGATCTGAAATGAAGACAATAATTCCAATCTCTATTCGTCTTGGCTAACAACAATTATTAAGAATATTATATCAACATCAAATTCTGTGGAAAGTTGCATAATGAAAAGGCACCACTAGTAAGAAACTTAATAATTGGATACGAGACATTGACGGTCGATATTACGATACCCAAATGCTTATTTAAAAGAATAATGGAAAGCCATATTGACATAACTAATTGGCTTGCTATGGAACAGACAAATCCAGTAACCAAGTATAAAACACTGACTTAGCAGAAAGTTCGCGTAAACATTTCAAACACTGTCTCAAGTAATTTCTCCAAGAAAGTAACTAACGAAAAAAAAAAAAATGTAAAGAAGGGGTAAGCGATAATCCGAACAATTTCGATAAATAAAACTCCGCATATAGATTGCGACAATATAGCTTTATAAGAGAAAAGGGTAGAATTTTATTTCCCATTTATGGTTGTGTGAGGCATTGCACTTGGCCAAAGTAACTGCTGTCCTAGATGCTGACATTGAAATGCTCACAAAGACCTATTTAATGATGATTTAGGCACAAAGTTAACGATTTTGTGGGAGGGGAAAGTCAATTAAATCGACTCCAGTGCTTTACTGGTATTTTATTTTATCGACCCCGTAAAGCTAACCTCGACGGGATTTGAATTCAGGACGTAAAGGGTCATAACTCTATCGCGAAGCATTTTTCCGATGCTCTAACGATACTACCAATCTACTGCCCTGAAACATATTTAATAATCCTCACACTCATAACTAGAAGCAAGTGGATTGTTTCTGATATTATAAACCTTCAAAATCTCCTCTGTTCTACACAAGTACTACAGGCGGTTAGGTAGTGAGGAAAATGTATCATACAAAGTTGTTGTGAACAAAGATGGAGTAGGCAACGAATATAACAGATTTTAAATAAAGTTGAAATATCAGTTTTGTTGCCAATATTTAGCGAACTTGACTGGTATATAGAGGATATCTGTCCTCTAATCATCACCGCTCTGTAATGGTTTCTGATTTAGACATGAGGCTAACCATATTGGAAGAGAGGGAATTTGATAAATCGATCCAGTGTGTTACTGGTACTTTATTCTTTATTTTATCAACCCCGTAAGGATGATTTGAAATCAGAACGCAAAGAGCCGTAACTCTATTCCGCAAAGTTTAGTATCCGACGCTCTACCGATATTGCCAATCCACCGCTCTCTAAGGGTTTGTTCATAGAAAAATTAGAATACATAACTGAACCATAAATCAGACAAAATAAAAGAAATAAAAACACCATTTGTTTCAACCCATTCTCCCACTTCAATCTAGTGACAAATGTGGAAAACAAATCTTCCTAACATTAATCACCAAACGAATTCCAACCGATTGTAGATATCTCAAGATATTTAACAGAAACAAAGTAAACATTAGGTACAGCTACACAAGAAACCATCAAACATGACCTCCAATGTATTAATAACTATATTTCTAGAAATAAAACAATGCTGTGCTTTTCGAACGTTGTTTATGCTCTACAGCAGGGGTGTGCAACATATCCTATTAGCGGGCCACTTTTGAACATTGGAACAACTATTAGGGCCATTAATATTAATTAAGCACTATTCCAAAGATTCCCCCACAACTTCTTTCCATAACATGGGACTGGGAAACTATAACACACATAACCCTATCAGTGAAGCCCTTTAGTAAAAGTCAACTAACAGAAAATTATATCACGGTTACGAAAAAAATTCTAAATAAGCCTACAAGGTGAAAATTAAAAACGGTCATCGTGGGCCACTCTGACGGGCCTGGTGGGCCAAATTGTGGGCCGCGGGCCGCCTGTTGCACGCCCCTTTGGTGTTTAAAGTGTCTTAAGCCAGGATGCTTGTCAGTCCGGTGCTTATCCCGGTTCCGTGGCGTGAAGCGATTAGAAGTACAAGATTCCCCCCAGGACAGGACGCTAATCCGTCGCAGCCTAGGAATTGAACCAATAACATTATTATCGTACACTTACCACGAAGCCACGCTTATAAATGTTCGGCTATGCACCAAATTAAAAAATATATATCTTTCTCATTCCTGCTGTCAAAAGTGCATAGAAGCAGTAATTAGCCCGTTGGAAACTTGTAAACAATAACGCTTTTGTTCCCTAATTGCGATAAAAAATAAATTACATCGTCACATTTTAAATTAGAGGGGTAATCCAACTATATCTGGGTCCTAAATGTTACTCTTTATATTAGATATTGTGTTGAACAGTATTATGTAGAGAAGAAGTGAATTAATTAATCCAACAATTGATTAATTTAGATTGTCTCTTCTGAATCAATTTAACTCATTAATTGATCAAATTTAATTTTCATTCTACAATTAATTACAACCAATAATTACTTCCTATCGCATAATGTTCTGACTGTCTTGTTTTTGAAAATCTGTGAATTAATAGGTTAAGATAACGCTATTCCCAAATATAAGAATAGAGGTAGGTATGACCGTATGGTTAAGAAGTTCGTTAAGAAATCACATTACCCGGTGTTCAATTCTTCAACGTGGTAAGTGTATTTTACTAGAGCGTCAAGTTGACGTGTAGAATTTAATAAACATTATTAAAAATATGTTTTGAAAATGTATCTTTATATTTTAAATTTATATTTGAACTGCACACCTGCTCTTATTAAATTTATAAATGTTTGTAATGCTTATGATATATGTTTTATCATGTCTTGCACTATACTTAATCTTTCTATAGCAGCATTTATTTTAAATTTTTAAAAACTTTTAATGCTTTTAGCTGCTCCTAATTTTATTGCATCTATATGCTCATATTTTTCATATGCTTCTTATATAAATGTTGATACTTATGCTTACTTCTCATATTATCTATCCTCCTAATGTTCTTATGACAAACTTCTGATATTAAATTTGTGTTTTAATCTTTATTATATACTCCGATTATATCGGCCTTGTGCTAGGATGAAACGATCGTAAGTGGTTAAATGTTTTAAACACTCTTCGATTGTTATTTATAAGAACTTAATAAATTTCTGTAAACGCCTGTTAATATATGTATATATATATATATATATATATATATATATATATATATATATATATATATATATATATAGTTTTAATATAGATGAGATTCTACAGGACTAGAACTGTTTCATTCTCTAGAAATCATCAGGAATCTGGGTATCAAAAAATAAATATGGTATTTATAGGTCTCTTCAGGTGGTAGGAGAGGGTGGGGAGTGGGATAGGTAGAGGTCATTGGTTGATAGAAAAGGGAATTCATTAAAAGCTAATTCTTTAAAGCTATAATTTATATTTAGAGTAACAAATTAAATGTTTTAAACACTCTTCGATTGTTATTTATAAGAACTTAATAAATTTCTGTAAACGCCTGTTAATATATGTATATAGAATTCTTTCTGCCTTTGTTACTCTAAATATAAATTATAGCTTTAAAGAATTAGCTTTTAATGAATTCCCTTTTCTATCAACCAATGACCTCTACCCATCCCACTCCCCACCCTCTCCTACCACCTGAAGAGACCTATAAATACCATATTTATTTGTTGATACCCTGATTCCTGATGATTTCTAAAGAATGAAACAGTTCTAGTCCTGTAGAATCTCATCTATATTAAAACTGTTATACTCTGCTATGTATTGAGTAACTTACTTACTGTGGTTACCTCCGATTCAACCCGGAATAACGTACCTTTTAGCACTCTCTGTGCCCCTTATAACCATCACCAAGAAACTATGCTGACCAAACTCGACCTTGATGTCTCCATGAAGAACATCTCTATTCCTCCAAGGAAACTATACCTAAAAACACTCATCAGACGTACCGACGAATTCATCAAGCGAATTAGATGGAGAGCCTTCTTCCTCGACAACCCTGATGTAGCATTTACCAATGATGAGAAGTTCGGCTTCAAAACGAATAAGGCACCACCCACCAACAGCATACTTGAGCCATTTGAAGAAGACCTCTTCAAGATGATCAAAGATATCAAATTCCGTAGAGCCACCACACCATTCCAGGCCTACTTAAATACTGAATTGCGGAATATAAATAAATCCCCTAATCTCCATGTCTCCTCCGATAAAACCAAAAACGTTTATGAGGTAGACCCACAGACCTACAATAAGCTGTCAAAAAAGGCCATCACGAGCACCTACAAAAAGGTAATAGAGATGGCATTGACTGAGACAAACGCGGCCGGAAAAGAAATCGCCAAGTCCCTTAAATTACATGACCGAACCGAACCTTTAAGGGTAAAGACCCCGCACTTTACCCTGAAGGACCTTAAGGGAAACTTCCTCAACAAAACATCAGTCAGACTTATCAACCCCACTCGTTCAGACATCGGCTCTATCAGTAAGAAGATCCTAGATAGAGTTCTACCATCATTGCAGGTTGCCTCACCACTCCCACTCTGGAGCAGAACATCTGAGGCAATATCCTGGTTCCAAGAATTACCCGACAAACGCCACACTCGCTTCCTGGAACTCAACATAGAAAACTACTATGCTTCTATCTCGGAGCCCCTCCTGAAGGATGCAATTACCTTTGCCAGGAATTTTACCACCATTACCGATGCTGAGCAAGTTGTTATCCTCCACGCCCGTAAGACCTTTCTATACCACGATGGATCTTACTGGATCAACAAGAAGTCTCAGACCCCATTTGACGTCAGCATGAGAGCGAGTGACTCGGCTGAAATTAGCGACCTTGTGGGCTTGTACATTTTACATCACCTGAAGAACCTCTTTACTGGCCTAACCGGAGGTTTATACCGAGACGACGGCCTCTTCGCCCAGCACACGGTTAACCCCAGAACCACCGATGGGTTTCGGAGAAACTTAAGCTCGTTCTTCTCTAATCTAGGATTTAGTATAACTATAGAATCTAATATGACTAGGGCCAACTTCTTAGATGTCACTCTCGACCTAGATACTTCCCTCTATTACCCGTACCATAAACCTAACGAGTCCCTTAGATATATTAATGTTAATTCTAACCACCCCAAAAACATCACTGATAACTTAGTAAAAAGCGTCTCTATTAGAATCTCTGGCCTCTCTGCCAACGAAGATATTTTTAACGCCTCTGCCTCCTACTACAATGACGCCCTCGCCCGCAGCGGATAACCTACCTAGTAACCACCGCAAGATTGCAGAGGAGGAATAGGCATGGGCAGATTAGCTGGTACAACCCTCCCTTCAATAGAGAGGTCTCTACACCGATAGCTAGGATTTTCTTCACTTTGCTGAAAACACACTCCCCCACACAACAAAGGTACTACACCATCTTTAATAAGAACACAATAAGACTCTCCTACTCCACCACACATAACCTAGCTAGGAATATAGCCAAACACAATTCTAAAAAATTAAATAAGCCAACCACCTCCGAACCTAATCCCGGACTGGGGCCTTGTATAATTGCCTAAATAAGGAAGCCTGCCCACTTGAAAACAAATGCCTGACAAATGATATCGTATACAAATGCGATGTCATCTCAGGCACCGATGATTGCAATAACAAAAAGACTTACATCGGCATGACTTTCAATAACTTTAAGATCCGTTGGTATGCCCATACCCACTCCTTCAGAAGACCGGACAAATCAAACCAGACAACACTCGCCTCCTGTTTGGGACCTCTAATGGAAATCCACCCACTTCACGCTTAAATGGAAAATACTCCAGAGAGCGCGCTCTTACAACGGAGGACACAAGGGCTGTGAATCTTTGTAACTCAGAGAGCTACGAAATTTTATTCGCCAAGGGCCCTCTAATGAACAAACTCTCTGAACACTCCCCGAACAGCATGCACAAGAACTTTGCAAATTTCAAATACCTTAAGCCAGTGTTAATGCCCGATGACTAAAAATGACTTCCCCTTTTTAGCCCCTCTACCTCCTTCCCACCCCACCCCCACCCTCCTCAACCTGAAATACGGCCACTATGGTTATGTGAGTACCTCTTACTTATCTGCATTTTCTGCTTGTAGAACTGTTTTTTATGTGTCTGTGTAATATGCATATATTTATGAGTACTTATTTGTATATATATATGTATGTATATGTATATATATATATATATATATATATATATATATATATATATATATATATATATATATATATATATATATATATATATATACGGGGTAACAAATTATTGTTATAGGTAGTCCACTTAGGTGCAGTCCAGTTATGGTACTCCGGGTAGTGGATGATATCAACGCTTGGCATAGTGATGCTGCGAGTACGCTGTAATTCCTATGTTGTAAACACTTGGAGTAATAATTGTTTCTACTTTAGGCACAAGGCCAGCAATTACCCAGTGCATTACTGGTACTTTATTTTATTGACCCCGTAAGGATGAAAGGCAAAATCAACCTCGGCGGGATTTTAACTCAGATCGTAAAGGGACGTAACTATGCTGGAAAGCATGGCGTCCGACCCTCTACCGATACTGCTAATCCACTGCCCTTGGAGTAATAATAAATCAGGAAAGAAGAGTGACACGGTTTGCTATACAAAAAACCTTTTTTGTATAGCAAACCGTGTCACTCTTCTTTCCTGATTTATATATATATATATATATATGTATGTGTATATATGTGTATGTGTATGTTTATATATATATGTATATATGTATATGTGTGTATGTATTTATTTATATATTTTTGCCCGAGAAAATATCTGTGTGTGTCATCAAATGTTGTACACACATAGATATTTTTTCAATTTCCAATTGAGTTCTTAGCACGTGGCCTGAATTCCTTTCAGAGTTCATTGTCACGCGCATGTATTGTTTTTTTGGGGGGCGGTAATTCACTTCCTCATTTTTTTAATCAGTTCGAGCACTTCTTTCAGAACTGCTGGACTGGCTACCTGACAGATACCTCAGGCACAGAAAGTGATTATCGCTAAATGCTGATGTTGGTTAGATTATCACTATTAGTATTATTGGGGCACCCACTGATGAATTATAGGAGCCCACTTGAATATATATCTATTGATGGTATACAAACTCCTACATAAATTGGTATAATTTCACTCAAATTGTAGGAATCCTATAATGAAACGAGACGTCCATCTGGGAAGAGATATATTAGATATGTCTCATTTGAAATAATACAGCCAATTTTCCACGCAATACTTTTAGTTAGCACCCCGAACGCATAATTGGGAATATAATCACTTATTTCCTAATGTTTGTTGTGTGAGTTGGAATTTGGCCGGAGTATCGCTAAAAAGCTTTCTCCGATATTGTATTTATTTATTTATATATATATATTTCGTTTCTGAATTTGTTTAGCAAGATTCTTTATCTGAAAACGTGTGTTGAAACCGATATTGTTATACTTTGGGAGGGTCATGTTGCCAATAAGAAACACACGTACCAGTTGTTTCACTTCAATTTATTATAATAAATTTATAAATTTAGGAATTTATAAATTTCCGGTTGGTTGGTTCCACAACCAGATGATTGTTTATATATTGTCAAAGTTCTTTCGTCACACATTCTGTGACCGCTTCAATGACTTGGGATTCTTTTCTTTGTTTTTTGTGCCTCTTCTTTGTTCTGTCCTACGCCATCCTGTTTTTGTGTGTGTGTTGTGTGCTTAGGTTGCGCATGTGTTACATCCAGGTGTCTGTGTGTGTTTATATTCATTTATTTATTTGTTTATTTACATGTTACTGGTTGGTTGTTTGTTCTATGTGCGTGTGTGTTTTCATTTTGTCCTTAATTGTAAGTTGTGATGTTGCTGTTCCACTCATGTTTTCTATTTAATTTTGGTTGTAATTCATTTATGTTTATTGCCTCTGTGATTTGTCTAAACATTGCGTCTTTTCTGTGTGTAGATTCTATTTTTATTTCTATGTCTCTAATTTACCCTTATGTTCTATTTTAGCATGTTGGTAGAGTACAGATGATTCTTTACTATCTTGAAGGTCTCGCCAGTGTTCATTTATCCGTTCCCCTATACTACGAGCTGTCTAACCTATGTACACTATATTTTTATCTCTACATTGTCCTTCAGTACATCTTATGCTATACACTACATTTCTAGTTTTACAGTTAATATGGGGGCTTATTTTATAGGTTATACATTTCTTATCTATTCAGGGGGGTCTTTGGAAAGGGTATGTCTTGCTAATAAGTGTTTTTACGGAGGTACCTGGTCTTTCTACTATCTTAATATTGAGTTTATGTTTATCTAGGGCCCTTCTAAATTTGTAAGCTAATTCACCTCTAGGGGTTGTATCGATGAACATTACACTCTGGTATTTATTGCTATCATACCATGAGTTTATTCTATTAGCCTTATTCCTAGTTCTTTCTATTCTATTCCAAAATGTGCTCCTATACAAGGGGCAGGTCCCATTTATGTCATTATTTACCATTTTTTCCCATTTGGTTCTGGCTCCTCTATACACTCTGATTTTATCTCTCTGATTGTAACCAGAGAACTGCATATGGTGGATGAAGTGTTGTATGTGTCTCTCTAGTTCTTCGGGGTTGCACATGCGGGACACGTTTCTCATCATCCGTACCAAATCCGCAATCAGTATGTTGGTTTTGGTATGGTCCGAAACAGCTGATTTTCAGTGGATCAGATATTTGGAAGTCATGGGTTTGGCATAATGGGAATGGATGATTTGTTTTTGTTATTAATGGTATCTAACCAGAGCTCTGTGTCTAGTACAGGTAATCAATGGTTGGGGTGTTTGCTTGGGTAGTCTATAGTAACTCTAATACTCTGGTGGATGGAGATAGCTATTTGCTGGATGCTTTCCATTGTGTTTTTCTCTAATTCCTGACTGCTCTCTAGTGGGGGTGTTTTAACTACGATGTTTATATCATCAACGTAGCGGGAGTACATTATCATGGTTAAGGGGTCTTCTAATTGTTCTTTAAGTTTAAGTTTAAGTCTACTGTCCCACCATACCATGAATAGGTTAGCTATGTCGCCTGCAATGCTAACACCAATGGCTGCTCCCTCCTCTTGGGCATATGTATTTCCATTAAATTTGAACATATGTTCCTTAAGGGTTAATTTTATGCTGGCCCCCACCGCATGTGCAATCATTTTCTTTAGTTCATCGTGGTTTTCGGGGGTCCGTATGGCTCTGGTCCACCCGTTCCATCTATCTGTGTGGGTTTTCTTGGCCATTGAGGTAATGGTAGGTGGTCTGCCTCTTGCTGGTCTTGTAGGGCACAGATTGCTAAGGTCATATGTGTCTAGATAATTATTACTATAGGTAAGTTTAAGTAGGAGTCCCAGCTCACTGGTATCAATCCCACGGAATTCAACATTGCTCTCACTGATCATTTCTACGCATTTCTCCACAGCAAAATCCACGTCAATAGATGGATACAGGGACACAACATCCATACTACCTATTATGCAGTTTGTTAGGTCCCTAGATCGGTTACTCTCGCCGTGCTGTCAAAGGAGAGGCACAAAAATCAAAGGAGGCACAAAAAACAAAGGAGAGGCACAAAAAACAAAGAAAAGAATCCCCAGTCACTGAAGAGGTCAAAGAATGTATCACGAAAGAACTTTGACAATATATAAACAACCATCTGGTTGTGGAACCAACCAACCGGAAATTTATAAATTCCTAAATTTATAAATGTATTATAATAAATTGAAGTGAAAGCAACTGGTGTGTGTGTTTCTTATTGGCAACATAACCCTCCCAAAGTATAACAATATATATATATATATATATATATATATATATATATATATATATATATAAATATATATATATATATATATATATATATATATATATATATATATATATATATATATATATATATATATATATATATATATATATGTGTGTGTGTGTGTATATATATGTTTATATATATGTATATATATATATATATATGTGGGGTCCTACTCGTTCCTATATATATATATATATATATATATATATATATATATATATATAAATATACATATACATATGTATATATATATATATATATGTATATGTATGTGTGTGTGTATATGTATGTATATATATGTATGTGTATGTGTATAGTTCTTGAAGATAAGCAGATCAAAATGTGTTAATATAGCAAGAGTACTTAGTTGATCCATGATGGAGGCAAATGGTGGACTGGGGTTTGATATGATTTCCCTTTTTAGAGAATTAATATGCGGGGCGGGGGGGGGGGTAATTCATGCTGGATGATATTTAATTTATTTAAGAAAAAGGATTAGAGTGACATAGGTATTTGTAAATGTTTGATTGTTCGTTCCAGTTTTAGTTTAGTCCAAAGTTTAGTCCATTAAGTAGAGGTTGGAATTTGTTAATGAAATACGTTTCCTTATTGGTACGATGGATGAAAGTAGCGTTGTCTATGAATTTGTAAATGGGGAAAATTTTAAAGTTTGGATGTTGGTTGGGTGTACAATTGGCGATATGTTCACTAAATGAAATCTTTCTGTATTCCTGTATTTTGAATTGTGATTTATGGACGGTCATACGTTGTCGGAGGCTGTTTTTTGTCTGTCTTATGACCTGAGCAGGTCAAAACATATATTAGGTTTTCAGATGCACATGTAAAGTTGTGTTTAACTGTGAAATGTTGTCCTTGTTTAAAATGGAACGTTGAACCTTCTATTAGATTTATGCATATACCACAGTTGGGCCTTCCGCATTTTGTTACTGTAGCGTTTATTGTGAGGGTTTATTGAATTTTGGCTTGTGTGAGGATGTTTTTATGGATTTAGGTTTCTTTTGCTCTTTATGATGTTGTGTGTTTGGAGGATTTTGTTCATACTTGGGTCTCTTTTTAGTAAAGGAATGTTCTGGAGGATGGTGTTGAATGCCTCATTGTTGAGGGGGTTGTGCGTGGAGATGTATTGTAGAGTTTTCTGTTGCGGTTCATTCCTGGGTTTGGGGTGTCTGAGTTCCTGGATGTCGAGTTTTAGGGTATATTGGAATCCATTGTTCATTAGGGATGGTGGGTAGTTTCTTGGCATTATAACCAATGGTGGGTAGTTTCTTGGCACTATAACCAATTATCTGATTCATGACACTAAATGAATGTATCAGTGTATGGGTGCAATTGTGTGTGTATGAAGTGTTCAATCTTATATATTTACTTAGCAGCTCTTATATCACTACATGGGCAATTGTGGTGAAGTTATAAACTTCCCTGATGAAGTCATAATAGTACCAAAACGTGAACAGAGGAGTCTCCCCAATACTGGTTGATATATTTTAGATAATTTTAGTAATCAATTTCTATTGCTTTTTTTTCTTCACCGCATGATTAATTATTTCATTATTTAAAATTTTTATTTTCATTAAATAATGTTAATACTAATGTTAATACTAATGTAATAACTAATTAAATACTAAATGAAAATAAATATTTTAAAACCAGTATTCAACACCCCTAATTAAAGATTTAATTTTCTTTAATTTGTATAAATTCTCTTAAATCAGCTTATAACAACATTTCGCATTGCCAGGGTGGGTTTTTTTCTGTTTATATTTTTCCAGTTTAGAATTTAATGTGTTTAAGAGAAACTGTACCTCAACGGGAGTGGTTTTATGTTATTTGCAGCTTTGAGTTGATTTAACTGTATTGGATGATATTTCTAACAGACTGAGCAGTGACATAAGAGACTAGAGCAAAAACACTTGCATGAGGTGGGGGGGGGGGGGTCATCTCTGAAGACCTTCTACTGTCTAGCTTTCCTGAGAGTTTCTTACCACTTGTTTAACCGAAGGTCAAGCTTGACTTATGATCAGAAACATTCCAGCTATGACCATCCTGTCATTTTAGTGATATATAGGCCTACATTATCTCATGTGTTCTTTATTTAACCCTTCAACATTTACATTACTCTATATTTACTATTGTATATTCATGGTAAAGGCTTTATCTCACATAATATCGAATCTATGAGATTATGATATTATTTATTTTGAGAACAATACCTTAACATCAGAGTGAGGGGCCAGTTATGGCCGATTTGAATAGAAGGGGGTGAGAGAATTCTGGCTGGATATGGCCAGTTTAAATACTAAAAGGTTAAGGTGGGATTTGATTTGGTGGTTGTATGGCTTATATTTCTATCATGTGGTGTGACCAGTCTGAGATGTTTTCATTAGTTCATCATTGTCATTGTTGTTATTGTTGATAGAGCGCGTGGTTGTGTGCAATATGTGCCAAAATGAGCAGCATCTCAGCAATGCTTCTAGGTGTTATAAGAAATATGTCAAATGAATCAATCAATTACACCAATAGTTGAGTGTGTTCTACCATCAACCTCCTCATGCCTCTCACTAACTAGACAAAAGAATAAGACGACAGACAATAGTAATCAGTTATATAGCAGCACCGAAATAACAATTTGTAATTTGATGATTTCAGAAAGCTAAAATCATATCATCTCATGTGGGAATTAATTAATTAATTAATTAATTCTTGTCTTTAATTTATTATCTAATTACTTATGTAATTAAATAATGAAAAGACTGCTATAGTTGTCTGGAATAATACAATGTAATCAGGTAAATTACATATTCAATATTCAAATCAATCAGTCGTAACTAAGCCAATAGAGTATTCAGTGTTGGGTTGCTAGATTGTTGATAGTCTTGTTTCTCATACTTTTTCTTATTTTCTGAATCTAATGAAAGTGTTTCAGTAAGAATGAAATTTTGAAATTTGGTAAACATGAGAAATTGGTTGCACATAGTTTCATACTGACAATACCATTTGTTCACAATGATCTAATGTCTACAAGAGTTTGTTGAAAAGTTCATAGGCTGACTATGAAGGTTTGATGCTAAATTTGTGAAATCTAGATGCATTCATTTTATAACTTTTTATTAATAACTGTATTGTTTCTTTCCAGGGACTATGTTGAAAAATAAACCTCACTTGGTCATTCCATGAGAGTATATTAGCCACTTTTCATTCAGTGAAAGTGCGTGGCTTTCTGGTTAGGGAATTTGACTCACGATTGTGAGTTTGATTCCCGGTGGCACGATGTGTCCTTGAACAAGACACTTTATTTCATGTTGCTCCAGTTCACTTAGCTGGCAAAAATGAGTTGAACCTGTAATTCGAAAGGCCAGCCTTGTCACATTCTGTGTCAAGGAACCCCCCTTAGAACTACGTTAAGGGTACGCATGTCTGTGGAATGCTCAGCCACTTTCACATTAATTTCATGAGCAGGCTAACCGTTGATCAGATCAACCTGAACGCTTGCTGTCCTAACCGATGAAGTGCCTTTCAAATTGGTCAGTCAACTCTTGTACTTACTGCTCTGAGTATCATTATATCTTGGGTGGGGTGGGGGATAAAACAATCATGGCTGGGATACTTTTGTCCATGGACTACTTGATCAGGGTAAACATCAATGGCAATGATGTTTCCATTTTACTGAGTGATATGCAGAAAACAAAATAATGTTGGAGTTGGCTGAATTTAGACCTTAGGGGGGTTGGGCACTTCAGGTTTGGAGGGCCCCTCATACTAAAAAAAATTAGAATATTCAGCAAACCCTTAATGATTTGTGAAAGTGTGTTAAAAAAATAATTGCATCATAGACACAACACACATCTTGTTATACAAAATTTTAGTATAAAATGCTATAACAAAATTGAATATTGTGATATTTATCATAATTCATCCATAATACAATTGTCTCAGTTACAACATTTGATCTTAGAAGAAGTCACTTCACAAATAAATAAAAATCCAAAGTTTTGAAAGCTTCAGTCATGTCCCCAAAATAACACTGAAAGTTGTTGCCTAAAAAAAAAAGATATAATTGCAATAACTTCATTTTGTGAAATATTACATCTAACAAAAAAATATATATATCATCATCATCATCATCATCATTTGCAAGGGTTGGATGGGTTCTTCTCAGTATAACATCTCTCCACTCATGTTTCTTCATCATCTCTTCTGTGAGTTTTAGTGATTTGAGGTCAGCTCTCATAACCACTTGCCAGGTTTTTCTTCGTCTACTTCTACCGCAGCTTCCTTCCATTTGGGATTTCCTGACACTTCTTTACCCAGTAATCATTTGTCCTTGCATATCACATGTCCCATACCATTGCAGTCTTCTCTCCTGCATACCACTTTGAATTCCTCATCTGCTCTCTCACACTTACATTACACATCCAACAAAGCATGGTTGCTACATTTTTTCTCTCCAGTCTATACATGCCCTCTGCAGTCAAAGCCCATGTTTCACTACCAATGCAGCATTGCACTTCACACACGGGTGTCATACAGACATCCTTTTGTACGCAGG
The DNA here is from genome assembly GCA_964016885.1 of Eledone cirrhosa. Lineage (NCBI taxonomy): Eukaryota > Metazoa > Mollusca > Cephalopoda > Octopoda > Eledonidae > Eledone > Eledone cirrhosa. The sequence continues at coordinate 268,545,344 of OZ024740.1, read as the reverse complement.
GAGAAAATGTTGTATTCAACAGTAGGAGTAACTCTCTAAACTTTTTCCATCCTATCTTTATTCCAGCTATTATGCTCACAGAGCATCCTCCTCAATTGCTGATTGTGTCGCCTAGATAGCCAAAGGTATCAACCACTTCTATGGACCCTTCCTGTGACTGGAATAGGTTTACATCACTGGCCCTCTTCCCCTCGGTTACCCCTGTGCATCTACATACAAAGTCTTCCCTTTCTGTTAGTCTAACCATTATCTCACTACATCTCTTATGTATATATATATATATATATATATATACTTTATAAATAACAATCAAAGAGTGTTTAAAACATTTAATCACTTACGATCATTTCATCCTAGCACAAGGCTGGAATCATCAGAGTATATAATAAAGGTTGAAACACTAATATAATATAAGAAGTGTGTCATAAGAACATTTTGAGGATACATAATATGGGAAGTAAGCATAAATATCAACATATATATAAGAAAAGATAGCAAAGGCAGAAGAAGCATATGAAAAATATGAGCATACAAATGTAATAAGATTAGGAGCAGCTAAAAACATTAAAATCTTTTTTTAATTTCTAAAATAGAAAGGTAACTATAGTGCAAGACATATATCATAATCAGTAAATAAACATATATCATATGCATTACAAAAATTTATAAAGTTAATAAGAACAGGCGTGCAGTTCGAATATAAATTTAAAATATAAAAATACATCTCCAAAGAATATTTTTAATAATCAATATAAAATATTTGACAGTGTAATTCAGTCATAAAAATAAACTATTATTTTTCAAACCATTCAAGTATACCAGCAAAATAAAGATCAAATATAGGTTGAAGTGTTATTATTATTAATCAAACCATTCAAAGGAATTAATGTTGAGTAAATAAAATCAGTAAAGTAAAAATCTGATATAGAATAAGTGCTATAATCAGAAAAAGCACTGCATATTTGAATAGAGGGGAGAAAGTCATATATGCTTAAGTATAAATAAGTCCATCTTAACATAGAGTTTGAAAGTTTATCCTTGTATATCCTATATATATATACAAATTTAAACGACAAACAAAATCTTTTTCATCAAGTTGGCTTAATTCTATCTTTAAGTGTGTACATTTATTATTTCTTTTCTATATGAATGCACATAATGCTAGTAGTTTCTCAATTTGATATATGATGTTTTTTTATATGTTGTTTAAATTTGTATAATTGGTGCTTTCTTTGCTGCGTAACATAATCAATATATATTTTATATGTATAGATTAAACCTAATTATAGTATATATATATATATATATATATATATATATATATATATATATATGTGTGTGTGTGTGTGTGTGTGTATACATATTCATTTATTAAGGCTGAATAGTGACTCTTGTTACTCTGGAGTTTCACCTGTTTATCGCAGGCATGTGAAATTTCAGAGTAACAAGACACACTATTCAGCCTTAATAAATTAATATTAAAGCTTTACTTCAGTACTGGGTAATCCCTTCTCTCAGCCAACAACCACATACCGATATATATATATATATATAAAAGGTAAATGAAAGAAGAGTGCTCTATGTATAGTGCAGAGGTATTTAATTACATAATAAACAACACTATAATTATTCCATTACCAAAGGTTTCAAGAAACTAGACGATTCTTACGGAAAACGTGCAGCCCATTCATCAGATAAAATAATTATTTTATCTGATAAATGGGCTGCACGTTTTCTGTAAGAATCATCTAGTTTCTTGAAACCTCTGGTAATGGAATAATAATATCATCATCATCATCATCATCATCATCGTTTAACGTTCATATTCCATGCTTGCATGGGTTTGGACGGGAGTTTTCCCACTTGAAGCAAGAATGGTTGTCTTGCTCGTATAGGACTGTCTGGCGGGTTTTCTATGGCTGGATGCCCTTCCTAACACCTGCCACATTTACAGTGTGGAACTGGGAGGTTTTTACCGTGTTACCTACACGGCCACATTACAGCGTGGACTGTGTGTTTTTTTTTGTCGTGACACCTACACGACCTCATTTGTTTCAGACTTTACATTGAAAGGGGTGGTGTGATGGGGTGGGGGTAGTGGGATGGGGGTATATTTTGTTAGAGGTGCCTACTCACTGTAGTAGGTTTCACTTTGCACTTAGGTAAGGTGGTTCTTCTCTATTACTGTGTAGCGCCAAAGATCTCGGTCCAGTGACATTGTCTTGGAGAGGTGTAAGTGTATGAGGTCGGAATTTATCAAGTCGTCCCAGGTTTTTCTGGGTCTGCCTACTCCGTGGCTACCGTCTATTTTTATTGCCCTGCACTTTTTTATACAGCTGTCGTCTTTCATGCGCATCACGTGACCATACCAACGTAGTCTTCTCTCAAGTAAACAACATCTGATCCCTCTTATTCCTAATTTCTCCCTTAGTTCGTTTATGCTTTGCCGTTCACGTATATTACTATTACACATCCAGCGGAGCATGCAAGCTTCGTTTCTCTCCAATCTGCGTATATCCTCTGCACACAATGCCCAGGTCTCACTGCCATGTAACATTGCTGTTCGTATGCAGGTATCATACAGCCTGCCTTTCATTTTTAGAGAGAACCCTTTAGCGGCCAATAGTGGTATAAGCTCTCTGAACTTTTTCCATCCCTTTCTGACTCTAGCTACTGTACTTTCAGAGCACCCTCCCCCACTGCTGATTTTGTCACCCAGGTAACGGAAGCTGTCCGCTATTTCTATAGAACCATCTGTGCAATGGAATGAGTTAGTATTCTGTGGGCACTTGCTGCTACTTATTGCACCAGAGCACCGGCCACATATAAAATCTATATTCTTAGTTAGCTTACCTGTGATCCCACTACATCTTTTATGTACCCATACTTTGCATTTGGGACATAAAATGGAGTTTCTACCTACTCCTTTCCTACACACTGAGCATGGCCATTTCCCAGATGGGACCGGTGCCATATTTTCCTTCCTACAAACTAGAACTTTAGTCTTAGACAAGTTAACTTTAAGGCCTTTTGATTCTAGGCCATGCTTCCATGTTTGGAATTTCTTCTCTAGTTCAGCCATTGATTTAGCTATGAGCGTTAGATCATCTGCATATAGGAGTTCCCATGGGCAGCCGGTCTTGAACTCCTCTGTTATAGCCTGAAGGGCAATAATAAATAGTAGGGGGCTAAGGACGGAGCCCTGATGAACACCAACTTTTACGCTAAACTCTTCACTATATTCGTTGTTAATTCTAACCTTGCTGACTGTTTCTTTATACATGGCTTGTATAGCTCTCGCAAGCCATTCATCAACACCTAGTTTTCTCGGGGCCCACCAGATAATCGAGTGGGGTACTCTGTCAAAGGCTTTCTCCAACTCAACAAAAGCTAAGTATAGGGGTTTACTTTTAGCTAGGTACTTCTCCTGTAGTTGTCGTACAATGAAAAGAGCGTCTGTTGTACTTTTACCTGACACAAACCCGAACTGCATTTCGTCTAGAACGATTCGCTCTCTGATTAGTTGTGCTATTACTTTTTTTGTGACCTTCATGACCTGGTCAATTAATTTAATGCCTCTATAGTTTCCCCTATCTAGGGCATCACCTTTACCCTTGTAGCAGTTAATGATGATGCTGCTGTGCCAGTCCTTCGGAACGACCCCATTCTGTATGACTTGGTTTACTATCCGGGTGACCATAGTGTGTCCCACCGTTCCAGATGCTTTCAGCATTTCGGCAACTATTTCCGAAGGCCCGGCCGCCTTGCCCATCTTCATGTCTTTCATCGCCTTACTTATTATACTACCTTCAACTAACACTGCTGGTCCCTCTATTGGGTCGATGTGGGGGAGACTGTCTTTCTCCCAATTATTCTCCTCATTTAGTAGCCTTTCATAGTGACACTTCCAAGCTACCTTCTTATCAGCGTCATTGATGGCAAGTACACCATCATCATTAAGGACACACTTCTCCCCAACAATATCACTGTTTTCCTTGACACATTGCCTAGCAATCCTGAACACCTCACGTTTTTGGTCCTCGCGTTGTAGAACATGCTTGAACTTTCTTTCCTCTGCTTCCCTTCTTGCGAAGTACACTTGTCTCCTAGCTTCCCTCCTGGCCACTTGATAGTCTTCTCTACTTCCCCCATCCCGTCATGCTTTCCAAGCCTGCTTTTTGGCCTTGATTGGCCTCTCCACCTTACTGTTCCACCACCAAGTTACTCTCCTCCTGCCTATAGGCCTGCTCCAGCCACAGGTTTCATCTGTCGCCTTCAGCAGGTTAGCTTTCAGGAATTCCCACTGTTCCTCTATATTGTACGACTCTAATTGCTCTTCCTTACTATCAAAAGCATCAAGTAATATGCTTTTAAATTTATTACTGGCTGTGGGGTCCTTTAATTTCCATATTTTTCTCCTGAGGATAGTCCTCTTCTGTTGTCGAATACGTCTCGTCCTGACTATGAGGTCGCTAATTATGAGTCTATGTTGAGACGTGCATTCTTCATGGGGGAGGGATTTAGTGTTTACAACAGACACTCTGTCACGTCTCCTGGTAAGGATATAATCTACCTGGCTTGTGTGTTCCCCCGATCTATAGGTGATCAAGTGATTGTCTCGTTTTTTGAAGTTAGTGTTACAGATAGTTAGGTTATTTGCGTCACAGAATTCCAGGATTCTGGAGCCTTCCTCATTTCTAGTACCAAACCCATAGCCTCCATGGATTCCATAATAGCCATCACAATGTTGTCCAACGTGACCATTTAGGTCGCCAGCAATAATTATATAGTCACTGTCGGTTATTTGGGAGGTAGTGAGCATCAGTGTCTCATAGAATCTGTCTTTTATAGTGCCGGGCAGTCCGGATTGGGGTGCATACGCAGATATTACTGTCACAGTAGTTCTATTGAGGACAAGTCTTATTTTAATTATTCTGTTTGTTCACTCTATTTACATCTATTATCTTATCTGCCCACTTTTCTGCTACCGTGATTCCTACTCCACCCAGCCCATTGTCCTTTCCCACCCAGAAAAGCTTATAGCATCGTTCTTTACCCACAATGAATCTAGCAGACCCACCCCTCCACCTGGTCTCTTGAATACAACAAACATCGACCTCCTTACGTTCAAGCATTTCTACAACCTCGTTAGAGCGACCTTTTAAGGTGCCTACATTTATGGTACCAACTCTGAAGTTTTGGATTGCGTTATAGTGTTGTTTATTATGTAATTAAATAATATATATATATATATTGTTATACTTTGGGAGGGTCATGTCTTATTGGCAACATGACCCTCCCAAAGTATAACAATATCGGTTTCAACACACGATTTCAGATAAAGAATCTTGCTAAACAAATTCAGAAACGAAATATATATATATATATATATATATGCAAAAGTTTTATTTAAAATTGTTGGGTTACAACGAGTAAATATTTTATAACTGATATAAAAGCACTCAACAAGTTTTGGAGTATTTTACGATATTAAACAAATGGAAACTACATTTATAAAACCATATTTATTTCATTATATATATTTCAGGGATATCATATTAAAAATATGGTATGCCCTCTTCAGACAAAATACAATATATAAACAGTTTTATAAATAAATTTGACATACCTTAAATTTTTAAACTAAACATATAGTCATTATTTTTTCACACATTATTGATGTGTCTCATTCATGAATATTGATATTTACATTATAATACCTAATTCATAAGAATTGATAGACTGATGAAACACAATATTTTAACACTATCATCTTTATTTCTGAATATATCTCTTCTCCTCCTCCCTCTACACTTGACGGGACTTATGTATCGGCTGATTTAACTCTACCTCCTGTATCTCACCCCTCCCCTATCTCTCCCACCTCGTATAATAGATATTACTCGATCTACCTCTTTTCTCCCACCACCTATATCTCTTTCTACCTCTCTTTATTTATTTTTATTTTTATTTTTATTTTTATTTTTATTTTTATTTTTATTTTTATTTTTATTTTTATTTTTATTTTTATTTTTATTTTTATTTTTATTTTTATTTTTATTTTTATTTCTCTCCGTATCCTTAACACTATAACTAAATAAATAAATAAATAAATAAATAAATAAATAATTACAGTACCCCCTTCCCTCCTAAATCTCTCATTTGTACGTTATTCATTTTTCACCTCCTCAATATTTCTCTCTCCCATATCTCTCTCTCTCTCTCTATCTCGCTCTGTTGTTTTCTTTACATACATTTCTTCATTTTCTTCGCCTTCCTCTCTAACTGTCCTTAGCACTATACACTTTCTTTCTTTTTTCTCTTCGTCTTTCTTTCTAACTGTCCTTAACATTTTCACTACCAAAACAACTTTTTAAATGGAAGTTGTAAAGTGTTAAGGTATGTCAAATTTATTTATAAAACTGTTTATATATTGTATTTTGTCTGAAGAGGGCATACCATATTTTTAATATGATATCCCTGAAATATATATAATGAAATAAATATGGTTTTATAAATGTAGTTTCCATTTGTTTAATATCGTATATATATATATATATATATATATATATATATATATATATATATATATATATATATATATATATATATATATATATATATATATATACATATATATAGTGATCTGAATAGACCTGATTTTCCTCATAGAAATCTTTTTCATTTCTGCCAATAGTCATCCTCTGTTTCTATTTCTTCTTTAATTTCTCGTTCTATTTTTTGATGAAGCGCTAGTGTCCGAAAGGTTTTGTTATATCTGTTTGCCTTTTACATACATACACGCACATATATGTCATCATCTTCATTTAACGTCCATCTTCCAGACTAACATGGGTTATATATATATATATATATATATATATATATATATATATATATATATATATATATATATATATATATATATATAATATATATATATATATATATATATATATATATATATATATATATATATATATATATATATATATATATATATATATATATATATATATATATATATATATAAATATATATATATATATATAAATATATATATATATATATATATATATATATACACACACACACATATATATATATATGGAGCCACATGGCTTAGTGGTTAGAGCATTGGCCTTGCAATCGAAAGGTTGTGAGTTCAATTCTCAAACCGGGTGATGTGTTGTTTCCTTGAGCAAGACACTTTATTTCACATTGCTCCAGTTTACTCAGCTGTAGAAATGAGATGATAGGGACTGGGGTCCATATCATTCCACTGTAAAGTGGACGTGTAGGTGCCACGGCAAAATAGCACCCAGCACTCACTGTAAATGAGGTTGGTGTTAGGAAGGGCATCCAGCTGTAGAAATCAAGCCAGAATCAGTTCCCGTCCCACCCTTGCAAGCAGGGAAAAGTGGACGTAAAAAAAAAAAAAATAAAAAAAAATAAAATATACAAACCTATAGTCAAGTAAGCACCTCTTAACCCCACCACACACACTCTACACCATCCTCCCATTTCCGTCCACTCTGTCGGTGACACAGCAAACATCACCCAGTCGACACTGTAAAGTAGCCGTGTAGGAAACACAGTAAAAGGGCTCCCAGTTCACACTGTAAAGGTGGTTGGTGTTAGGAAGGGCATCCAAGCCATAGAAAACCTGCCAGAGACACTTCCGTACAATTGAGACACGGTCTCCCAACCAATCCTGCATCAAATGGAACAAAACCGTCTAACCCATGCTAGTGGGGAAGATGGATGTTAAACGATGATGATGATGATATATATATATATGTGTGTGTGTCTGTGAGTGTATGTTTTTGTGTGTGTAATAAATAACCCTAACAACCCTTTTCAGTAAAGTAACTGTTTTTTTTTTTTATCTCATACTGCTGCTCAGAATTAATCACTGATGATACATCATAGGTAACAAATTGGAAAAGTTATCAGAGCATTGGATACAATGTAGAAACAGTTAGAGCATTGGATACAATGCTTCACAGTATACATTCTGGATCTCTGCTCTCTGAGTTCAAATCTCACCGACGTCAACTCTCATTCTTTCAAGATTGATAAAAAAAATGTACCAGTCTAATACTGGGTCAATTCTTCCTCTATATCTCATTTTCTATCTTTTTCTGGAAGAAATCTGCTATGTTCAGAGCTGGAAAGTAGATGTTCTCTGGAAGGTTTAAAAATACCCTAGAAATAATGCATGCCACTACAGTGCTTCTACGACTCCATCAAGAGTTACGGGACCATACCATACCATTACATCATTTAGTTACAAATATTATTTCTTAGGTCTAGTATCAAAGTACTCAATCATTCCTACTCAAAATTGAGTACCTATAAAATTAACTTCCACTCCACCACTAACCTTCATATCTAATACTGATTTTGAACCCTCTGAGGACCTGTGTCTTCCCTTTATCTGTTTTACTGGGACTAAATAGGCCTTTTCTTTTAACTCTTTTGATACAACTCCAACCAAAATTGCTTCTGGTTCTGTTAAACAAAGCCACACATTTTAAAAGTTTCCTATTTAAATCAAAATGTTCTACCATAATTTTATATAAAAATCATATGATAAAGTACAATCTTAGTAATGAAATAATTATTATTTTTAGTAAATTCCACTTCATTAACATCATCATCATCATCATCACCATTGAACATCCATTTTTCCACACTAGCATGGGTTCATTAATTAAATGAAGTAGAATATAAACAAATATCATGTATGAAGGTCAAATTTCAAACTTACTAAGTGCCAAGGATGTAAATTTATAAGATGGAAAAAGCTCAGATGCAGAAAATAATTGCAATTGGAGTCTGTTGCTATGAAATAGCTTATACATTTGGGGTAAAGACCCCTAAAGTTGAAAAAATCTTGTCAGCCAACAGTCATGAAAGGGTTGAATTTTTCAATACTCTACCCTCATTGCTCGATGCACCTGCACTTGCTCCTCTCGTCAACTTTACTGTATTTCTTCCTCCAGACCTTATCCTTCCTTATAACTGCAGCCTACTAGAACTCACCCAATACCCATGCTGTTGGCTGAAAAGTTCATAGGTTGACCAAGAGACTCTCATACAATGACCAAATGAGGTATATTTTTTCAAATAGTCTCTGGAAAAAAACAAACAATGCAATTATTAATATTAAGAGTTGAAATTAATGCATGCAAGATTTCACAAATTTGGCATCATTCCTTCATAGTCAGCGTATGAACCTTTCACCCTGCCTTCGTACTTCAATGTAAACACATCAAACTATTTCTCAGTCTTAAAGAACCTGAGATATACTAACCTCTCTTCCAACAAAACAATATTAAACAATCTAAACTATAATAAAGGGAGGAATACGGGACTGCGTCCAGAATATATTCTTTTATCCCGTTTGTAAAATAAGTTGGATTAATTTGAATAAATAATGAATGAATATTACATAATTTATGTACTAAATCTCGTAACTCTTGATTAAATATAATTTTATTGCTTAATAAAAGATTCACTTCTTTAAAATTTTCAAATGTCAACACTTCCGGTTAGCGCCCATTATATTTTAACATTTATTACATCGCTTATATTTCCGTCGCTAATTTTCTCCTAATGCAGTTTATATATATCGTCTTTTTTAAATGTATCATGGATTACGTTACTGATTACAGAAGAGAGTGTAACACAGTCTCTTTTCAATTTCTGTGCTTATTGTCAATTATGATTTTATTTGACATCGCATACATACATGCATATATATTTGCGCATAATATCAAATATGCATACTACACATGCTAGCGGAAAACCACCCAAAGGGTGGTTTTTCTGTTAGCTTATAATAACAAAAAAAAAAAAGTTGGTTCTACATATGGCACAAGGCCAGCAATTCTAACGAGAAAGGGAAAATTGATTAAACCCCAGTGCATTGCTAGTAATTTATTTTATCAATCCTGTAAAGCTGAAAGGCAAAGCTAAATTCAGCAGGATTTGAATTCTGAATGTAAAGGGCCGTAACTCTGTGCCACAAAATGTTTTCCAATGCTCTACCAATACTGCTAATCTACCACCCTAAAATAATTGTTTCTATATTTGGCAGAAGGCCACCAAAGGGGAAATCGATTAAATCGACCCGTTTATTATAGTTACACTATTTTATTGACTAGATAACAATGAAGGACAAAGTGTGATTTGAAATAAGAATGAAAAGAGCCATCACTATATGCTGCAAAGTATGATGTTCGACGCTCTACTAATACTGCCAACCACTGATGTATATGAAGGCTAGGAAACCTATTTTGGCATAGTTTCTGATCTCTAAACACTGCACCAACACCACATGGATTTTAGGTGTATCTAGAGTTTTCTTGTTGTCGTTGGTAGTAATGATGTTTTGCTTTTTGAAACAATTTTTTGGAAACCTATACTTGGAACACTGAAGGTTACAATTCTGAAAAAAAAAAATTCTTTTAAAATTTCAATTTTTCAACAGCCCTCCCAATATTTTTTTGGGTTTCTATAATTTGTTTTGCCTTTGAAATACTTCTTTGGATTCCTAGGTATAGGAATTAACCCCAAACCTAGTCCTTATCCTAATTCAATACCTAACCCCAACTCCAGCCCTACCCTAACAATAACCCTCACTCTAACACCTAACCCTAATTTATATTTAATTTGATTTGATTTTTTTCTTCTCAAAAACGTAGTGTCCTACGTTTCAAATATAAGAATCTGAAGAAATCTTTGAAATATAGATATATAGAAACAAATACTTTCAGGGGGAAAAATTTGGAATTTTGAAATAATTTTTTATTTGCAGAATTGTAATCTTCAAATGTGGAAATGGCGAAGACATTTTCAATAAAACAGAAAAAAAAGAAAAACATTCAAAATTCTTATATATTTTTTTATATTGTATGGCCACATTGGATTAAGTATAATTTAATAAAGCTTATCGCTCTACATAGCTGAATGCAATAAATATAATCTGAGTTTTCCGAATATTAATAATTGTTTCTACTTTAGGCACAAGGCCAGCAATTACCAGTGCATTACTGGTACTTTATTTTATCGACCCCGTAAGGATGAAAGGCAAAGTCAACCTCGGCGGGATTTGAACTCAGATGGTAAAGGGACGTAACTATACTGGAAAGCATGGCGTCCGACCCTCTACCGATACTGCCAATCCACCGCCCTTTCCGAATATTAATAATAATATTCGATTTGCTTGCAATTATGCAAACAGACTCTTTAAAGCCTTGTCAGTAGAATAACTACATCAATCTTGCACAAGAGCAAGAATATATACACACACATATATATATCATCATCATCATCATCACCGTTTTACGTCCGTTCTTCCATGCTAGCATGGGTTAGACGGGTTGTCCTATTGTGGGCACTGTCCAGTCTGCTGACCTAGTCTTGCTCATACGGGAACTGATTCTGGCTTGATTTCTACAGCTGGATGCCCTTCCTAACACCAACCTCATTTACAGTGAGTACTGGGTGTTTTTTTTCCGTGGCGCCTACACATCGACTTTACAGTGTGGGCTGAGTCCTTTTTTTTGCCATGGCACCTACACGACCACTTTGCAGTAGAATGATATGGACCCCAGTCCTATCATCTCATTTCTAGAGCTGAGTAAACTGGAGCAATGGCCGAGCTAGAGAAGAAATTCCAAACATGGAAACACGGCCTAGAATCAAAAGGCCTTAAAATTAACCTGGCTAAGACTAAAGTTCTAGTTTGTAGGAAAGAAAATAAGGCGCCGGTCCCTTCCAGGAAATGGCCATGCTCAGTGTGTAGGAAAGGCGTAGGTAGAAACTCCATTTTATGTCCCAAATGCAAAGTATGGGTGCATAAAAGATGTTGTGGGATCACAGGTAAGCTAACTAAGAACATAGATTTTACATGTGGCCGGTGCTCTGGTGCAATAAGTAGCAGCAAGTGCCCACAGAATACTAACTCATTCCACTGCACAGATGGTTCTATAGAAATAGTGGACAGCTTCCGCTACCTGGGTGACAAAATCAGCAGTGGGGGAGGGTGCTCGGAAAGTACAGTAGCTAGAGTCAGAACTGGATGGAAAAAGTTCAGAGAGCTTATACCACTATTAGCCGCTAAAGGGTTCTCCCTAAAAATGAAAGGCAGGCTGTATGATGCCTGCATACGAACAGCAATGTTGCATGGCAGTGAGACCTGGGCATTGTGTGCAGAGGATATACGCAGACTAGAGAGGAACGAAGCTTGCATGCTCCGCTGGATGTGTAATAGTAATATACGTGAACGGTAAAGCATAAATGAACTAATGGAAAAATTAGAAATAAGAGGGATCAGATGTTGTTTACTCGAGAGAAGGCTACGTTGGTATGGTCACGTGATGCGCATGAAAGACGACAGCTGTATAAAAAAGTGCAGGGCAATAAAGATAGACGGTAGCCACGGAGTAGGCAGACCCAGAAAAACCTGGGATGACCTGATAAATTCCAACCTCACACACTTACACCTCTCCAAGACAATGTCACTGGACCGAGATCTTTGGCGGTACTCAGTAATAGAGAAGAACCACCTTACCTAAATACAAAGTAAAACCTACTACAGTCAGTAGGCATCTCTAACAAAATACACCCCGTCCCACAACCCCCACCCCATCCACGCCGCCCCTTTCAATGTAAAGTTATGTTGGTGCCACAACATCCAGGCCGAAACAAACGAGATCGTGTAGGTGTCACGACAAAAAAACACAGTTCACGCTGTAATGTGGCCGTGTAGGCAACACGGTAAAAACCTCCCAGTCCCGCACTGTAAATGTGGTTGGTGTTAGGAAGGGCATCCAGCCGTAGAAAACCCGCAAGACAGTCCTATGCGAGCAATGACAACCACTCTTGCCTCAAGTGGGAAAACTCCCGTCCAAACCCATGCAAGCGTGGAACATGGACGTTAAACGATGATGATGATGATGATGATATATATATATATATATATATATACACACACACACATATATATATATATGTATATATATATATACACACACACACATATATATATATGTATATATATATATGTATATATAAATATATATATATATGTATATATATATATGTATATATAAATATATATATATATGTATATATATATATATATATTTGTTTTGCAAGGTTTTTTGATATGAAATTGTGTGTCAAAACAAATATTGTTATACTTGGGGAGAGTCTTATTGTTGTAATAATATTGCCAGAAATAATAACAGAACACACTCACTGTTTGGCTGGTTTTTGCTTCTGTATCTTTTACATCTCCATAGTTAATTTATTTGGCAGTCAATGTTTATCATTGACTGACCATCGGTTAAAAATACAGATATAAATATATCTATATAATCTACATATGTTCTTTCATTGCACACCTGCAACATCATCAGTGGTACTATTATCATATTCTGTCCTATTATGTTGTATTGTTCACGCAATAGGAGGGAACATGATATTAGTATCACTTCTCTCCAACCATCGCATATCCTCTGCAGTAGCTGCCCATGTCTCACTACCATTCAACATCGCGCATCTCACACAGGCATCATATAACTGTCCTTTTGTATGCAGGGAGAAACCCTTCTTTGTCAACAGAAGAAGCAGCTCCCTAAACTTCTTCCAACCCGTCCTTATTCCAGATACAATGGCCTCGGAACATCCCCCCTCCCATGCTAATCTCATCACCTAGGTACCGGAAGCTATCAACCGCTTCTATAGAACCTACCTGCATTCGAAAATTGTGTCTATCACTGCGATTACTACTGCCAACTTTCCCTGTACATCTACTGCATACGTAGTTTTCCTTACCTGTTAGTTTGCCTGCTATCCCACTACATCTCTTGTGTACACAAGATCTGCATTGCGTACATTTTATGGAATTTATGCCAGTTCCTTTTCTACATATCGAACATGGCCATTTCCCTTATGGAATCAGAGTATTGTTCTCTCTTCTACTTATCAACACTTTTGTCTTAGCTATGTTCACTCTCAGTCCTCTTGATTCCAACTACTGTTTCCATAGCCAGAATTTATTCTCTAGCTCCTCTACTGATTCTGCTATATATATATATATATATATATATATATATATATATATATGTTAGGGTGGCCTTTAGCAATAGATAATTTTCCAAAAGTTAAAATTTTGTTGCCACCCACTAATCCTCTTTCTATCAACAAAAAAAATGGGGTGTGCAAAATTTCAATTGAACAACTGTTACGCGACCCTCAAACTCCTTGAAGTTGGAACATAGTATATGCAACAATTAATTCTTTTCAAAAGACCATTTTCTTTTTTCTTCTTAGAGAAATTTATGTGCACACATCCAGGCAACCCCCAATCTGAATCAAATTTACCAATAGTTAATTTGAAAGATTCCTGAAATAACATGAAAAAGTTAAGAAATATTAGGTTTTCCTAATTATCCACACAACTTCTATAAGAGAAACACATTTTTATTTACAACAATAATTTTTATATAATGAAAAACATAATGTGAACATTGAATATTGAACATGGATTGGCATGTATCGGTAGAGGATTGGACACCATTCTTTCCAGCATAATTATGCCCCTTTATGGTCTGAGTTCAAATCCCGCCGAGGTTAACTTTGCCTTTCATCCTTACAGGGTCAATAAAATAAAGTACCACTAATGAACTGGAATAATTGCTGGCTTTGTGCCAAAAGTAGAAACAATTATTGCTGAATAATGACAGAGGAATTTTCACTGTTGTCACCACCTGTTTGATGTTGAATCATCAGTTTCTGATGTTGCAAACTGATGAGTAACAAAATCTTGTTGCATTTCTTCATAAAATCTTTTTTTTCTGAAAGTTTCCATTGAAGTGCGCTTCAGTGCATTTTTTTCCTTGTATTTTAGTTTTTGATCTACACCAACCATGAAGCCCGGTTGTCTTTTTTGGCACTGAAGCATTAAGAAATTCTTATACTCTTCAATTTTTATCTGTCCCAAAGCATTTGAATGAGCAATGTCAAAGAGATCGTCCATCATTTCCACAAAAAGTTCTCTTTTTTCTTTTTCCTTGCCTGCAGTTCTAGTCAAATTTTTCTGTAATCCTTTCCATTCGTCATAGAGTTTGAGTACTTTATCAACGCAGTGATCAGTTCTTCTGGTAGGAATTCGTGCTTTTTGCCAAAACATGGAAACTTCTTGAATCACTAATGCTGCACTTTCCTTCGTTGTCAGATTTACAACTCTTACATTGTAGAAAAAAAAGCTTAAAACTTGCCGATTCGAGGGAAGTTTGGCACCCATGATATGATTGGAAATGGAGCCAATAAGAGTCACATGAAAATCTTTTCTTAACTTGTGTGATGAACTACCTGAAGAAGATGATGCCATTTCACAGGTCTAGGAAGAACACGTCACAGAAGCCATTTCACACCTGCACAAACAGTTCTGAAAGAAAAAGGGAAGAATTAGTCATCAAAGGTATCATATTTGGTCACAAAATAAGTATACAAACCACATAACATTATAAAAATGGAGAGGTTATAAACATGGCATTATAACTTTGTCAGGGCTACCAACACAACAGGGGAAGATCTATATCATAATGCCCCACAACAAAATGAACGAGTGCTTACAAGTTATTACAAATAAATTAACTTATATTTACAAACACAGACAAGACATATTAGTTCACTGTTTATCACTAACGTATAAATTCTTAATATTTTATTTCTCTACACTACCATTAGGTGCAATAGAATTCTTTCAATGGACGAAAGCAACTCCAACCTTACTCGCTCATGGCTGGTCGCCGACTGGATGACGGCAAAAAATAGGTATTTTCCCTATACCTGCACTCTGTCCCCAGCTTTGCAAGCTGCCCCTCCCCATTATATTTATTGTCACTTATCCTTCTAATACCAAGAATAAGTCTGAACAAGTTTTTTTATTTAAGAAAAAATTATATAAGAGAAAAAAAATCTTTATCTGAAAAAATAACTTTCCGGGTGAAAACTTCAAAATTTCATGGTCGATGAGGGTCGTCTTGCAGTTGTCCGCTTGATTTGAAATTTCGAATAGATTGATTTTTTTTTGTTAATTAGAACAAGAAAATTGAAAATAAGGGCCACCCTAATATATATATATAGACACATATATATGTATACATATATATACATATATATCCTATAAGAATAAAGGAACAAAGATTCAGTGTTGCATCATAACATGTTTAATAACATATTACATATGGTTCACTATCGATCAGCTTGAGGAAAGACCTATTGCTGATCAAACCTGACTCTGGAATCGAAAGATCCTCAGATATGCCTCCGTATGTGCCTACGGACATAATTTTTCTTGCACCCATACACCTATATATCATCATCATCATTTTACGCCCGCTTTTCTCTGCTTTCAAGGGTGTGACGGGAACTGATGCTGGCTTGATTTCTACAGCTGGATGCCCTTCCTACCACCAACCTCATTTACAGTGAGTGCTGGGTGCTTTTTTGCCGTGGCACCTCTATGACCACTTTGCAGTGGAATGATATGGACACCAGTCCCTATAATCTCATTTCTACAGCTGAGTAAACTGGAGCAATGTGAAATAAAGTGTCTTGCTCAAGGAAACAACACATCACCCGGCCTGAGAATTGAACTCACAACCTTTCGATTGCAAGGCCAATGCTCTAACCACTAAGCCATGTGCCTCCATGTATATATATATATATGTGGGGTTAAGAACCCTCGGAGAAATGGAAAAAGATGAGTAGTGACATACATGTATGTCAATACTCACCTTTTTCCATTTCTCCGAGGGTTCTTAACCCCACTGTATGTCAATACTCACCTTTTTCCATTTCTCCGAGGGTTCTTAACCCCACTATCAGGCTAAATAATTTCTTTAATTTCTTCAGTCAAAATACGGCGATAGCTTACATTTATAATAATTTCAAACCCGCTCGCTGTTTTGAAAATATTCTTACTTGATATATATATATATATATATATATATATATATATATATATATATATATATATATAATACCACAACATCCAGTCCAAATAAATGAGATAAATGAGATCGAGATCGTGTAGGTGTCATGAGAAAAAAACACACAGTCCACGCTGTAATGTGGCCGTGTAGGTAACACGGTAAAAAGTTCCCAGTTCCACACTGTAAATGTGGTTGGTGTTAGGAAGGGCATCCAGCCATAGAAAACCTGCCAGATAGTCCTATATGAGCGAGACACGATCACCCGACCAAACCTTGCCTCAAGTGGGACAACTCCTGTCTAACCCATGCTAGCATGGAAAGTAGACGTTAAACGAAGATGATGATGATGATATATATGTGTGTGTGTATATGTATATATATATATATATACATGTGTGTGTGTGTATATGTGTATATATATATATATGTTTGAGCATAGAGCAATAAAAAAAAACAGAAGTCAGGTGTAGGTAGATAGTTCATTGTTTTACAGTTGTTTCAGAGTGTCGATTGATCGATGGAAAGCAAAGTACCGACTAGTATGGTAATGATGAAGTTGCTACCTATTTCTAGTCTCAAAAGATTTCAAGACTAGAAATAAGTAGTAACTTAATTACAACAATTCTAGTCAGTACATCAATCTCCATCGATCAATTGACCCTCTGAAATGATCGTAAAACAATGAACTATCTACCTACACCTGACTTCTGTTTTTTTAATGTTCTATTCTCAAACATATATGTAAATGACTCAGTAACCTGGACGGATTTTCTTTAAGGATACCATAAGTGGTGATCACCTACCACAAAAACTACTGCCGAATCTCGCTGCAACCATACTTCCAAGGACACATTGAGTTCTAACAACGGTATCAGCCCCACTACTGTAAATGAGGTTGGCGTTAGGAAGGGCGTCCAGCTGTAGAAAACTAGCCCCAAAACACCCAACCCACACCGTAAAGTGGACATGTGAAAGACACGGCAAAAAGCACCCAGCACACACTGTCAATGTGGTTGGCATTAGGAAGGGCATCCAGCCGTAAAAAACCAGCCAGAAACTCTCATAGATGAGCAAGACATGGTCATCTGACCCAACTTGCCTCTAATTGAGACAAACCCGTCTAACCGATGCTAGCATGGAAGATAGACGTTAATCGACGACGATGATGATGATGATGATATATATATATAATAAACAAGAAAGACGGTTTCATTTGTATCTCCCTATTTATTTTGTTATATGCATTTCAAAGACATATAACAAAATAAATAGGGATGTACAAATGAAACCGTCTTTCTTGTTTATTATTATAATAAAACTCCGGACAAAACAAAAACCGTGGTGTACTTTACATCTGTTAAGAAAATGTTGGCAGATTTTCAATCAACCAACTTTCTTCAATTGAATATATATGTGTGTGTGTGTATATGAATGTATGTATAGTATATTTGATAATATACTGTATGTTTATTTTTAAACATTTAGAAGACCATTCGTTATGAGTTTTAAAGTAGTGACTACGTCACTTACTTGGTCTTGGCAAAAGCAATAAACATACAGTATATTATCAAATATACATACATACATTGTTATTTCAGAGCACCGATACTAATACCAAATTTTTGCTGGAATGGCAACCGCACTGTTTAATCAACTCTTAAACATCACTGGAATTCTATAAAAATTCAGTTTCTCTAAATCTCGGCAGAAGCGAAAGGATATGTAATCTTGACAATCGCTAATTTGTGAGAAACGGCCGTCGGTTGTTTCCCTTTGCGTTTTCCGAGACCAAGTAAGTGACGTAGTCACTACTTTAAAACTCATAGCTAATGGTCTTCAAAATGTTTTAAAATAAACATACAGTATATTATCAAATATACTATACATACATTCATTCATACATCGCTATTTCAGAGTACCGATGGTAATATATATATATATATATATATATATATGTGTGTGTGAGTGAACTATTTCTTGCCATGGTACTTCGAGACTGGAGCCGAATGCTACCATTCTATTGTACAATGATTGGAGACTGATTTTCTCTAATAACCGATTTTTCACTCACTTGTTAATTTGTGTTTGCGATACGTTGGCTGAGTGCTTATGGCAGGAGCAGAACTAATTGAATTTCGTCTCCTACCGTCACGTAAATTTCTGAACCAGTAGCCAATCTTTTGATGGCATTGTGATGATATGTAGAGATTTCAGTTGCTAATGTTTTACTGTGTTGGCCATCACATTCACTGTCATAGCCGACATGAACTAGAATCGAATTCTGTCGATCGATTGGTTATTGATTAGGCGAAACCCGCTGATGAAGCCACATGCACCGATTGTGCACTGTTGCATAATGCTGTGTATTCTTGCATTAAGTGTGGCTGAAACTAAAGTATGGGTATAGATTGAAGGTACCCATTTACGTGTATTGTATTGAAGCGAATAACTATGCATCTAATCTGGGATTTTACATATTACCTATTGAGGAGGCCGAGATGCAACCGGTACTAGCAGTGAAACCCATGCTAGTCTCGTCAACTTATTATATATATAATAAGTTGCATCTCAGTGTACTCAATAGGTAATGTTATGTAAAATCCCAGAGTAGACACATATATATATATATTTGATAAAATGTAATTACAACCATTGTGATAATGGAATATCTATGTTTGAAATATATATAAAATAATAATTCACTTAATATATAATAATTATATACAACAAAAGCGTAAATTTTTTGTATAATCAAGACTTCTTAGAAAAGGCCACATTTAATTGCCTCAAAGAACACAGGCTCCCCATCAGATCTATACTATTATTTTTAAAGTACATTTAAAGAACATTTAAAGTACATATAATTATTAACAAAATAATTATATTGTTGTGTGTGTATGTGTGTGTGAGAGAGAGCATTATTAACCCTTTCGTCTGAAAACTGCACCCTACTGCCTTATCCCAAACAGTAGATATGGAACAAATTCTAAATTATAAACCTTTATAATTGTCACCAAACATCATGATTTTTATCGTACCACTAAAATTTAACTCGCAACTACATTTAGCAATACTAAAGTAGGGTGTCTTAAAAAAAAAAAAGATAAGGAAATATCAATACTTGTATCTGTAGATACCCGGTTGACTTGGTTATTGAAGATTCGCTTAGTACTTGCTGAAGAGCAAAAATAAAACGGGTATAACTCAAAAGTGAAGAGGTTATACGAAGGGAGATCACTTCAATTCGCTTAGAATTGTTGACTATGCGGCTTCTACCTCGTCGCCGACTTAGTTGGGACCAAATAATATTAGCTGCCGTTGTTGGTATTGTAAGTGGAATATACATTTGGAAACCATCTATTCAAAAGTATAACGAAGAACTGAAAAAGAAGCAAATGACTACTGAGGAATTGAAGTCGGAGGACGAATAATTTGTCCGAAACAACTCTGTTGAAAAACAATAACAACTCAAGGTTATCATTCAAAATTCTATCGGTGCTTTTGTTCCGAATTTCTCTAGTTTTTAAATCTGACTATTCCCTGACTCAGAAATGGATCCAAAGATTTTCCGACGTTTTCGTTTTGCCTCTCTGGCTATAGTGTCCATTCCCTTTGCTTACTTGTCGTATAGTGTGTATTCTACGTTCAAGGAAAATAATCTTGAAAAAGAAGTTCGTCTTCTCAATCAAAAACGTTACCTCAAAAGTCAACAGGACGTCTGACTTTACTAGTTCATCATGTCTATTTGAAATTCAGTTTTTCTTTCGCATAACTCATGCGAAAAAATTGCGATTATATAAGTTGCTAGCGATAGTAACATCATATTATAAAACAATGCTATTTGATATTTTTTTTAAATGTGTCTTTATTTTCATTTTCATTGAATTATAATAATTATAAAATGTACCAAAACAAATTTAACTAATGTATCTAGAATTTTACTTTTAAAAGATTGTTTTCTTAAATATTCTACACAGAGGTGTATGAGTTTGATTTAGAATATCCTCCTACGAAATACGCAGATACAGGGGAGATAAGTGTCTTAACTTATTGACTTCATTTCTAATTTAGGAGTTATCTCCCTAAAATGTGTGTGTAAACGTTTATACAGATCTGAACAGACATGAGCTTAATCCTTCCAGCCATGACGATTCCATCGGTTTTCTCTGACATTGTATGTATAGGATTACATCATCTAATGTGTCTTTCTCTTTTCAAGACATAGGGTGTAATTTTAGGAAGATTTTACTAATATTTGTAGCTTTTTAACGACCACGCAAAGGTTCTCTGTTGATTTGAGTGTTTGAGAAAGCAATTGAAATCTAACTCATTTTAAGGCTACAGCCTTAAATTGAGTTAGATTTCAATTGCTTTCTCAAATCAACGTTTTTACTTTACCAGCAAATGAAAAGTATTAAATACACGTAAATATCAGAGAAGGGAAAATATCACGTAAATATCAGAGAAGGGATTTTTTGATTAGGTTGTGTCTAAAAAACTCATGCAAATAGCTTTGAAAAATGAGTTTAGAAGTGCCAAATCTAGTTTGAGTTGAACTGTCTAGAAAGTCGGGGTTGTCGCAACTAGAATTTCTCTAATCATAGGTTTACTATGTCAAAGCTTACCTGGGACAAAACAATAACTGAACAGATATAACAGTCATATTTAAAACTGCTGGTACGAATGGTTTGCGATGATATATCATAAATGTTTAATTTATTGTTTTATAAATAGTTAGGGAAAGAAAGATAAGATACACTGGGCACTGCTTCCAAAGCAAAAATAAGCTTGTTAGCAGGCTTCTTTTGTGGATGCCAACCCACTGACACTTTCGCATCAGGTGTCCTCGGATGACTTATGTCGACCAACTGATCAAAGATGCTGGTTTAACATTCGAAGACCTGAAAACCAATGGAAGACAGGGACAGTGAAGTTGGCTCGGACAATTCGCTCGATCCAATGTTGATGATGGTAAATAGGCCAATGTGAACTTCTGAACATTTCTGATCCAATGAAGTAATTATCAGAAGATTGGGATAGATGTAGTTTAAAAGACTTGTATATCTTTTAGTGACCAGACAGTATTATTTCATGATGGAATACCAGCATCGGTAAAGTATCTGCACCATGTTTTGCGGCATAAAGTTACTACCCTTTACGATTTGAGTTTAAATCCCGCCAAGGTTAGCTTTGCCTTTCATCCTTACGGGGTCGATAAAATAAAGTACTATTTATACACTGCAGTCGATTTAATCGACTTACCCCTTCCCCAAAATTGTTGACCTTGTGCCTAAATCAGAAACCATTATTTCAGGATCACTGACCATTATATATCTTATATTAATTCTAATTGATTTCATTTATTTTTCATTGACACCAGTTTTCTTTGATAACTTTAATACCCAGATACTATCTCTTTATCTACATATTCATGTGGCTTCTAAAATTCTGTTTTAATTTTGTCAGAGTAGAAAGATCACTACCCAAACATAAGCTTTGTAAAAGTCTCTCCAAATTTAGTGACATTGATGTGAATGCAGTTCAGTTATAAGTTGATAACATAAAAGAATGATGGCCAAGGGGGTTGCAGTTATGAGAGAAAAAATATTTGGGAAAAGTATTTAGTACAAAATTTTAGAGAGATACCTAATCTTGGGCAGATTTAATATCAGCAAAACAATAACTGTTGTCATGGCTGTAGAAAAGGCACAGATGAAGTAACGTATTGTTTTTAGTTTATTGATAACTGACTCTTTACCAATCAGTCGGATGCAAGAGTCTGTTTAACAGCTCAGAATTCTGAATTTTAATTTTGCTTAGGCTGACATGACCATCTTTGTGATGTCCGAATTCTAAAGTCTGTTTAAGCTAGAGGGCTCATTAGGCCAGTGGCTTATCCTGGTTTCATAGCATGAAGTGACTGAAAGTACAAGACTTTCCCCTGGTCAGGACGCCAGTCCATCACAGGGTTAAACCCCCAGCTATTGCTGGTACTCACTTCCATACTAGAGCAATGAAATGAAGTGTTTTTCTCAAGAACACAACATGCCAGCCAACCCAGGAATCGAACCCACAGCATTATGATTGGAAGTCCAACACCCTTACCACTAGGCCATGAGCCTCCACATCTTTGTGATGTACACAATTCAAATATTCAAGTTGTAAAGGAGAGGAGAATCATGTCAGAGAAAGGATTCTGTTGAACATAAATCTACTTCTACCAAGAATATATGATTACAGCCAGAGTACCACTTCTCTCAATTAAAAAGGAATCAGACACATCATCATCATCATCATTTTTATGTCTGTTTTTCCACACTTCTCAGCACAGCATCCTTCCACTTGCCACGTTTCTTCGTCATCATCTCTGTGAGTCTCAGAGATTTGAAGTCAGCTCTCACCACCCTTGCTCAGGTCTTTCTCAGTCTACTTCTACTGTGACTTCCTTCCATTAACATTTCCTGGCACTTCTTCACCCACTGGTCATCATCCATGTGCATCACATCCGTATCAATGTATATTTCTCTCCTGCACACCATCTTGGATTTCTCTTAAACCCAGCTTCTCCTTCAGTTCATCCAAGTTTTGTCTTTCTGTCACATTTACATTGCACATCCAACGACGCATGGATCCTCCATTTCTTTCCAGTGTACACGTCTTCTGCAGTCACTGCCCCAAATAAATAGAATATGCCCATGATCGTATGCAGGTGTGGTGAGATGTATACTGTCTAGCCATTAAAAAAGGCAAACTGCTACACCTTCGATGGAGTGATGATTCAAGAAGAATGATAGAAGGCCAAACAAAAACACGGTAAGATCAAATCTGAAGATGTGGTGTCAGTTGTGATGTCGGGATCAAAAAGATTGGCAACATATACTGCAGATCCATCAAAACATAACAACATCTAAAAGCATATTAAAATAATGATTAGTTTCATTTGGTTATGTATTTAGCTCATGATTTTCTAGACTAATGAAGAAAAGGAATTTTGTAGAAATTATGAATATATACTAATTTTATAGTAAGTTTGAAATCAAACTGCCTATTTAGATAATTAATGAGTATACTGCTACACCAATCATTGGGTATGACTCCATCATGTATTATCTGATTGATTATGCAGGTCTCTAGTTCGACTCCTTCTTCCCCAGATTTCAGCATCTCAGTGACCATCTCTTGATAGGCTGCATCCCCTAGAGCTTTTTTAAAATCTATATTTAACAGAGAAGTCCTTTAGCTTCCATTCTCTACTTCAGGTTTTCCTGTGTTTTTTGTTCCATTTTGTGCTTATTCTGATGTTATTAATAATTATTTATGTTGTGTGGTGTATTCTTCTTCAGGGAAGGACCTAAAATTCATAATTATCTGTCTATCCTATTTTCTAACAAGTAAAATATCACTCTGGCTTGTGTATTCACCTGATTGATAGATGATCAGGTGTCTGCTCAATGTCCTAAAGTTAAAATTGCAAATAGTTAGTTCATTTACATCACAGAAGTCTAGGAATCTTGCTCTCTTTATTTCTTGAACCATAACTACACTCACCATGTCATGTGGCAAACCTAGTACTACTCAATATGTCCACAGAAGTCACCAGCTAAGATGATGAGGTCTGTCATATGTAACTGAAGTTGTCCATAAGAGTTCCTCATAGAAACAATCCTTTCATTCTTTACGCTGTCCTCATCTATCCATGTATCAGCTAATAAGCCTACTCTACTCCACCTACCCCATCCTCATTTCCTACCCAGAAAAGCTTATATTTATGTTGTTTGCCTGTCAGTAGCCTTCCAGGGGCAAACTTCATCTCACCTTATGAACACAGCAGATATCCACTTGTCACCTCTCAAGCAACTTCAACATTTTCCTAGTCTATGTTGCAATGTACCCACATTAAGAGGTGAAGCTTTGTGTTATGGTGGTTGGGTCATTCTTTAGTAGTAGCTTTCTATACCTGAAAGAGAAAGTGGTTGTGAAATTGCTTGATGATGATTGGGGGGTTCTTACATATGACTAGCTTAGCCGCCTCACTACCATGCACAACATTAACATTACTAGTGTTAGTCCAGTATATGCAATTTGTGTGACTCTTATATGTTATACTTTCAATAGTTTTTACAGTGTTTGTGTTGCTCGATACCCTTCCTATCACCAGTCACTTTTCAATCTAATCTGGGTGCATTTTATCATGCAACCAGCACTAGGGAGGTGATCTGTTTTTATTCAGAGAAACTACACAGGTTGCCTACATATAACTCAAGGTATTTTATTAATTTGGTGTGGCTGTTCTCCTTGACAGACAGTCTTCCCTGCAGCTTGCATAGCCTACATTTCTTTATCTTAGTTTTATAAATACATTGAGAAAATAAGCCACATATCTGTAAGTACTTACTAAAGCTAAAATACATGTATACAGCCAACCGTTGATAACTGTGAGAAATGAACATCAAATGATGTAAGTGGCACGTCAAATAGATTGAAAATGCATAAAGTGTATTTTAGACACTTTGACCAATTAGTGAAGATCATTCATTTTGTTTTGAATCGTTTTCGCTTTACATTTGAAAAGAGGGTATAGCCCTGAAATATCATGTTGAAATATACTGGGTAAAACATTACTTTGTTTTGTTTGTCATCCTTTGCCCTTTATCCTAGGATCGTGGGAGCAGAGTCATCAAACACTCCTTTTGGCAGGTCCAATCAGAAGCAACTGTCTCTAACTGATCCAGCTGGATCCCCAAGCAAGACCAGCTAAGTTCACGGATGTTATCCAACCATCTTGCTTGGGGTCTACCACTGGGTCTCCTGCCTGTTGGTTTTGCCCATAAAATCTGTCCAGCGATTATTTCCTGAGACATTCTAACCACATGCCCACAGTATCGGAGCTGTGATCGCTCAATTCGGAGAAGTAGCAGCTCTACCTGGAGTGACTCTTTGATCTCCGAGTTATGTATTTTATCAAGTAACGTTACTCCAAAAACCCTTCAGAAATATCCCATTTTGGCTGCTTGTATTCGCAATCATATTCTTTTGGTCATTGCCAAAGATTCATAAACATAGGTAAGAGTTGGCACACAAACCGAATTTAAGATAGCAAATTTGGCTTTTATGACTACCTCCCTTCTGATTTCTAAATGCTTAAGCTGGCGCTTGACTGCATCAGCTCCTGCAATTCTTGCCCTTGATTCAGCCTTCTATATTCCATCACTTGTGAACACAGCCCCAAGTTGCTTGAACTTCTTTACATGCTTCAGTGGAACTCCATTCACATGTAGAGTGCACTGCGCAGGCTTCCTTGAGAGGACAAGTGTCTCAGTTTTCACAGCACTGATTTTCATTCCAGCCATTCAGCACTCAGCAGCAAACCTATGAAGTGCTAGTGGAAGATCATCTTCTGTCGAGTTAGGTAAGACCATGTTGTCTGCAAATTCCAGCAGAGTTATCTTACACCTGCCTGTCATGATACCACTTCCAACCCAGCTGTGCATGTCAAACCTGTTCATGTAAATAATGAGCATGAGAGGTGACAGTATGCATCCTTGGTGGAGTTCAACACTCACATTGAAGGATTTCAATTTAGCACCATTTGTTCCAACACACATACATAAGCATTCGTATAGAGACATCAGGGAAACAAGAAGCTGACCATCAATCCCATACTCCTCCACAGCCTTCCACAGCAGGTCCTGAGGAAACGGTCATATGCCTTCTCAAGGTCGACAAAACAAAAATATACCTCCTGGCAATACTCTCATGATTTCTTGAATACCTTCTGCAGTATGAATATTTGGTCAACTGTGCTGCATCTGAGGCAAAAACCGCACTGTTTATCAGTTAGCTTGGACTCTACAATCTCCCTGCATCTCTTTGCTGGACAATTAGCATAGACTTTACCTGGGAGGCTTAACAAAGAGATCCCTCTGTAATTGGAAAAAATCTCTCCTGTCTCCCTTTTTGAAAATTGGGATTATCACTCCCGATTGTCATTGCTTAGGTTAATACCTTCTCTATTTAAGGCTTTTAAAATCTCGGGCTTGATTCATGTTCCCCAGCGGCTTTGTCACATTTGAGCTCTTTAAATGCTCTTGTGAACTCTGAGGGATTAGTCACCACTCCCTGATGCACCTCATGTATATACGAAGATGCTGTTGTGATCAGGTTTAGGAGATCAACAAAGTATTCTCTCCACCTCACGAGGAATCCACCTCTCTACAGAGAAGTGCATCCTCACAAAGTGTATGGCATTCTTGATAGCAGGTGTGGAGGAGGACTTCTTATTACGAAGTCAGTGGATGCTCTGCCAAAATATTTTATTTACTGATCGGAAGTCGGACTCCAGCTTAACCCCAAAGTCCTCCCATGTTTTAACTTTGGACGCTTTTACTGTCTCTGCTGAGATTTTTCGTGCCTGCTTGTATCACATGTGCAAGAAAGAGGACTTATTTCCAAGTGAAGCTGGAAATTGGATGCAATAGTATCTGCATACCTGGTCCTGACTTCCTTATCCAACCATGCTTCTAGCTTTATCCTGTAGGTCGCCCTGGACCTGCCAGTTTTGTGGCCTTTTTTGGCCTTAGATAGGCTCAAGCTTCAGATAACTAGATGGTGATCAGTTGACAGCTCAGCCCCTCTCTTAACACAAACATCCAGCGAAGAATCAAAAAGATCAGAGACAATAACAAAATCAATTATTGATCATGTATATTTATGGATGTCTCTGTGATGGAAGAAGGTGTCTATGATAGAGAGTCCATTGCTAGAATAAAAGTCTAATAAGTCCTTTCCATTCGTATTTAGATCGAGGTCGCCATTCCTTCCAATCACTTCTTTCCATGTCAGGTGGTCAGTACCAACATGTGCATTGAAGTCTCCCATCAGGATGCATGACTTACTCTTAACTACATCTAACGTTCTAGTGACTTCCTGAAGAAGGATCTTTATTCGGACTACTTGTTTGGTGCATAAATTATATT
Organism: Eledone cirrhosa; assembly: GCA_964016885.1. NCBI lineage: Eukaryota > Metazoa > Mollusca > Cephalopoda > Octopoda > Eledonidae > Eledone > Eledone cirrhosa. Next base: position 268,517,350 of record OZ024740.1, on the reverse strand, counting down.
ACTTTTTTTATTAAAATTAAAATGTTGATATGCTGAGTTAAAAATGTCACTATCATTGTCCATGATATTCAATATGATGAGAGATTCAAACATCTTCAATACCTATTATTAATCTTCTCTTAGTTATGGACAGAACACTTATGTAAGGGAGGTAACTACAAGAGCATCGATGTTATCTACCCTAGTTTCTAATTCGAAATTTAGGTGCATGGCTTAATGATTAGAACGTTGGGCTTGCAATCTTGATGTTTTGAGTTCAATTCCCGAACCGGTTTACTCAACTGTAGAAGTGAGTTGTGACGCCACTAGTGCCAAGCTGTATTGTCTTTTGCCTTTCGTGGCGAGGGCAGGCTGGTATACATGGGCGACTGCTGGTCTTCCTCAAACAACCTTGCCCGGACGGAAGGGAAACTTTCTCGGGGCAAATTCCATGGTTATTTGTGACCGAAGGAGATCTTTAGCCAGCAAATATAACGTATCTAATTTTAAAAATAATTGCTTGTATATGGTAGGTTAAGGGGGATTTATGAAAGACAATAATTAACTTCACATGTAATAATTAGTCTTTTACTTTTAAACGTGACGTTTTATTTTTATTTCAACATAGTCCCTGGAAAGGAACAATGTAAGTATTAATAAGAGTTGAAATTCATTGTTTCTACTTTTGGCACAAGGCCAGCAATTACACAGTGCATTACTGGGACTTTATTTTATCGACCCCGTAAGGATGAAAGGCAAAGTTAACCTTGGCGGGATTCGAACTCAGAATGGAAAGGGCCGTAACTCTATGCGTCAAAGCATGGCGTCCGACCCTCTACCGATACTGCCAATCTACCGCCAGAATTGAAATTAATACATGTAAGATTTCACAGCTCTAGCAACAATCCTTCATAGTCAGCCTATGAACTTTTCAGCCGACCCTCGTACGTTTATCAATATTA
>OZ024740.1:268483909-268506409 GCA_964016885.1 Eledone cirrhosa | reverse complement strand
TAATTTTCGACAGTATTCTTCTGTGTCTTTTATAACATCGGCTGTGTCTGCTTTCGGAGTGGGAGTGAACTTCAGTCCATTTTCTAACAGTTGTATTTCTGGTTGTGTTAATTTCTTGGCTGATGACCATTTCTCAACACAAAAAAATTCTTCAGGAAAAAAAGAAAAAAAGAATTATTCACAAGCTTGATAGGTGCGATTTGCCTGTGACCATTCTCAACACAAAAGCGATGCTAAAAGCTTTTTCCCCTGAATAAAGGAATTTTTCGAGAATGACCGGGGCAGGCCGCACTTGCTAAGTTTCTCCCCACCAACCCTACTCACCGTCTCAACTCATTACTGCTATGAACACTTTTTCAACACACCTACACCCATGCACTTATTAAAGGGGGAGAAAAGAAACCCCTACCAGACCACAGACATGTTAAATCCCTATATATAGAACAACACACCACATACACATCAGTTTGACAAGCGCACCTCAGCGTGAAAGGTCTTTCTAAAAACGAAACAATACCTCCTACGTTAACCAAGAACTCCTAAGACCTAACCAACAACCAACAACTTAATTTATAAAATAATTTTTTTTAAGAAAAATTCTTTTTGGATTTTGTGAAGAAAATAAATTTGTTGAAAGCACAAGTGAAGCCATTTTTTCTTCCCCCCTGTCTTAATATATATATATATATATATATATATACGATATTAACAAATGGAAACTATATTTATAAAACCATATTTATTTCATTATACATATTTCAAGGACACCAAGTTAAATTATGGTGTGCTTTCATCAGATAAAATATAATTGTTTCTACTTTAGGCACAAGGCCAGCAATTACCCAGTGCATTACTGGTACTTTATTTTATCGACCCCGTAAGGATGAAAGGCAAAGTTGACCTCGGCGGGATTTGAACTCAGAATGGCAAGGTCGTAACTCTATGCGTCAAAGCATGGCGTCCGACCCTCTACCGATACTGCTAATCCATGCCTTCTCTTGAATAATAATAATAGTTGTTTGCATAATAAATAGTTCCAATCATGTAGAAATGGAAGAGGCATGGTAATTTTGCCGTATATATTAGGGACGTAAGGAAAGAGGTTTCATACTCGAAATAGAACCCTTGTCATGGGTTAACCCAAACTTAAAACTCTATTGCACTATCATGAGCCTCTACATGACCTCGGTCTTGTTGCGTCAAATAACAGTCAAATTATGGTCTCAAAGAAAGAATGAAATATGCATATTTATATATATATATAAATTATATATATATATATATAAATGATGAATAGCTCCTGTTTATTTTAACATGTCTATTGAGCACTCTTATTCGATATGTGTATTTCCACATTTTCCCGAATATTTTTTGCGGATATAGAGGTTATCTCCCTTGCTGAATTCCATGTGTGTTTTTTCAACTCGGGTTATGCCTTTTTATTCGTTCGGACAAAAGCTCGTTGAGGAAGTAAATTCCGGTCCGCTGCTTTCTAGAAGTCTTATATATTTTTATGTGGGCTGATAGAGGGCGGTTTAAGGATTTACAGAAACCCAAGAAGCTAGGTTTACCATCTTTCTAGCGGGTCCGGGTATGCTTTTTACATTCATTTGATTTATTGATTTATTGATATTTTATCTGAGTGTCCCGAATCTTCCAGATCGTAATTTTTCGGTCGTATGGTTGATTTTAGACATGTTCTATGTGTGTCGGTATTTTAACGATAGTTATAGCTCTGATTTATCTGAATTATTGAGCCCTCTGCCGCTCATTTCGAATTTTGTTTATCGTGAACTCGTGCGCCGATTTTTCGATACTCGATTATTCTACTATATATATATATATATATATATATATATATATATATATATATTATATAAGTTAAAACAATGAAATAAAAAATCAAGTCATTAGAAATATACTTCACTGCTTTACGATCTTTCTAGGTGATGATAATACATTGTAACTATACTTTTTTATCGATCTGTGTAAGGTTAGTTACAAAATATCAGATAGGGAGAATATTTACTTACATGCATATCACCAGCTGTTGTCAAAAGCAATAATAATTTTATTCAAAATTAGTAGTAGAATAGTAGTAAGTTTAATTCTATGAACTTATTTGGAGGTAGCTGAAGAACTAACTAATCATATTGCTTATTTTTCGATATGATGTTAAGATGAAAAATAATTCACTTAAGTTGAGGTCATGACGCTTTGAAAGGAATGGTTGAATGGTATTAATAATAGAATTGCTATAAAAAATCTATTAAGGAAGGATTGTCAAATTGATAGTTGAATGTATATGGTATAGGTTCATAGAACTAAACTTACTACTATTCTACTACTAATTTTGAATAAAATTATTATTGCTTTTGACAACAGCTAGTGATATGCATGTAAGTAAATATTCTCCCTATCTGATATTTTGTAAATAACCTTACATAGATCGATAAAGAAGTATAGTTACAATGTATTATCATCACCTAGAAACGATCGTAAAGCAGTGAAGTATATTTCTAATGATTTGATTTTTTATTTCATTGTTTTAACTTATATCATAACTCTGTTTACCTTTTAATGTTTTATTGTTTTCCGGGATTTATTTTATCTACAACATTTTCAACATATGGATTACATTGAGTTTTTCATGCAGACTAGACCCCACATCTTACCGTGGATATCTGTGTGTATATATATATATATATATATATATATATATATATATATATATATATATAATATATTATATATATATTATATATAAATTATATATATATACAATATATATATATATATATATATATATATATATATATATATATATATATATATATATTTATATATATAATATATTATATATATATATGCTTAATATATATATATATATATATATATATATATATATATATATATATATATATATATAAAATATATAATTGTTTCTACTTTAGGCACAAGGCCAGCAATTACCCAGTGCATTACTGGTACTTTATTATGCATATATATAATATATATATATATGCATAATATATATATATATATATACATATATATATATATATAATATATTATATATATATATATGCATAATATATATATATATATTTATTAAAATAACAGATTAAAGTTTAAGCAAAGAATCGCTGCTTTCACCCTTAATGGGATCTTCAGAAGATCCCGTTAAGAATGAAAGCAGCGATTCTTTGCTTAAAATTTAATCTGTTATTTTAATAAATATTTGCTCTACGGTTCTTATATATTTGACATATATTTATCCTTATCGAGCCCTCTTTGGATTTTAGTCTTCAAATTTATTATTATTACTATATATATATATATATCTATATATATATATATATATATATATATATATATATATATATATATATATATATATATATATATACATAATATATATATACATAATATATATATATATATATATATATATATATATATATATATATATATATATATATATATATATATATATATATATATATATATATATATATTATATACTAGCAGTGGTACCCGGCGTTGCATGGGATAATGTATTTTGGAACGCGGGCCGCCAACAAACCTAATCGTGGAAAAACTGCATGCCTGGAAAATATGTAAAGGAAATAAACCGAATACTCTGATGGTTGGATAATCTTTAAGATTTTCCTCGATGAAGCAGGAAAAATGCAGGTTTCTACCTAATGTGGGCTCTAGAGGATCATTTTTTTATGTGCATAATATCGCTTGAAATTTCCACAAAATCAGCTAGACATAACGCCTCAAAAACCCCTAAAAAGCTGAAAAAATGATGTTTTTCACCTAATGCGGGCTCTAGGCCATAAACAAGTTGGATTTTCTTTGCTCACAGTATGAAGAAGGGACTGATTAATACATAGTTACAATTTCAAGGAAATCGGTCTGACGTAACGCCTCCAAAAAACCCCGAAAAGCTAAAAAAAAAGCACAGTTTTTCACCTAGGGGTTCAAAAAGTTGAATTTCTTTATGTGCATAACACTCCCTGAAACATAAGTAATACACATGTAAAGTCTGAAAAAAATCGGTTGGGTACTTCTCGAGTTTTAGGGATTGAAACTCACACACACACACACACACACACACACACACACACACACACACACACACACACACACACACACACACACACACACACACACACACACACATACACACACACACACACACACACACACACACACACACACACACACACACATCCTCAGTTTTATATATATAGATTATAAATTTACTGCTATATATATTTCGGTGACAGCTATTATTGGCTGTGACCTCTTCAGGTAGTCCGAATTGGTGTCGAAAAGACAGGTAAACATGTTGTTGAAGTGTATTTCACTCTGTCATTACATCAATATGTCCAGATCCTGGGTGTTAGTTCCTCCGAGGAACTGGAATCGGACTGCCTGAAGAAGTCACAGCCAATAATAGCTGCCACCGAAATATATATAGCAGTAAATTTATAATAAACGAAGCCAAATTTTACATATTTGACTTTTATTTTACATTACTCCAGAGTAAACAAACCAACCTGTGTACTTCGTCGTGTGCTCCAATCTGCATACTAAGGTGTCTGTAAACAACCAATATACTCAATATATATATATATATCACTGATGAGGGACTCATTTTATAATATGTAATCAATGTGCAACCATGCAGTATTCTTCTCCCCTTGTTTTTCATATATATTTACCTAAACTGCGATTATCTGTTTCTCTCTTTCTCTCTTACTGCTCCCCCGTTCTCTCTGTTTCTCTTACCTTCTTTCGCCCTCTCTGTCAGTTACACTTTTTCTCTCGACTGACCTCTTCCTCGCACTTCCACTCACTCACTCTCTGTTTCTCCCCTTCTCACTTCCTCCCGTTCGCTAGTAGTGGGGTTCCTTCTTTCTCACACCGCATTCACGGCGTACGGTCTGCTTCTCTGACCGCTCATGAAATTCACCCAGATTATGCTGATCGGATAACTATCATGTGGCTTGCTGTTTTCCAACCTTCGGTTTGCTTTTCCTTCTGTTGTTTACTTGTCTCACTCGCTTTACGCGTTTCACTTGTCCCAATAGCTTATTTTAGTTATTGCTCGCACCAACCTGAGGTATCTGATTTTTAATGCGATGAAATACCAATGATGGTTGGCAAATCACTGATGAGGGACTAATTTTATAATATTAATCCATGTGCAACCATGCAGTATTCTTCTCCCCTTGTTTTTCATATATATATATATATATATATATATATATATATATATATATATATATATATATATATATATATATATGAGAGACGTAAGATAAGAAAATTATAAAATTATAAAAAAATTATAAAATTGACTTACTTACTAAAATATCACTTCCAACTAATTAGTTTCTGGAATGGAGTAAATATATTTTCCGAAGAACATATTGAAAAGCATTCCGTCGTCAGGAAAGTCTCTATAAAGTTACTAGATATAAATTCTTTATAATTATCTTCAATTCATTTGTCGAGCAATATTGGCCATGACTGCTGCTATAGTAGTAGGCAGGCCGCTGTCTTTTTAACAACTCGCTTTCCACTGATTGACCTCGATGTCACGTGATTGATTCTTTTTGAATTTGCCACGGACGTAGAGACAGTGATTTTCTCAATGGCTAGGATTTCAGTCCACGCTTCGCTATTTCCACTCCACTGAATTATTTTTTTAATAAGTTTCCAGGGTCCTCGCTATACCTGGAAACTTACATGAAAAGAGACTTTCCTGACGACAGAATGCTTTTCATTATGTTCTTCGGAAAATATATTTACTCCATTCCAGAAACTAATTAGTTGGAAGTGATATTTTAGTAAGTAAGTCAATTTTATAATTTTTTTATAATTTTATAATTTTCTTATCTTACGTCTCTCATATTATTGTTCTGCAACCCCATGCATTGAACCACAATGTTACTAAGACAAAACCTATATATTTGCTAGCATTGCATTGATATGCATCTGTATGTATATAAATGTTACTAGATATAAATTCTTTATATATATATATATATATATATATATATATATATATATATAAAAACAAATAACGAAACGAAATTAAATTTTAATTTAATTATATATATATATATATATATATATATATATATATATTTATTAAAATAACAGATTAAAGTTTAAGCAAAGAATCGCTGCTTTCACCCTTAACGGGTCTCCTAGTTAGAATTTTAGTCTACGATTTCTGCTATACCATTTACGTGGTTTTGTCTTTGCGTGCTATTGTTCTCCACGCTCCACATATGACTTATTATCTTCGTTTTTTCGTTCATTGCCAGAGAACGTCTCTATGCACCACCTAAGAGAACATTAGTCTACGACCTCTTTTATACCATAAACGTGGTTTTGTCTTTGCGCGTAATTGTTTTTCACCGCTCCTATTAATGACGTATTATTCGTTTTTTCCTGTTCTTTGCCAGCGAACGTTACCACGAACCAAAGTATCGTCTTCCTGTCTTCCTCCGGTTGCAACGTTTTTTGAAATATCCAGTTCTGCGTTTACAGATTGACTTTGTTAGTTTCAGAAGATCCCGTTAAGGGTGAAAGCAGCGATTCTTTGCTTAAACTTTAATCTGTTATTTTAATAAATATTTGCTCTACGGTTCTTATATATTTGATATATATTTTCCTTATCGAGCCCTCTTTGGATTTTAGTCTTCAATTTTATTATTATTACTATATATATATATATAACAATTAAGTCAAAGATGTACATCCATATATGTATACTGAAATACTAGTATGTATATGAATACACACACGTATACATATGTAGATGTACCAAGTTTTTTTTTTTTCACTGATCACTTTACATATATGGATGTACATCTTTGACTTAATTGTTTGAGCGTCAGTCATACAAAAGTGAGTTACAAACGAAACGAAATTTAATTTCGTTTCGTTATTTGTTTTTATATATATATATATATATATATATATGAAATATATGAAATATAAGAATCAAAGAACTGTTCAAAACATTATTGTGCTTTCAGCTGTTTCCTCCAAACCGAGGTTTGGATTCTTCGGAGCAATTTATTAATGCATGGACAGTTATATGACCTCCTTTTCAGCCGAGAGACATACCAATACATATTCAAACATTGATACATATTCAAACATTGTGGGTCAACATTCATTACAGAATTTAGAGTGGCAGTACACACTTCGAGATTACATTTATATTAATAGGTACAATCAAAAATCAAAGATATAGGTTAAAGTACAACATGAAGATAAGTGGTTATATAGTGCAAATGTTATATGTGTGGCACGCATGTGCGTCTTGTTTATATAGTGTGGCAGAGAGATATGTGTGGTAGAGGCACTTAGGTAGGTAAATAACCTCCTGTATCGAACTAAAGAACACCAGACTACGATCTCTAACTGGATTGTCGTGGATTATGTGAAAGGCATATAATCGAAATATACACTCCCTTGACCATGAAAATGCCGAAGTACATGAATTACTTGACATCCCTGCGCTGTGCATCTCCAATACTTATAACACTTTTAATGCTTGCACTATCTTTAATGCTTATAATATTTCTCCACACACAGACTATATCAATCATATAAAGACTTTGCCACCAGATCTACCAACCTAACACTCTTATTTACCTACCTAAGTGCCTCTACCACACATATCTCTCTGCCACACTATATAAACAAGACGCACATGCGTGCCACACATATAACATTTGCACTATATAACCACTTATCTTCATGTTGTACTTTAACCTATATCTTTGATTTTTGATTGTACCTATTAATATAAATGTAATCTCGAAGTGTGTACTGCCACTCTAAATTCTGTAATGAATGTTGACCCACAATGTTTGAATATGTATCAATGTTTGAATATGTATTGGTATGTCTCTCGGCTGAAAAGGAGGTCATATAACTGTCCATGCATTAATAAATTGCTCCGAAGAATCCAAACCTCGGTTTGGAGGAAACAGCTGAAAGCACAATAATGTTTTGAACAGTTCTTTGATTCTTATATTTCATATAACTGCTCTGTAAATCATCTGATGTTTTTACATTGAGCTACTTAACTTACTGGTAATAAGGTAGTAATACATTACTGCCTACCACTATTTAGGGTGTGTGTAAAATACTTACAACTGCTTAAGGTTTTGTGTTTACATAACCATAAATAGTATAACTAATACTATATATATATATATATATATATATATATATATATATATATATATATATATATATATAAAATATATATATATATTATATATACTCTTTTGCACTTTTACCTGTTCCAGCCATCCGGCTGAGGCCATGCTGGGGCACCATATATTATATATTATATTATATATATATATATATATATATATATATATATATATATATATATATAATCCCGGAATTTAAAAAAAAAATCTGAACTCCTTATTATAGTTTTTTTCGGAATGTTTTTGACTGTTGTTTCATGTAATCAAACATTCGTCTCATTCTGACGTCACCAGCCCTGTTTTTCCACATGTGCGTTTTATTTTCATAATCACGCATGATGGTAAACTAGCCTGCTTTTAAATTCCCTTTTTGGCATATTAATCAGTGAGAATCTAGCTATCGTGTTGAGCTCTGCTGAGGATCGTATTCCAACCGTGACAATCTCCACTGAAAGTTTACGTGAAATAGTCTTTTTGAAGATTATACAGAGCATTTGTAGTTGTCCCAAATTGAAGGATGAGTATTTTAAACTTTATTTTATCATGAGTTAAGGCTCTATTGATTTTTCCCTGGATTTCACTAAATTCTGTTGGATAAATCTATAGCCTGATTCTTTCTGAATTGAGTTTGAATTATTTTTCCCACATCTTACGTTAACTCTTTTCCCATTTTGACGCTATAGTCACTTATATATTATGGAATACTGTTGGCTTCTTGCTACAATACTTTCTATAACTTTCATTTATATATATATATATATATATATATATATATATATATATATATATATATATATATATATATATATATATATATATATATAATATATTATATATATTTATTATTATTATTATTATCATTATTATTATTATTATATATATATATAGTTTTAATATAGTTTTAAGATGCTATGTATTGAGTACCTTACTTGCTGTGGTTACATCCGATTCAACCCGGAATAACTTACCTATATATATATGTATATATATATATATATATATATATATATATATATATATATATATATATATATAAGATCAAAAGATGGTTAAAGGAGTTCCATGTATTTTATTATGCGCATTTCAAAAACAAACATCATCATGCAATAATATTTGTGTTTTCATCAGATAAAACAGGAGGACATGATATGAAGGCTAAAAAACACTTGTGGATAGTGCAGTTTTAAATCAACATATGTTGATTTAAATCAACATATGTTGTTTTAAATCAACATATGTTGATTTAAAACTGCACTATCCACAAGTGTTTTTTAGCCTTCATATCATGTCCTCCTGTTTTATCTGATGAAAACACAAATATTATTGCATGATGATGTTTGTTTTTGAAATGCGCATAATAAAATACATGGAACTCCTTTAACCATCTTTTGATCTTATATATTATGTATACTCCAGTCCTACAAACTGTAGGATATTTGCATATGGAATTACCCCTTGAGAAGATCGGCTATTTAAATACCAGGATAAATTTTCATTTAGTCCAGATTTAGCCGTCGAAACGGCTTGAGCTCAGCTGTCGGGGTCTTACTGGTTCCTATTACCCACTCTACTACCTCAAGTATTGAGTACTTTGGTGCGTTATGGTCCACCTGGTTCCTTACCACATTTCCTTCGTTATATATATATATATATATATATATATATATATATATATATATATGTTATACATATGTTATATATATTATATATATATATATATATATATATATATATATATATATATATATATATATATATATATATATATATATATATTATATATATATATATATTATATATATATATATATTATATATATAATATATATATATATATATTATATATATATATATATAATATATATATTATATATATTATATATATTATATATATTATATATATATATATTTATATATATATATTTCGTTTCTGAATTTGTTTAGCAAGATTCTTTATCTGAAAACGTGTGTTGAAACCGATATTGTTATGCTTTGGGAGGGTCACGTTGCTAATAAGAAGAACACGCACCAGCTGCTTTCACTCCAATTTATTATAAATTAAATTTATAAATTTCCTGTTGGTTGGTTGGTTCCATAACCGGACGGTTGTTCATATATTGTCAAAGTTCTTTCGTCACACATGCTGTGACCTCTTCAGTGACTGGGGATTCTTTTCTTTGTTTTGTGCCTCTCCTTTGTTCTGTCCTACGCCATCTTATTTTTTTATCGACACAAAAAAAGATGGCGTAGGACAGAACAAAGGAGAGGCACAAAACAAAGAAAAGAATCCCCAGTCACTGAAGAGGTCACAGAATGTGTGACGAAAGAACTTTGACAATACATGAACAACCGTCCGGTTATGGAACCAACCAACCAACCGGAAATTTATAAATTCTTAAATTTATAATAAATTGGAGTGAAAGCAACTGGTGCGTGTGTATCTTATTGACAACACGACCCTCCCAAAGCATAACAATATATATATATATATATATATATATATATATATATATATATATATATATATATATATATATATATATATATATATATATATATATATATATATATATATATATATATATATAATATATATATATATATATATATTTAATTTTATTGACTGGTTCTGGTCTATTCTATTGACTGCCGAATAGCTTTGTTATATTTAACCACTCTGTCGAGAACTTCATTCGATTTGTGATATTTTGCATTTTCGCAATATTATACACAGATGAATTCATTCGCCTAATTCAGCTGTTGCCTCCCTTGCTGAACCCCACGTGGGGTCAGTTACAGACACATCTATGTGGTCTTCAGAACTGAATCCCGTTGATAACGCGCACTCCTAGTTGAGTCAGGATACGAGAAACTTAACATCCTTTATGTAAGTGGACAGTAATTAACTTTTGGAGCCGCAGAAACCCCAACACTGGACTTTACCATCATTCCAGGGGTCCGGTGAGTATAAAACATTTATGCTTCCATATATTTTTATATCTGTATATCTGTTTGACCCGAAATAGGAGATCGAATCTTCGCTGTGTGGATAACTAGTTTAACCACCATCTCAGTGTGTTTGGCCTTTAACGTAAGTTGTAAGCTCTAATTCTTTTGAATTATTGAGCGCTTGCCTCACAATTCGAATGTGTTTTTTTCGTTATTTCATAGGCTGAAATTCGATTCTCGCTAATTTTTACTTGTATATATATATATATATATATATATATATATATATATATAATAAAATATGGAGAGAAATACTGCAGGTAGCGCATGGATAACATGTAATAAAATGAGTCCCTCATCAGTGATTTACCGACGATCATAGATATTTCATTGCATTAAAAATCATATACCTCACGTCGGTGCAATAATAACTAAAATAAGTTATTAGGACAATTAAAACGCGTAAAGCGAGTGAGACAGGAGAACAACAAAGAGTATAGCTAACCGTAGAGGAATGAAACAAGCTTCATAATTATTCTGTTTAGCATAAGCTAGGTGAATATATGAGCGCTTTAGAAAAAAGACCTTACACGAACGATGGCCATGTGAGAAGAGAGAAAAATAGCCTTCGTGGTGTACAGGATGAAATGAAGAGAGGAGAAACAGTGAGTGAGTGAAAGTGTGAGGAAGAGTTAACTGACATGACAGAGGGGGCGAAAGAAGGTAGGAGAAACAGAGAGAATGGGGGATCAGTAAGAGAGAGAGAGAAAAACACAGAATCGCATATATATATATATATATATATATATATATATATATATATATATATATATATATATATATATATATATATATATATATATATATATAAGCAAAAGGGATATTCAATTTGTTGGTAATTCAACAAATATAAATGTTTATAACTAATTCAGTGCACTCGACAAGTTTTCTGGAGTATAATATTCACTGATATATTATTAAATAATATTATTATTACGTGTGGATTGGCAGTATCGGTAGAGGGTCGGACGACATGCTTTCCACCATAATTACGTCCCTTTACGATCTGATTTCAAATCCCGCCAAGGTTGACTTTGCCTTTCATCCTTACGGGGTCGATAAAATAAAGTACCAGTAATGCACTGGGTAATTGCTGGCCTTGTGCCTAAAGTAGAAACAATTATTATTACGTAAGTTTCAATTCTAATCATCCTAGAAATATTAAAAACACTACAGTCAATAGTGTCCAGCAACGGATTTCACGCATCTCTGCTAATAAAAATATTTTTGGTGATAAGGCAGAATATTACAATGAATCTTTACATAGAGCAGGATAGTCGAATACAATTAAATATATAGATCACAATAACATGACAAATCATCCTAGAATTAATTATAATAATAAAAAATACAATTTAACTTAAACACTAAACCAAACAAAAAAACTAGAACTAGAAATATTATTTGGTACTCTCCCCCATTCTCATTAACTGTTAAAACACCTTTAGCTAAGCTATTCTTTAAAGCACTAGATAAATGTTTTCCTAAAGCCCACAGATACCACTTTATTTTTTACAGACACACTATAAAATATCCTACTCTACTACTATGAACATAGCAGAAAACATAAATAAAATTAATAATAGAAACTTAAATTTAAACCCTAACCAAACTAACCAAAATAGCAATAATAATATTTCTAACAACAATATTCAGAATAATAGTACCGTTCCGAACAACAACAACTGCAGAAAATATAACTGTAGAATTAAATCAAACTGCCCTTTACAAAATAATTGCTTGGACAAAAACGTAATTTATAAATGCACAGTTAAAACTAGAGACAAAGAATTTAACTATATTGGTGCCACTTCTACAAAATTCAAAGAACACTGGTATAACCATAAACACAGATTTAAGAAATCCGATAAAAAAATCTTCCACTTCACTTTCACATTTAATTTGCAACTTAAAAGACAACAATATAGACTATTCAATATCTTGGGGAACGATTTCGAAAGTACCTGCATACCGAAATATGGCTTTCTCAAGATTCTGTAACTTGCGTATCGAGTTTTCTTTTTATATATAATTAACTGTCGAAACTCTATTATTCTTAAAACAGAATTATTTTCTTCTTGCAGACATCGCCAAAATTCTACTTTCAGAAGTATGAAATTCATTACACTTGACTATATCTTATACACCTTCAAAATGATCATATTTTCTTTAAAAATCCTATTTTCTTTAAAGATCCTATTTTCTTTAAAAATTTAAATTTAAAATTAAATGTAAATTCTTTTAAATGACCCTCCTTCTTAATTTTTTAATATTTCTACTATTTTTACCTTTTAATAAATTTTTGTAATATATATAATTTTTTATATTTTTTTAACTTCTGACATTGTTTTCTTAATGATACCCCTCTAAATATATTTTTTTAGATGTAGATTGGTAATCTTTAATTGACATTCTGAAAATGTATTCTCTTTACGATAGTTCGAAATACACATTACGTTTTTCCTCTCCTTTCACACATCTTTCGACTAAAATAATTAATCTCACACGAAATAAAATATAATTTTCTCTATATATTTTCTGAGCAAATCATTCATCAAATTTAACGGTTAACAAACAAGATTGGAGTTATCTTTCCCTTTTCAATCGTGGAAACATAAACATATTATAATATAATATCTACGTTAAACTATATAACTTCGCTAAATTAACAATATTCTGAAAACATTTTCAATGTTGGAACAAAATATGCGAATCTACAAATTGTTCTCCTCTTACAACTTGAACCACCTGTTTTTTTTAATGTAAAATGCAAAATCAACATCCTTCGTAACTCATATTGTAAATTATTTCTATTTCTATAATACTTATACATGCACAATTATTAATCTATATAGATATTTATATACTTATAACCTATTGTAATGTAATAAGATAAAATATAGTTACAACCATAATTCTTCATATAATCTAATTGATTATATATACAATATTATAACTCATAATATAGCTAAAAAAATTTAAATTTTGGAATCATATTCCACCTTTCCTTTTAAATTAACGTAAATACAAGGTCTTCTTCCTTTTTCTTCTTCCTACTCATACATTTAAATTCTGCATAGCGTCTAAAATAACGTTTTTTTCAGCCCTATACATCAACCTCATTTGCATACTCATCTTAATAATTTGAAATATCTGACTTTTCTTCACTTATCCCTTCACTATCCAAGGAAAACTTGAACCGTTAAGGTATCTTTTTCTGGTTATGTCAAAATTTATAAAACAAACTTTGTATTTTATCTGATGAAAGCATACCAAAGTGTTGGTACTCTTGAAATATATATAATAGAATAAATATGGTTTTATAAATATAGTTTCCATCTATTTAATATCATTGTATATATATATATATATATATATATATATATATATATATAGGAAAATGTTTAACCCGACGGCAGAGCTCAACCCATTTCGACGGCTATTTCCAGAAATAACCGTCGAAACGGCTTGAGCTCTGCCGTCGGGGTTAAACATTTTCATATATATATATATATATATATATATATATATATATATATATATATATATATATATATATTAAACATTTTCCTATATATATATATATATATATATATATATATATATATATATATAAATGGAAAACAATGAAACGAAATTTCATTTCTCATTCTTAGTACGGCTGATACTTAAATGTAAGTATGTATGTCTACGTACATACATATATGTATACAGACGTACAGTAGTATGTATATATATATATATATACATGCACACATATATATGTACGTATGGGTTTACCGAAAATTTATTATAATGTTCGGTTTGTTTGTAAACAAACAAACAGCCCGAATTTCGCCGTACAGCGTTCAGGCAACCAACGTCACCTTTGGTTCAACACTGACACAGGAACGATGTACTAGTTTCAAGCTTATTAGCTATCGTCAGCATCGTATACCTTCCTGCCAGATGATTGAACGTCTGAAAGTATATACTTTCCTTATGCTGTTTGTTTACAAACAAACCGAACATTATAATAAATGTTCGGTAAACCCATACGTACATATATATTTGTGCATGTATGTATATATATACATACTACTGTACGTTTGTATACATATATCTATGTACGTATACATACCTATATATATATATATATATATATATATATATATATACATATATAACGAAGGAAATGTGATAAGGAACCAGGTGAACCATAACTCACCAAAGTACTCAATACTTAGGGTAGTAGAGTGGGTAATAGGAACGAGTAGGACCCCGACGGCTGAGCTCAAGCCGTTTCGACGGCTAATTCTGGACTAAAATAGTCCAGAATTAGCCGTCGAAACGGCTTGAGCTCATCCGTCGAGGTCCTACTCGTTCCTATATATATATATATATATATATATAGGAAAATGTTTAACCCCGACGGCAGAGCTCAAGCCGTTTCGACGGCTATTTCCAGAAATAGCCGTCGAAAAGGGTTGAGCTCTGCCGTCGGGGTTAAACATTTTCCTATTACCCAGTCTACTACCCTAAGTATTAAATATTGCATCTGGTTCCTTACCACATCTTCTTCGTTATATATATATATATATATATATATATATATATATATATATATAGAGAGAGAGAGAGAGAGAGAGACAGAGAGAGAGAGAGAGAGAGAGACAGAGAGAGAGAGAGAGAGAGAGCGGTAGAACACTGGAAGGTAATATCCGTAGTGGTAGACCACTCAGTCCATGGGACGGGTTAGGTAGAAGTGGTAACACAACAGTTAGTTCACCATACTGAGAACAATTGTTTCACCTTATGCGAGTGAACTAACTGTTGTGTTACTACTTCTCTCTCTCTCTCTCTCTCTCTCCGTATATATATATAGTCTGCGAAGCAGAGCGCATAGTGCAATAGAATAGGTAAAGGGGAAAAAGAAAAACTGTACGCAAAATCCTCAAATTGTCCCACAACCCAACTAGTCCTGCCCTCATTACTCTAGGATATTCAAAGTAAAACGTAACTCAACAAACCATTTACAAACAGATAAAACTCCATTCTTTTCATAGTTCTCCTTTTCATCGTACGTGTATAAAGTCGTGTTAAACTTCAGTAATAAAGGAAAACATATGTATGTATGTATATATATGTATGTATGTTCTTCTGGTTTTATAATTTCACAAATTTTTGCCAATAGAGAGAGAGTGTCGGTTTCTAACAGTTACAAGACTCTCTTATTGGAATTTACAGATCAACTAGGTAGATATGTATACAGGTGTAGGTATGGATGTTATTGTATGTGTGAATGTGTATGTTTTAAGTTGTATGTGTATGTTTTGAGTTGTATCTTTGGAATGTTTTACATATTTTTACTGTTCCATTAATGGATTGTACTTGTAATTTCCTAACTAGTTGTGTTCTTTCTGTTCCTGTAAAGCACAGCTTCTCAACATTTGTATTGAGGCAGTTACTAACATATCCCAGTGCCCCAATAATCACAGGCATAAATCTGAAGGTAAAATCAAGGTGGAGTATCTGCAGATTTCTCATTATGTATGTATGCATGTCGGGTCACTCTTGAGTGCTACTGGTAACATGTAACCCAGTACAACCTGTCACATGGTCGAGTTGTTGACGACTAAACCGGCAACCTCGCCAAGCT
Source organism: Eledone cirrhosa (assembly GCA_964016885.1). Lineage (NCBI taxonomy): Eukaryota > Metazoa > Mollusca > Cephalopoda > Octopoda > Eledonidae > Eledone > Eledone cirrhosa. The sequence goes on along the minus strand of OZ024740.1, from coordinate 268,489,499 downwards.
TGCTTGGTGAGGAGGGTGATTTTGGAGATCATGCAGGACAAAAAACAGAACCTGACAAAGAACTCATAAGTGTCAACGGCCATCCAAAAATGTGTAAATATGTATATACATATGTATATATGTGTATATATGTATATACATGTATACATATGTGTATATATGTGCAGGGACATAGAAATAATCGGGCTAGATATCCGATCGCGCTGTTAAACCACTGGGAGTGAAGGACTCTTAGCTTTTGTCAGAGCATTCTTCTAGGAGAAGGCAACTCAGGAAACTGGGATAACTCCGACATAAAACCTGCGGCTCAGTAGTTACTGATTATGTTGAGATTTTCTTCTTTTCGGGTTATAGCTACTGTCACTCAGAGAATGGGATTGGCTCAGTGCACAGTCTTTCCTCACTTTAAAAAATTCTTCACGCACAGGCATTGCACGATAGCATTAAATGATAATTATTAATAATGTTATATCTAGCAATGGTTATACTCGATAACGAGAGGGCAGCCATCATCATCATGTATGTATGTCCTTAACCCCAAAATAGATCACACATATTTGGCCGGCTTTGATTACTAATGTTCTTAATATGCTGTTTTAAAATGGTATGACAGCAGAAAACACCAGAGTGTAATGTTCATAAATGCAATCGGCAAAGGCGAACTAGCTTACAGCTTTAGAAGGACCCTAGACAAACTTTGATATTAAAAAAGTAGAAAACCTCCTATTCCTATTAAAAAAACTCTAATTAGTAGAACATACCCTTTTGAGAAAAAAACCAGCACTGATAAAAAAAAAAATGTATAATCTGCGTATTAAGGTCACAAATTAACTGTAAAATTAGGAACGTAGTATATAGCATAAGATGTATGGCATGACAGTGTAGCAATATGAACATGACATACATAGGTGAGAAGGCCTGTAATATAGGAAAAAAGGATAAAAGGACACTGGCGTGAACTCCAAGTTGGGGAAAAACTCATCACTACTCAACCAACATGACAGAATGGAACATGGGGGCATACTAGAAAACATCCATATGAAAATCATATCCACACACAGAACAAACGCAATGCCCGACAGATTACAGAAGCGACAAATGTAAACGAACTCCAACCAAAAACTAAATAGAAAAAACATGAGGGGAATAGCAACAACCTCACAACCAGTAACTAGGGAAAAGATAAAGACATACAAAGACGCACAAGAACTAAACTAATAATTGTTTCTACATTTGGCACAAGGCCAGCAATTACCCAGTACATTACTGGTACTTTATTTTATCAACCCCGTAAGGATGAAAGGCAAAGTTAACCTCGGCGAGATTTGAACTCAGATCGTAAAGGGACGTAACTATGCTAGAAAGCATGGCGTCCGACTATACCAGACACACAGATATAGAACAAGTAACCAACTAGTGACAAGAAAATAAATAAACAAATAATTATATTAAAGTTGATAAATCCGGATATAACGCAAGCGCAACCAAAGCACACAGTTCACAATAACAAGATGGTGTAGGACGGAAGATAGGAGAGGCACAAAATAACTACAAAATTAGTCACAGAGGAGGTCATAAAATGTGTGACGAAAACGTCTTCACAAAAAACAACAACCAAACAACCATCTAGTTATTATGTTAACCGACGGGGAGTTTATAATAAATAGAAGTGAAACCCGACAGGTGCATGTGTCTTTGTTGGCAGCTGGACCCATCCAAAGTATAACAATCTGTTTCAACACACGTTTTCACATAAGAAAATTGCGAAACAAATACCAAAAACGTAGTATATATATATATATATATATATATATATATATATATATATATATATATATATATATATACTATATTATATTTTGAGAATAAACTCTCAGTCGTTTACAATAATTCAGCTCCAAGAAAAGGGGCATTTCCGAGCAGTTAAATACATTAAAATATATGATAAACACAAAACGTGTTTGCATTGCAAAAGACAAAGTTAGCTATTAATGAAATAAACTAATTAAAGTGAATACAATTTGTCTGTCTCGATATAAGTCAATAAAGACAAGCTTATATTGGCAAAGGCCATGGTTCCTGGACAAATTTAAATTTCAAAATCCAAACCTGCTCCGTAGATGAATTTGAACCTCGAAACCTAAATATGTTTCGCAACGGAGGTACGTGAATTGAAAAATAAAGAGAATCGAAATGGAATTGAAATAAAAAGTGAAATATCCATATCTTCTGTGCTTATCAACAGGAACCCAGTAAAATTAGTATATTCCACATCAAAAATTTAGCAGGTCTGACTACACGTGTGCAGCCAGGCCAAATTAGCCGTCCCGCATTCCCGGTGCTAGAAATAACAGCCGTTTATGCGGGATTAAAGATCAGCTCTACAGTTAAGGAGCAATATACTATATTATATTTTGAGAATAAACTCTCAGTCGTTTACAATAATTCAGCTCCAAGAAAAGGGGCATTTCCGAGCAGTTAAATACATTAAAATATATGATAAACACAAAACGTGTTTGCATTGCAACAGACAAAGTTAGCTATTAATGAAATAAACGTATATAAACGTATATATATATAAACGTATATATATATATAGGAAAAGAGTCAGGATCCCGACGGCTGAGCTCCGGCCATTTCGACAGCTAAATTCGAGTATTCTGGTGCGTTATGGTCCACCTGATATCTTAACACACTTTCTTTGTTATATATATATATATATATATATATATATATATATATATATATATGTGTGTGTGTGTGTGTGTGTGTGTGTGTGTGTGTGTGTGTGTGTGTGTGTGTGTGTGTGTGTGTGTATATAGTGTGTGTGTGTGTATGTATATATATATATAGTCTGTGTGTATGCCCGTCTACAGACAGACAGGCATACAGGCACGCAGATAACATGCACTAACAAACACACATGTATATTTGTGTCAAAAGGGAGCTCTAAATAAACCAGAAACAGCTTCCTGTCCCAGTAATGTAATCCATTGGCTACTAGCAATTAATACTAATGGGTTCATATAAAATCAAATATATGTAGGACTACTTTTTACACATAGACACACACATGATGCACGCACACACACACATAGAAATACATATGCGTGTATATAAATAAATACATACATATATATGGCCTTCGATCTATTTAATACTATATATGTATACATATATATATATATATATATATATATATATATATATATATATATATATGCATATATATGCATATATATATATATATGCATATATATGCATATATATATATATGCATATATGTATATATGTATATATGTATATATATGCATATATATGCATATATATATATATGCATATATGTATATATATATATATATATATATATATATATATATATATATATATATATATATATATATGCATATATTTATATATATATATATATATATATACATACATATAAATACGTACATATCTATGCATATGTATATGTGTGTATGCGTGAGTATATATATATATACGCCTAATCATAAGTAGTTGGCATGCGTGTGAAACTCTGTATGGGTGTATGTATAAATGTGTTGTGCATTTACTCTTATTTGACAATGCAGTACGTATTGTTTGTATAGATCGCGTACAAGTTAATTTTCGTTACTCAGTAAAATACATCTGCATCATCAATACAACCTTGAAGAGTTGCACACCTAATATTCTTTTATGTAAAACTAGGTGAACACTTCTCTGTGAGAGAATGAATAAAAGAGAGAAAATGGTGTGGGTTGGCGTGGTGGGAAAAGTAGATATGTGTGTGTATGTGTTTTCTTTACACACGTTCACACACACACATACTCGTATACACTCACGCATACACACTTACACACACGTACACACTCACGCATACACACACACACGTACACACTCACGCATACACACACACACACGTACACACTCACGCATACACACATACACGAACACACACACACACGTACACGTACACACTCACACATACACACTCATTGTTGAATACCGTTATTTATTTATCAGCTAATGGATGGACACAGCAAATAATAGTTACACACTATTCAGAAAAGCTCTTTAGAATATGCTGAACGATTAAAGAGAATGGACTTGATGTCATTATCTGTTGAGTAAATAAACGACATGAATAAAAGCAACTGACACAGCAATAAACAACACAGTTTCTACCAGCGATCTATAGAAATACTATTTGGTTCAGTAGCACTAACACAATCTATGGGGTTTTTCTACATTAATCTAATGAATTTGATTATTGTCGTAGAGTTGAAAGGGTACAGAAAGGTTACACATATGAAATCATATCTTTGACTCATGTTAACAGGTTCCTTCATCTTCTATTTACTCCAAGAATCGCTACTGTTTATTAGCAATTATTGAGTAAATAGATTAATATACTATCATGGAAACTGTATCATGTTTCCACGGAAAAGACATTTCGCTCTCGGAGGCTTCGTCCATCTCATTAGTTACAAAAGAAGAGCCTTTATGTTAGTGGTTCACAACCTGGTATTTGCAAAGATTGTATTGAAGGTTCGTACTTTGTTATAAACATATGAACATGCGATTGCGTGTCCATTGTTCAATAAGTATAAACTTTTCCCTCGTTTCATTGTTATTATCATAATATAACAACCTGAGAGATGTGTAATTGTAGCGAGGTTCTGAGTGAAAATTCATTCAAATAAAATGGATCTTTTGTAGAGAAAAGTTTGAAAACTACTGTTCTAAGTGGCAACTCGACTTGTTAAATAATGACATCTTCAAATCACACCATAATGGGAAACATACATTAGGTAATGCAATCATGGGATCTCATTATTCTGGGAGGGGGGGGGGGGGGGGGGACGGAGGGGGGGGGGGGGGGGGCGGAGGGGGGGGGGGGGCACGGTAGCTGTCGAATAAAACCAACCGTATTTCCCGGCGTCGAAGACGCTACTTTTTTCCTAAAATAAGTCTAAAATATCTACCATGTGTCCTGGAGGCCGAGGGTTGTTTATTATTTTTTTTGTGGATTGGCAGTATCGGTAGAGGGTCGGACGCCATGCTTTCCAGCATAGTTACGTCCCTTTACGATCTGAGTTCAAATCCCGCCGAGGTTGACTTTGCCTTTCATCCTTACGGGGTCGATAAAATAAAAGTACCAGTAATGCACTGGGTAATTGCTGGCCTTGTGCCTAAAGTAGAAACAATTATTTTTTTTTTTTAATTTTTAGTTGTCAAAATTAGGGTGCGTCCTCGAGGACGAAGCGTCTTCAGCGCCGGGAAATACGGTATTTATCAAAGGTCTACCTAGGCAGGCCTGACCTGAGGAAAATAAGCAACAATAACATCAAGAATATGATTTAAAATTGGAATGTAATATTTTAAAAGACAATGTACCAACTCGAATCAGCCGCGACGGCAACTTCTTTTTCCGTCTTTTAAAGGTCTTCACCCTATTTCAAAAGCTATTTTTAGGGCATCTCTGAGCTTGAGCACATCATTCTATATACTTATATATATATGTAATCTTTTAGTTTCTTCGGTAGCGCTACGATTTATAGAAATATTAAAGCGCTAGTGAACA
>OZ024740.1:268471409-268478909 GCA_964016885.1 Eledone cirrhosa | reverse complement strand
TACTATTCACTTTGGTTATTTTTTGTAACTAAGAAACGGTCCTTTTGGGTGGATACTTAACGAGAAAGATCCCAGGGGTTTGGACAAGTTTGTTTCAGCCACTGTATAGACGCCAATTGTGTCACACCTTGGTCATGAATTCGTATTCTTTTCCAATAGATACAGTATTTTCCGCTCTATAAGGCTCACCGGGATGTAAGGCGTATCATTTAAAATCAGGTCCGCGCAACGGCGTGTAAGGCCAACCAGGAAAATGCTATCTTCTTTACTTTTAGTCTAGATCTATTACTTCTGTTAGAACCGTGATTGATTGCCATTGTATTATTTATACATAAGGCTCACCAGAGTATAAAGCGCAGAGCTGTTTTTTTATGAAATTTAGGTATTTTAAGTGCACTTTATAGTCCGGAAAATTCTGTAAGTTATTATAATCATATTTCCAAACCTTCCCATTCACCAGTAACCATACTAGCGAATCTGGTGTCACCTCTCTCTGTACTTAATCACCCCTCTCTAACCTAAGAGCTTCGTTACACGCCGTTATACCCACACGGAAACGTTCAAGACTTACCTCCAAAAAAGATGTAGCTACTGCTTTGAGACAACGAATTAGGCGTTCTCAGGTATGAGTTCATTCACAATTGGTTAATCTTTTATGCAATATTCCCCCTTAATGTTAGCAAGCACTGCGTTTATCCTAACTGTCACCACTTTTAAGCAACTATAATATTCTAATCGTAGTTATATTAAATTTATTGTCTTACCTTGATTCCCTTTTGTTCATATTACACTTTTCTCAATTACTATTGGCACAGTGCCTTTGGCTTAGCTAACCAGTAGCATTAATTAACTTTCTCTAGGAAACACCTGCTGAGCGCGAATCTTGACTGGCTGATAGACGTCTTTCCCGCCTGGTTGAGTCACCAACATACCGTACGACAAGGCTTGCTGGTGTTCGCCTTCGTCGCCAATAAGCGCTGGCGGAGGAGTCCACGGTAGACAGAGACAACAGGCTTGCTGCTAAACGTTCCCGGTATACATTAGCTACTGCTGCCAAGAGCTCAGGCTGGGTAAAAGCAGCCTTCAGATATAACTCTTCTGGGGATTACGGACTTCTGCCTACAGTTTCCATTGGCAAAATGGATAATGTCTGTACATCCTGCAAGGCAATAAAGTGGCCAGGCGACGCGCCTTCTATATGCTGCGCAGGAAGTAAGGTGCAACTAGAGGCATTGGCTGACCCGCCAGACGTTCTTCTGAATCTACTTACAGGTTATGACACTACGGCTACAACGTTCCACCGTAACATGTGGAAATACAACTCTTGTTTCATGATGACCTCTTTTGGTGTAGACAATAACAGCACCAACAACAGCGTAACCCCAACAACAACGTTGCACCTGTGATGCGAGGGAAGTAACTTTCACACATTTTAACAACAGAGCAAAGGTCGACTTACACCTGGGCAACACCGGGTACTTCTGCTAGTATATATATATATATATAGTGGTAGAACACTGGAAGGTAATATCCGTAGTGGTAGAGCACTCAGTCCATGGGACGAGTTAGGTAGAAGTGGTTACACAACAGTTAGTTCACCATACCGAGAACAATTGTTTCACCTTAGCGGATCCTCATCTTGTAATCTTATGAGCTGAGGATCCGCTAAGGTGAAACAATTGTTCTCGGTATGGTGAACTAACTGTTGTGTAACTACTTCTATATATATATGTGTGTGTGTGTGTGTGTATGTATATGTATATATATATATATATATATATATATATATATATATATATATATATATATATATATATATATATATATATATATTTGAAAAGTGACCTACACGGCTTAGAATATACAAAATGAAGGGAAAACGGTGGTCAAAGAACAGAAAAACGGACCGGAGGTCATCGTGGTTTCGATATTTTAGGTCGAAACTGATTGTTATCTCTCTCTCTCTCTCTCTCTCTCTCTCTCTCTCTCTCTCTGTATATATATATATATATATATATATATAGTACCAACATTATATTAAGGATGTCATGTCTGAGAATATCAGAATCATGCACCATACCACCTGTGGAATAAGCTCAAAGATTTCAAGTAGTAAATCCGAGCTTTTATATTAAATCAAAAGTAGGATGATATATAAATAAAATAAACACATCAAACAATTACAAGGGATAATTTGTAAAGAGTGCAACCACACATAGTTACGGAGGTAACATATTAAAAGTTAAATAAGAACTTTGAATATAAATACCTTGCAATGATTAAACTCCTTTGTATATATTCCATTGAAGAAATATATTTCACCAGTTATATTAATTATGTTAATACAATCACATACAGTTAATTTATCAACTGGTGTCTTTACCAACCGGCTTCAATTCTTTAGAGAATGTTGTTATTGGATACCTGACATTGCAGTCGATCCCAGCAATAGGTGGTGGGGTTTATAAATGTTATGATATTGCCGAAAAAGAAATGAACGAAAAAGAAAGAAACGTTATATAAGGTATTGGAAAAAGTACAAGCAGGAAGTGAAATTTCAAAATTTCTAGCTGTATCAGTTTCATGTCTTGAAGATCGAAGATAATCAATTATTCGATCGTTAATAGCATGATGTATAGTTACAATGCTCTTTAATCGGTTTTTGTTTGGTTTACTGCGTCGTAATATTAACAATAACAGTTAAAGAAGAATAAAAATAAATCACAATTACAGCTATTAAAAAAAAGATACTCTATATATTTACAAAATGATTCTGTCAAAAGTCATGTCAATAAAATTACATAACTAAGAAAGTGTTTTAATGCAATCTGTTGAATGAGTTTTAAAAAGGGCCAATTAATGTTTGGTGAACAATTTAGCTGATCACCAAGATAGTCTTAACATCGTTGAAGGATGTTGTTTGAATTTTTAGTAAGTGTTTTGTCGTCTTGAACTAGCATAAGAAATGGTATACCTTTCTGTAAGGGGTAAGGAAGGGAAGATCTGGCTGTATAGCAAAGTAGAGGAAAAGACTATGAACGCGATAAATGAATGGAAAAAGAGTTGAAAAGTAAGGACACTAGGGCCACAGAGAAAGGAGGGGGGGCTCTGGGCCTAGGGTGTGATGATGTTAGGGCTGCACCCCGCGGACAAGACCGCAAAAGCATTTTCACTGCAACCCCCACCCCACCTCGCGGAGCTCCTTCATCAGACGGGCTGCTAACGTTCTGATCTTGCAGAGGAGTTCGCCAATACGGGGTCAGGCCTGAGGTCTCGACGGCGACCGGTGCGAAGAGGAAGTGACCGGACAATCCCCGGTATTTGTTTGTCTTCATTAAGGGGCATAAAATTGATTTATAAGAATGTAAAGCGCTTTTAAGTCCTTTTTGTCATATGCTTTCTGAAGCAGTTAAATCCATCACTTAATTTTCATGCTTCTGATTTTTTTCTGAAACTTTAATTTAGCAGTTCCATATTATTTGTGTAAATAATTCTCTTTACAACGTTAAAATGTTTTGTATATGCTTATTATTATCCTCAAACGAAGAGCGATGGATTGGCAGAATTGGTAGAGCGTCGGGCGAAATGCTTAGCGGCATAGATTTACGGCCATTTACGTTCTGAGTTCAAATCCCGGCGAGGTTAGCTTTGCCTTTCATCCTTATGGGGCCGATAAAATAAAATACGAGTAATGCAATGGGGTCGATTTTATCGACTTCCCATTTCCCCAAAGAATTGTTGGCCTTGTGCCTAAATCAGAAACCATTATTATCGTCAAACCAAGTCATGCTTACCAACATTGTAATCATTTATACCTCGTTTGATATTTCGTATAAACCTTGTTTTAGAAAACATCTCATGTTGTACTATCTTCCGAAGAAGTAAAGCTCTATTCACACTCTTGACTGATAGAGTTTTCTTTTAATTTTGCAATATCAAGCCTTGAAAATTCTGCTTTCTATATTTACGTCTTACTTTGAACTATCGTTTAGTCCGTACGACTTACAACTGGTATCAGAGTACTGCGCCCCCTAAGACTCTGACATCACTCAAACCACTGAAACCCTTCTTGTATTTAAAGCATAGGCAATCATATGCCATTTCTTGGAATCGGGGTGCATCTTGGTTTCTTTCTGAATTTATGTTCAATGAATTGTTAGTCAAATTTAATTTTGTGCATATTAATCATCGGATCGGGTGAATTGCCTGAGTCAACTCCATCCTCTCTCTCCAGATGTCCCTGTCTTCCATTGCTGTTTTCAGGACTTCAATTGTCAAACCAGCATCTTTAATCAGTTGGTTGATATGAGTCATCCGAGGACGCCCGATGCGAGAGTGTCCATGGGTTGGCATCCATAAACAAAGACTGCTAACAAGCTCGTCTTTGTTTCGATAGTGTATCTCATCCTTCTTTATCTAACTAAAGCTGATACAAGTATTGTAATAACTAAAGTAAACAAATAAAGTTTGATTGATTCATGCTATAATGTCCAAAACAGTCTCATATTTCAATATTTTCACTCGTGTCTGAAAGTCTCTCAGAGTTATTTTATTTACAACTGGGATCCTCCAAATAAAACTTTATTTTCTCAAGAAACAGTTATTTATCTTCTTCAGAACCATTCATTTCTGGTGCCTGAACCCTGATGAGTGTCAGTGGGTAAACAAGATTGCAGTAGCTGTATAGAAAGAATTCAGCAGTGGTGGTCTGAACAGGATGATATAACAGCTCTTACCTGATTTGCTACAAATTTCAGAGACTGCTCTAGATGTCTTTAACATCTTACTGCACCACTCGTAAATTGTTCAAATTGAAATGGCTTAAATCTAATCGCACATTTTTATATTTCTAATAAAAGACATTTTATATGCTGATGACACATCGTGCCGTATAAACCTAAATTAAGATGCACAGATTGTCTCAAATTTGATATGAAAATGAATAAGCTTCATTTGGGACCGAGTTAGTCTTTTTAAGGCTGGTTTTCTAAGTCTCTCAAGGTTACGTGAGCCAAAGCAAGATCATAATAGAGGATTCCCATCTGAAAGAACATATGTCATTTATTGGTGGTCTGATGAGACACACATCAATACAAAATGCCAATTATCAGGATTTGGTATTGCATTTAACTCAGAAGAGACATTTATATCGATGTTGCGGTAAAAACTTCAAATCATGCATGGTGAAAATATCTTCACTTTGCTGTTCATTAACAAGCAATTGTCATACTCATTAGTAAGTTCACTTCAATAACACATAGACAGAAGCAAACACACACAGACGTATGTAAACATAAACACACACAAAGACACACACACACACACACACACACACACACATATATATATATATATATATATAAATGTAAGTCTGCATATATATATATAAATGTAAGTCTGCATATATATATTTATATATATATATATATTGTTATGTTATTGCCAAAAATAATAATAAAACACACTCACTGTTTGGTTTGGATTGGTTTTCGCTTCTGTATATTTTATATCGCTATAGTTAATTCAGCTGGCAATCAATGTTTATCATTGATTGAACAACCATTAAAAATATATATATAAATATATATATATATAGTCTATTAAAGTTCTTTCATCACACACCTGTGACAACATCAGTGGTACTATTATGTTTCCTCCCGTTGTATTGTAATGTCTACTCCATTTTTTATTTCTATTTATTTATAATAAAAAAATGGAGTAGACATTTATACATATGTATATTGTGATGATCATACTGCCGATACAACACGCACGCAGGGTTAGGGTGGATTGGCAGTATCGGTAGACAGTCGGACGTATGCTTTGAAGCATATAGTTACGTCCCTTTATGATCTGAGTTCAAATCTCGCCGAGGTTAACTTTGCCTTTCATCCTTACGGGGTCGATAAAATAAAGTACCAGTAATGTACTGGGTAATTGCTGGCCTTGTGCCTAAAGTAGAGACAATTATATATATATAGACGAGTAAAAAGTAAAATAATAATTTTAGTGATACATATACTATGTAGCGGTTAATTTGACTGTCATGTTTATCACTCCTCTTTCGACTCGAATAAACATTATAGGTGTGATATTAGGGTTTATCAATTTAATAACACTTATTAATTATAATTATGACCAATTTTACTTTTAAGTATATAATATGTTAAGAAAACATATAAAATTATGGAAGCTTATATCAATCAACAGGATAAATTCTTAAGAACTCTTAAGTTAAAAGTGACGACTATTTTTTAATATTGTGTACGTATACACACATACATATATACAGGCACACACACATCATACGCACGCACCCCCTACCCCTCCACACACACACACCCACACACGTGGGTTTACGTATGCCCATCTACTATGACTGAAAATTTACAAATTGGATTAAATTTTGAACTATCACTGTGTTAATAAAATTGCATTCGAGCTTTGAATATCTGTCTGCTTTATACAGTTGTATTATCAACTCATTTGATCTAGCTTATATATACATATATATATATATACATATGTGTGTGTTTATGTACACAGAAACACACACACACCACATATGTATATATTTTCCCTTTACTATCCAGGAACAACTTGAACCGTTAAGGTCTTCTTCCTGGTTATGTAAATATTTATAAAACAAACTTTGTATTTTATCTGATGAGAGCGAACCAAAGTTTTGGTACCCTTGAAATATATATAATAGAATAAATATGGTTTTATAAATATAGTTTCCATTTATTTAATATCATAAAATCAGTTATAAACATTTATATTTGTTAAATTACCAACAAATTAAATATGCCTTTTGCTTATATATATATATATATACACACAAGTATATCTCTATATATATAAGCAAAGGGATATTTAATTTGTTGGTAATTCAACAAATATATATATCTATCTATATATATATATATATATATTATAATGAAATAATGACATGGCAGGAGGCTGGACTTGTGTAAATCCTTGAAAGGTTTATTATACTATGATCATTTCAATGACCGGGTTCCGTATGAATCCGGTGATATCATCAGGTATTCGAAATATAATAAATGAATGTAATAGATAAAATCCATGGGGCTGAAAATCAAAGACCGGGGGACGACCGCCATCCAGCATCTTCCACCTTTGCCGGTCGCCCTCGAGTGAGGTGGCTAAAGCTTATAGTGTGCTACTACCGGTCAAATAGAGGAAAACAGAAAGGGAGAGGAGGATAAGTCAGCCTTAATATCATGCCACAAGAAAAAAAGAAAAAAGAAGGGGGAAGGAAGAAAAAGAAGAAGAAAAGTCAGGGTTAGTGTCGAGCTACAAGAAGAAAGACAGAAAGAAAGAGGAAGAAAGGTCGGTACTAATGTCAAACTACAGTCAGGCCAGGAATGTCGCGAAAAAATGTTTATTCTAAGGGATCCGTATCTTAACAACTACTACCGGTCAAATATAGGCAAACAAAAAAAGGGGGAGGAAGATAAGTCAGCGTTAATATCA
>OZ024740.1:268446409-268466409 GCA_964016885.1 Eledone cirrhosa | reverse complement strand
ACGAGGCTCCCGCCTCAAGGGGGACGCCGACTTTCTGACTTTACCGAGGAAATTAGCAGAGCAGGAGACAAAGGGCGCCAGATGTCTTGACGGAGACCGGTGGAAAAAGTAATCGGTCGTTCAGGCCCCGGTATTTGACTATCTTCCTCTCCTCCGCATTGCGGGCGGTGGAGTCTGGGTTTGAGGCCTAAACGACAAGGTTGGAGGCGAAGAACGAGCCGCTGTGCACCGCGTCCCATATTAGGGATTTTGTATCTAGGAATACATTATTTAATGTCTCCTTACCAACTCGTTTAATACGTTGGGGTCTGTCCCGAATATTTTTTATTTAACACGCTCGGATAAGATTTGGCTTTTATATCTAGCATGCTAACTAATCTTTAGGTTGTAAAGAATAATGACAAAACACGAAAATTACATACAATCAATAAGTTTACAAAATTAAATCGCCGACAACCTCTTTTTTAAAAGTGTTTACATATTGTTAACGTAATTTGTTAATTAAAAAAATTATGATATCTATATCTATCTATCTATATATATATGCATATATGAAAAAGTAAACAGAAATAACAAAGCAAACGACACGCTTGATATAGTAGGAATAGAGTCTTACGGACATTAGCATCAGCCTTTCAGGAATTTTTTTCCCCTTCTTTTAATTTATTTTCCTTCCTTTTAATTTTTTCCCCCTTTTTAATGTCTTTCCTCCACTCCTGCTCACACCCTCGGAACTCTTTTCCTTCCCACTTTTCTCCTGATGAAGGGCTTATTCCCGAAACGTCGTTCCCCATCCCCACTTTCAAGCGTGAACCTAATACCACACTGTTCGTACTACACTCTTTGTTATTGTTTTCATTTTTTGTTTTTTACTTATATATATATATATATACAAGTGGAAGCTTAGTAAAATCGAAGCTTTGGCTGTGGCCAAGCAAAGTCGACCTACAATAGGAATGAGTTAGCAAAGCACTCAATTAGGGTAGGTCCTTAGAGTAATAACATACGTTTAAATAGCTTGACAAATTGAACATTGCGGTAGGCAAAACCCAACCATACAATACCAAAGTAACGAAAGAACTAACAGGTTAAACAACACACCTGCACAAATCAAACGATATACGTCTGAGGTATTTCTATGAATCCAAAATCATTTATCCAACTTATGTAACACGCAAGCTCGTGGTATTCCATGATCAAACAGAGGATGCATTTCATCAACAGGGATTCCGTTCTGCTTCAAACTGGTGTGAATAAACTAAATGCGACCGCTACAGAAGGCAGCCTACGAACATTTCGTTGTCACGTGTTATTTCCAACAAGGGAAGCAACCCCCGGTTTTTGGCGGGTAAATTCAAAGTGTTAACAAGGGAAATATTATAATTTCCGCTCAAACGTTCCGAATAAAAGCTCTCAACCAGATGTTATTAAACAAACACAAATAATTAACCAATCAACAGAATTGTCTAATTACATTAATTAGTTATTTATTAAATCTAGGAGAATAATACAAGTGGAAGCTTAGTATAATCAAAGCTTTGGTTGTAGCCAAGCAAAGTCGACCTACAATAGGAATGAGTTAACAAAGCACTCAATAAGGGTTGGTAGGTCCTTAGAGTAATAACATACGTATAAATAGCTTGACAAATTGAACATTGCGGTAGGCAAAACCCAACCATACAATACCAAAGTAACGAAAGAACTACACACACACACACACACACACACACACACACACACACACACACACACACACATATATATATATATATATATAACAAAGAAGGTGAGGTAAGATACCAGGTGGACCATAACGCACCAGAGTTCTCGATATTTAGAGTAGTAGAGTGGGTAATAGGAAAAAAGTCAGGAACCCAGCGGCTGAGCTCCGGCCGTTTCAATAGATCTAGCTGGCGCAACGACCGGAGCTCAGCCGTCGGGGTCCTGACTCTTTCCCGATATATATATATATATATATATATATATATATATATATATATAGATATATATAGATATATATATACATGTGTGTGTGTGTGTGTGTGTGTGTGTGTGTGTGTGTGTGTGTGTGTATGTGTGTGTGTGTGTGTGTGTGTGCGCGCGCGTATGTGTGTGTGTGTGTGTGTGATGTGATTTGCATACGATCAGCACCTAGCCTTAATTGGTTACATTAAGCTTTGACTCTTGGATCGATTTGCTCATCAGACGTAATGGTGATCAGAATCGGAAAATCTCTAATGCATCAGATGATTCAATATTTTTATTACTCATCAACTGGTTTTACACACACACACACACACACACACACATACATATATATATATATATATATATATATATATATATATATATATATATATATATATATATATTGTTATGCTTTGGGAGGATCATGTTGCCAATAATATATACATATATATATACATATACATATATATATATATATATATACATATATATACAGTATATATATATATATATATATATATATACACACTATATATATATACATATATATATACAGTATATATATATATATATACACATATATATACAGTATATATATATATATATATATATAAAGAAAAAGAGATGAAATCGAAAATGCAACTGGAGTCTTATTTTTTTAAAAAATATATATATTTATTTGGTTCCTTTACCGGTTTCGTAGTTCTTCTGCTTTTCAAAAGGTGAGTTGAGATGGAGGGTCTGTGATTTTTCTCACTGAGAAAAACCACAGACCCTCCATCTCAATCACCTTTTGAAAAGCAGAAGAACTGCGAAACCGGTAAAGGAACCAAATAAATATATATATTTAAAAAAAAAATAAGACTCCAGTTGCATTTTCGATTTCATCTCTTTTTCTTTATACTTTCACTCGTGTAGGATACCTCGGTTATTTTTCATTTTGTATAAAAAACCTCACTTTCTAATATATATATATATATATATGTATTGAAATTTCCGTTGGAAATAGAAAAGGTCATAGAAATGAAGAGTGCTCTATGTAAGTATCAGAGCAAAATTTATATTGCCTCGTCTGACGAACGAATGAAGACGTTTATTTCGTATTCGCCTCATTCGGGAAACCTCTGGTAATGAGGTAATTATATTGTATTGATTTTTATACATTATATATATATATATATAAATATATTTTCAAATGAAAATAGATTTATACTGAAGCTAGGGAAGTGTAAAAGTCTCTTTGTCACAGTCGGTCAAGATATTTTGGAATGCAATTATCGATATTCGTTACATGGATGTATAGAAGGACAGATTTAATAGCTGAAGAGGGGGTATGAGTAAGTGAAGTTTGCAGAAGGCAATTAATGTAGATTTGAATGCTAGGTTAATCATGTCATCAGGGCCCAAAGTTTAACTATCCACATCCTTGACGGACGAATATGAAGAAAAGGGTCAGTGTACGGCAGAAAAGAAAATAGATGGACAGATGATATTAAGGAATGTTCAGGTAGAATGTAATGCAATGACAAGAAACAGGAAAAAATGGAGATTGCTGGTCCATAAGTCCATGACTCCCGATTCAAAGATATGAGGATGGGATGAGAAGGAAGGTAGCTAAGTTGGCTAGTGTTCTGCTGAGTGATGTTTCTAAGAAAGCAGTTACATCATAAAGCAGTCATGGGTAAGCTGCGCCCCACGAAACTTTCTGAATAGCTCGCCTAACTCACCTAAATGAAATCTTCCGAATTTTTTTACCCAACTTTTCAGTTTGAAATTTATCTTTCTATCATTTTTACAATCGAGGAAAACAACCTGTACGAATTCTGAAGAAACAAATCAAAACAACCTGAGTTACCACCCATTTTTTTAAAAATGTGTGCACGAATGTAAATTAGGGCTTGTGGCCCGCCTGATAATGAGACATATCTCATGCGGCCTGCGTCTCGAAAAGAGTTGCCCATGCCTGTCCTAAATTTTGCGCAAAATATAAAAATCTCGTTCTTGAAATTGAGGCACTCTTTGGGGGAATTTAAATCTTGAATAATTAGCAAATTGTATGGAGCTTGCATCTCTTAGGTCTAATAGTATGTGGGTTGAGATTTTCGACAGCCCTTTAATTAACATCGCAGTGCATCTCTCTGCCTCTCAAAGTTTATATGTGGTTTGCCAAAGCAGTGGAGGTTCGATATTGGAATACCCGGAAGACGAATATTGCGAGAATCTCTGCTTATTTTTTTTATCTAAGAGATAGCGTTCCAGACCCACATTTGTAGCCAATGGATGAAAGGCTTTTACGGATGTAACTTTCTTCTTCTTCTTCTTCTTCTTCTTCTTCTTCTTCTTCTTCTTCTTCTTCTTCTTCTTCTTCTTCTTCTTCTTCTTCTTCTTCTTCTTCTTCTTCTTCTTCTTCTTCTTCTTCTTCTTCCACCTCTTCCCTCCTCTATTTCCTTAGCCTACTCAGTCTTTCTCTCCCTATCCTTCCCTCCCCCGCAACATATTATTTGCTCCCCTTTCCCTACTTATTCCGTTTATTCCATTTTCTTTCATATATTTTTAATGACATCTCTCTCTCTCTCTCTCTCTCTCTCTCTCTCTCTCTATCTTTCCCTCTCTCGTTGGAAGAACGTGATGCAGAATAAGTGAGAGAGAGAGAGAGAGCAAGAAATGGAGAGAAAAACAATATATATATATTATTTTTTTCTCCCTTGCTCTCCTGTTCTCTCTCTCTCTCTCTCTCTCTCTCTCTCTATATATATATATATATATATATATATATATATATATATATATATATATATATATATATATATATATATATACAGAGAGAGAGAGAGAGAACGGGAGAGCAAGGAAGAAAAAAAAAATATATATATATATATATATATAGAGAGAGAGAGAGAGAGAGAGTGAAAGCTACTCTAATGTTTTGTTGTTTCATTTGTTACTGCCGTTCTTGCTGGTGAATATCTGTTCTAAATTAAAGTGGAGTTTTCATGAAAGTTTTAGTTGTATGATTTGTAGCAGTTAAAATCTCAGGTTTCTTATTATCCCATCCTTGTAATACGAGGATGTACAAAGTACAAACAAACGTGCTGCTAAGTTTTTTCTAGTTACTAGCAACAATATATTTCTATTTGCAGTTTAGAAAAGAAATGGACATTTTCTCACGTTGTTTCTGAATAAATAATATAAATATTTCAGAAATATGATTTTAGACAGAAGCTGGATTTCCAAAATAATCGATCAACCCATGAAAAGAAAATTAACAACATTCGATTTCTATTTCTATTTTATCGTATTTCCGTGTTTGTTGTTGTTGTAGTTAAGCTTCTGGCTAGGCCAAATCCAACAGACTTGCAATCAAATGCGTTCCAGTCATGACAATCGCGGCGTATTATTTCAGTTACAATGTAATAGCGCTGCATTACCCAATGTGTTAAACTATAGACAGTTAATGATATTCTATTTATTTTTATTGTATTTTCGATGTTGTATATATATATATATATAAATATATATATATTATATATTTGTTATTGCTGTTTGGAAAGTGGCTAGCTCTAATCGAACAAACATATGATAAAAGGCGTTCGTGACCACCACAGGGTTTTCCTTCGGGTACAATGTATCTAGGTCTACATTGTTTCTTTCTGGAGACAGAAGAGTGTGATTTGATGGTGGTTTAGCAGATATTTCTAGCCAGTCAAACGACCACATAAAGACTCCATTGCTAGTTTGTATTTCCATTTTACCTATATGATTAAATTATTCATAATTATCATAACCATGATAATCTACAATTCTTTAATGTGTTGTCTATCAGTATATCAAGTCCAAAGAGCAAAGGATCTTGATACCAGATCGACTGCTTGACTTATATGTCCCTTTCATATAAATCAGAAATGTAGACGCTTTAATCTGGTCAGACGAAAGCTGGGACAAGGCACAACGACCAGATGTCAATATATAACAGAGACAATATACGAGTTATTCACCCCTGCCACATTTTCTGTGTGAGACTAGTCACCCTGCTGGTAACCTCGTATCAATTCCTATTGTGGTTATGGAAATGGAAAAGAAAGGGAAAAGCAAGGGTTCTAGTGTAACTGAAGGATGGAGAGGATGATGGGTTCTAGGCCTAGGGCGCAGTGGTATTGAGGCTGCGACCCGTGAACAAGACCGCAAAAGCATTCCTGCGGACAATGGCCGGCGACACCCACTGCAACAGCCACCCCACTCGAGCGGCTCCTTCCTCGTACGAGCTGCTGGCATTCCGATCTTGCAGAAGAGTTCAGAAGTACGGGTTTCAAGTACGTCTGAGGTCTCGACAGTGACCTGTGCGAAGAGGAAGTGACCGGACAATTATCTTGAGATTAGAATCAAATCTACAACAAACGTAACTTGTCCGTCGGTCTATCTCCCTACCACAGTGCTGCCCGGGGAGATCGGCTTGTTTCCCCAGGTGATGAGTTCCAGAACCCACCATCTTCTCCACGTTAATCTATGTTTAAGTAATTGCATATTTTTCCTTTATAACAGTGAAGGCCACTATGATTTCCGTATAGACCGATATCAGTATCGTTAAGTCGTAGCATATAATAACGGTGTTGATCCAATCAAACGCTTTCAGTTGATTTGAATTGGTTAGAACATCACCAAAGCCATATCAGTGTGATGCTTTGAGTGACGTGGTGGTTGTAGCGAATAGATCTGTTCGGAAATGCCTATAGTTGCGCTTACCAAAGTCTTGACGACAAACGCCATCCACTTTGCTAATACCTTGGCCAAAATCTTGAACTGAATTCAGAAAAATGATGGGCTACCAATTGCCCTCATTTAGAAGAGTTTAGGCATGTAGCAACGAGTGTGAACATCCGGGTGATTTAATAAATATTGGAATAATTTGAAATTTGAAATGTAGTCGGATGTTCATTCCTCTTGCTACAGGCCTAAAATATTCTACGTTGGGATAATTACATTTTAAATTTCCCCAATGTTTCAAACGGATGCCCAAACATAAAATCATACATACATACTTACATTACATGCAAACATACATACAAACATACATACATACATGCATACATTCATACACATATACATGCACACACACACATATATATATATGTGTGTGTGTGTGTGGGGGGGGGGGGGGGGTGTATGTGTGTGTGTATTCCGGCTTCAATCGGGGGTAACCACAGTAAGTAAAGTACTTAATACATGATTTCCTTCGACAGAAACAGTTCTAGTCCTGTAGAAGCCATTTCTATATTAAATATATATATGAAAATGTTTGACCCCGACGGCAGAGCTCAAGCCGTTTCAACGGCTATTTCTGGACTGAAATAGCCATTGAAACGGCTTGATCTCTGCCGTCGGGGTCAAACTTTTTCCTATTACCCACTCTACTACCCTAAGTATTGAGTACTCTGGTGTGTTATGGTCCATCTGGTTCCTTACCTCACGTCCTTCGTTAAATATATATATATATATATATATATATATATATATATATATATATATCAAAAGTGGAAGCATACAATCAAATCTCAAAAAGAGAGTAGAGACAGACATATATGTTATAATTGCCAGCTACAGGTAGAGGTAATTGCTCAAGGTTTATCTCACACAAAACAAGCGTTAAGAGAAGAGTTGAGTTAGAGCTTGGGAAAAGTTAGTGATGCATTATACATGTATAAATAAATAATTGTTTCTATTTTTGGCACAAGGCCAGTAATTATCTCAGTGCATTAGTGGTACTTTATTTTATCGACTCCGTAAGGATGAAAGCAAAGTTAACCTCGGTGGGATTTGAACTCAGATCATAAAGGGCCGTAACTCTCTCTCTCTATATATATATATTTGCTTTGCAAGATTTTTGATATGAAATCGTGTGTTGAAACAAATATTGTTATATTTGGGGAGGGTCATATTGTTATAAAATTGTCAGCAATATATAATAAAGTACACTCACTGTATGATTTGGATTGTTTTTCGCTTCTGTATCTTTTATATCTCCATAGTTAATTTGTCTGGCAATCAATGTTTATCACTGATTGGACAACGGTTAAAAATATATATATTAATATATATATATATATATATATATATATATATATATATATAAAATAGAATAGCTTTCACCGTATTTTTGACTAAAGGAATTTTAGCCTGATAATGGGGTTTAGAACCCTCAGATAAATGGAAAAAGATGAGTATTGACGTACGTCAATACTCATCTTTTTCCATTTATCTGAGGGTTCTAAACCCCATTATCAGGCTAAAATTCCTTTAGTAAAAAATACGGTGAAAGCTATTTATTTTCTAATTTCAAACCTGCTCACTGTTTCAAAACATACTTACTTGATATATATATATATATATATATATATTAATTCAAAATATTAACAAATATAGACATTCGTGTGATCAAGTATATTTTATTATATATATTTCAGAGGTACTGAGCTATCTCCACCAGTACGTCCTCATCAGATAGAATAAGATGATGCATGACATACCTTGACTAAGTAGATGGTTAAAATTCAGTCATGGCAGTCATCTTGTTAAATGATGGTTAAAATTCATCATGGCAGTCATGCATCATCTTATTTTATCTGATGAGGACGTACTGGTGAAGACAACTCACTACCTCTGAAATATGTATAATAAAATATACTTGATCACGCGAATGTCTATATTTGTTAATATTTTGAATTAATATTAATAACTCCGGAAAAGCATATAACTATGGAGTACGTCTAATCTATTGTAAAACTTTATTCATTGATTTATTCATTGAACCTTGTTTAACCTTTAAATATATATATATATATATATATATATATATATATATATATATATATATATATATATAGTTTATCAAAGCTCTTTCATCACACATCTGTGACATCATCAGTGGTACTATAATATTTACTCCTGTTGTATTTTATTGTAGACATTACAATACAACGAGAGGAAACATAATAGAACCACGTTTTTCTCTTTTTTTACTTCATTTTTAAAAATTCTTTTTCCATTCTTGCTTTATATGCTTTTTGCATACCAATGACCGTCCACCCGTGTTTGCCTTGGTATAAATCATGTTTTACAGTTAGAAAATCAGTTACACGAACAATGACACTCGTGAAACTCTTAGTAGTAATAGTGAACAATCTCAGCAGCTTTATATATTTATTTGGCAGTATCGGTAGAGGGTCGGACGCCATGCTTTCCAGCATAGTTACGTCCCTTTACAATCTGAGTTCGAATCCCGCCGAGGTTGATTGACTTTGCCTTTCATCCTTACGGGGTCGATAAAATAAAGTACCAGTAAGGCACTGGGTAATTGCTAGCCTTGTGCCTAAAGTAGAAACAATTATATATTTATATGGCAGTATCGGTAGAAGGTCGGACGCCATACTGCAAGAGCAACACCCAGGGTGCTCTTGCCGTAAGCCCGAAGCTTATCCCCTTCAACATCAATGCAACACACCCGCTATAGTTTATGAAGCTATGGTCACTTCCAACCGACCAAATCAACAACAGGAGGTCAAATCCTATGTGGGTATGGTGGAGGGCCGATTTAAGGAACGCTTCCTGAACCAACAGTCGACCTTTATGTACCCAGACAGACGTTCATCCATGAAACTCGCGACACACGTATGGTCCCTCAAGGACTCAAGTATAGACTACTCCATTCAATGGAAAGCCATTACTAAGTCCAAGCCATACGCAAGGGGCAATCCGTCGTGTGGACTATGTATTTATAAACGAATAAATATTCTCAAGAGATTACGCAATAGAGATTGCCTAAACTCAAAAAATAAATTCTTCAAACGTTGTCCACACGTCTGGAAACACCTCTTACATAACTACAAAGCTCCGGATTGAATTACAACAACAACCTAATTTTCTTATCAAATAGAAACTTTCGGACTTTCGCAGTTATCTCCCTTACACCTCTCGCACGCAATTTAGTATTGCCTGAGTGAAGTGACGGTTTCTGCGCATGCGCGTTCGTAAGTTGTCCTTCCTGTTCCGTATAACCATGTCCATTACGAGCTGAGGATCCGCTAATTGTTCTCGGTATGGTGAACTAACTGTTGTGTAACCACTTCTACCTAACTCTTCCCATGGACTGAGTGCTCTACCACTACGAATATTACCTTCCAGTGTTCTACCACTACATATATATATATATATATATATATATATATATATATAACCTGTACATTATATACATTGGACGGATAGGTGCCCTCATCTTGTTTTGCTGTTAACACAACGTTTCGGCTGATGTACTCTCCAGCCTTCATCATGAAGGCTGGAGAGTACATCAGCCGAAGCGTTGTGTTAACAACAAAACAAGATGAGGACTTTTATCCGTCCAACGTATATAATGTAAATAATTCCTCGTCTCAAAAATATGGAACAATTTAACCTGTAGTATATATGTACATATATATATATATTAATAAAAGGAATTCCAACATTGTCTGATTTACTCGTTTTATTTACAATCCTTTAAAATTTATAATGGTATTAGAATGAAATAGTATGGTAGAATATTAAATGTTAAGTTTTAATTGAACAAGTACTTTCATACTTTCGCAATCTTCAGGTTCATATTGTGTGGTGACAGTCAAGTTTGCAATTTTCAACTATATATATATATATATATATAACCTGTAGTGGTATATATATATATATATATATATATATATATATATATATATATATATATATATATATATATATATATATATATATATATATATATATATATATATATATATATATATATATATATATATTGGTAAACGGAATAGAAAATGCTGACAAATTGTTCACAGTTGAAAAATGGTTTAATTAGGAATAAAAGAGTATTAGTAATTGTATGGGTTAGTATTCAGTTGTGGTTTTATAAGTTTTTAAGTTTTTACCGGTTGCGCATTTCTAAATGCTTTTCAAAAATAATTTTGAGATAGAGTGTCCGTGCTGTTTGCTCTGATCTGATTAGTTTTGGGAATTCTACCTGGGAATTCTTGGCGCAAAACCAATTTTTTATCCACATGACCTCTACCGACCAATCAAAATTGTTTTGACCAAGAATTTTTGCTGGAGCCACTTTTTTAACATTTTAACATAAAAACAGTCTTGGCGCAAAATCAACCTTTTACATTCACATGACCTCTACCGACCAATCAAAATTGTTTTGACCACAAGCATTTTTGCAACACAAAAATAACGCTGGAGCCACTTTTTTAACATAAAAACAGGTAGAATTCCCAAAACTAATCAGATCAGAGCAAACAGCACGGACACTCTATCTCAAAATTATTTTTGAAAAGCATTTAGAAATGCGCAACCGGTAAAAACTTAAAAACTTAAAACCACAACTGAATACTAACCCATACAATTACTAATACTCTTTTATTCCTAATTAAACCATTTTTCAACTGTGAACAATTTGTCAGCATTTTCTATTCCGTTTACCAATATATAATAACTTGTGTGTTACACCTCTATTCTTTTAACTATATATATATATATAGAAAGATTTGAATGGATACAGTTTAGTTGAAAGGAATTTATTGACACGTGTTTCTATAACAGTTACATAACCTAAAACAGCTATCTACAAACTTTTAGTTATGCAGACATTCAATATTTCAATGTTATTATTTACTGTCATTTCATCAGAATAATATTACTGAGGACCTATTTAGTTTTTATAGAGAATATTAGGAGGAAGGGGTGAAGTTGTTAGAAGAATAGTTGAAGGAGTGGTTTTTCGATAGCAGTGAGAATTCTTGGTGGCAGTGATTAATTAGATTCCCATCTGTTGTTTTGACATTTTTTATAGAATATATTATTGGTTATTTTTCTAAATCTATAGAAGGATTAGAGATAGTAAAGATATGCGTGGTTGGTTTTGTGTTTGCACTTAACATTCAGACTTAAATTTTTCTTTCAAGTGTACGTTTTCTTTCACCCACGCATTCACACACAAATATATTTGCACACCTCTACAAAATACATATACTCACAATTCACATATTCATACTTACATATATATACACATGCATACACATATATATACACACATGTATTCATGTACATACATACGCGCTCATGTGTATACATTTTCATACTCAACTTATTTTTATATATACACACGTATAGACACACACATATATACATACATACTCTAGTCCATGTGTACACACATACACATACATACACATCCATATACACATACATACATACACATATATATATACATATATACATATACATATATATACATATATATATATATATATATACACATACATATATACACACATATACACACACACACATATATATATATATATATATATAAGCACTTTAATACATGAATACACTTACATCTAACTATACACATCAAACATATATATATATTTACTTATTTATATACATTTTCACATATATATACATACTTATGGACGTTTTTAGACACATTCATTATCGCATATTTGTACCTATTCTCATCAGCATATCTTTTCATTATTAGTATGGTAATTTAAGGTTATTAATATATGTTGAAAAGAGATTGTTTTTATATTTTTCTAACTAGATTAAGGTTTATATAGTTGGGGGATGTCCCTCTTTTATGTAATATTCGGCTTGTAGTGGGAAAAAAGGGTTTTAGTTCTGTGACGGCAGAATAATGTTCGTTCAATTCTGTTATTCAGCAGTTTCTTCTTGTGTGTGATTATGTAATAAATCTCAAGATTACACAATTTGCAGAAATTTTGGCTCCTGGAAAAGCTTTGGGTTTTAGCTAATTTCTCCCATTTTAGGGTAAACTTTTGATTGCTATCCCTGAGCGTCCAAGCTTTCTCTGCTAAAGTTGTTACATTTCTTTGGCTCTGGTGTTTTATTGAGTAAGAATGCCTATACAATATATATATATATGTGCATATACGTATGTCTACATCTTTCCATCGTACGCAGCCAATGTCTGTCTTCTCTACTCAATGTTCGTAATACAGCATAGTTAAAATCTTGCTTCTGAATAACACAGCACACACAGTCTGTGTGGGAGTCTCTGGATAAGAAACTAAACAATGCAAGAATAAATCAACAATAAACACCAGAAGATAAAATACATAATAATTATCAACACATTTATTTAGTGTTATTACTAGTACTATGTTAAGCTGTGCTCTTCTTGTCTTCCCTTTTTATATATCTCTCATATACATACATATATATATATTGTATATGTGTGTGTATATATATATAAATGAAAGGTATAGAAAGGTATAGAAAACACTGCAGCGAAAAAGCCAACAGCACTCCATAATATATATATATATATATATATATATATAAAGATACAGGCATATACACCTATATATATACACACATACAGGCACATATACCCACATATGCATACATACAAACACATATACACATATACAAACACATACATACAGATATATATAAACTCAAATATATACATACAGACACATATACACATACAGCCACATATACTCAGATACATACAGACACATATACACACATATATACATACATATGTACACACATACAGACATATATATATACTCAAATACATACAGACACATGTACACACATACAGACACATATACACGCATACAGGCACTTCTACACACATACAGACATATATACACACATACATTCATACAGACACATGTACGCGTCTACACACATACAGACACATATACACACATACAGACATATATACTCACACACACACATCCACACACGCATTCGCACACATGCAATCACACACACACATCCACACACACATACACACTCATACACACACTCATACACACATACATACACACTCTCATACACACAAGCACTCACACACTCACACATACACACGTATACTCACTTACTCCCCTTTCATCCGTCATGGTTGCCTTTTCCAACAGCAAGCACCACCGCCACCACCACCACCTCCACCTACCACCACCACTGCCAACACACCACCATCACAAGTACCACCAGTACCACCACCAGTACCACCACCAACAATAACAACAACACTATCACCACTATCACCAGTATCACCACCACTACCACCACCGCAAACACCACCACTATCACCAACACCACTACTACAAACATCACTACCAACATCAACACCACTACCAACATCTCCACCACCACTACCACCACCACCACCACCACCAGCATCAACACTTCCACCACCACCACCACCACCACCAGCATCAACACTTCCACCACAAACACAAGCACCATCGCCAACATCAATATCACCACCACCACCAGCACTACCACCACCACCATCACCACCACCGCCAAGACCATCACCACCACCACCGCAACCACTACCACCAGCACTACCACCACCACCATCACCACCACCGCCAAGACCATCACCACCACCGCCGCAACCACCAGCACTACCACAACCACCACCACCGCCATCACCAGCACCACCACCGCAACCTCCACCACCACAACCACCACCACCACCGCCACCGCCATCACCAGCACCGCAATCACCACCACCACCACCACCACCACCGCCACCGCCAACAACATCACCACCACCGCAACCACTACCACCAGCACTACTACAACCACCACCACCGCCATCACCATCACCACCACCACCACCGCCATCATCAGAACCACCACCGCAACCTCCACCACCACCACCACCACCACCACCACCGCCATCATCAGCACCACCACCGCAACCGCCACGACCACCACCACCATCACCACCACCGCCATCACCAGCACCACCACCGCAACCACCACCACCACCACCACCTTCACCACCACCGCGAACACAGCACCACCACCGCAACCTCCACCACTACAACCACCACCACCACCACCACCACCACCACCGCCATCACCACCACCACCACCGCAACCTCTATCACTACACCCACCACCACCACCACCACCACCGCCATCATCAGCACCACCACCGCAACCTCCACCACCACCACCACCATCACCACCACCGCGAACACAGCACCACCACCGCAACCTCCACCACTACAACCACCACCACCACCACCGCAACCTCCACCACCACCGCCACCACCACCACCTCAACCTCCACCGCCACACCATCACTACCTTCCTCCATTTTTCCTCCTCTCACACAACCATTTCCTACAGCTGATCTTATTCAAGCTGTTTACATCTGTTGCTGCTGCCGTTGCTGCTGCCGTTGCTGCTGCCGTTGTTGCTTCTCTAGCAGCTGCTTATTCTTGCATTTGCTTTAACTGTTGCAGCTGCCGTACTGCTGCTGTTGCTGCTGCTGCCGCTGCTGTTGCTGCTACTGCTGCTGCTGTTGCTGCTACTGCTGCTGCTGTTCTTCCTGCTGCTGTTGCTGTTGCTGTTGCTGTTGCTGTTGTTGTTTCTGTCGCTGTTGCTGCTGTTACTGTTGCTGCTGTTTCTGCTGTTGCTGTTGCTGTTGTTGTTGTTGCTGCTGTTGCTGCTGCTGTTGCTGTTGCTGTTGTGGTTTCTGACGCTGTTGCTGCTGTTGCTGTTGCTGCTGCTGTTGCTGCTGCTGTTGCTGCTGCTGTTGCTGTTGCTGTTGCTGTTGCTGTTGATGTTTCTGACGCTGTTACTGCTGTTGCTGTTGCTGCTGTTACTGTTGCTGCTGTTACTGTTGCTGCTGTTACTGCTGTTGCTGTTGCTGTTGTTGCTGCTGTTGCTGTTGTTGCTGCTGTTGTTGCTGCTGTTGCTGTTGGTGTTTCTGACGCTGTTGCTGCTGTTACTGTAGTTATTGCTGTTGCTGCTGCTGTTGTTGTTTCTGTCGCTGCTGTTGCTGTTACTGTTGCTGCTGTTACGGTTGCTGCTGTTACTGCTGTTGCTGTTGCTGTTTCTGCTGCCGTTGCTGTTGTTGTTTCTGTCGCTGTTGCTGCTGTTGCTGTTGCTGCTGTTACTGTTGTTGTTGCTGTTGCTGCTGCTGTTGGTGTTTCTGTCGCTGTTGCTCCTGTTACTGTTGCTGTTGTTACTGCTGTTGCTGTTGTTTCTGTCGCTGTTGCTGCTGCTGTTGCTGCTGATGGTGTTGTTGATTTTGTTGTTGATGATGATGATATTAATACTGCTATTACTATTATCGTTACTACTACTGTGGCTGCCGTGCTGCTGCTGCTGCTGTTGTTGTTGTTGTTGTTGCTGCTGCTGCTGCCGTACTGGTGTTGTTGTTGTTGTTGTTGCTGCTGCTGCTGCTGCTGCCGTACTGGTGTTGTTGTTGTTGCTGTTGCTGCTGCCGTACTGGTGTTGTTGTTGTTACTGCTGCTTCTGCTGCTGCTGCTGCTGCTGCCGTACTGGCATTGTTGTTGTTACTGCTGCTGCTGCTGCTGCTGCTGCCGTACTGGTGTTGTTGTTGTTGTTGCTGCTGCTGCTGCCGTACTGGTGTTGTTGTTGTTACTGCTGCTGCTGCTGCTGCTACTGCTGCTGCCGTACTGGCATTGTTGTTGTTCTTGCTGCTGCTGCTGCTGCTGCCGTACTGGTGTTGTTGTTGTTGCTGCTGCTGCTGCTGCCGTACTGGTGTTGTTGTTGTTCTTGCTGCTGCTGCTGCCGTACTGGTGTTGTTGTTGTTGTTGTTGTTGTTGCTGCTTGTTCTGCTGTTGATGATGATGTTCATAATACTGCTGTTACTGTTACGGTAGCTGTCGTAATGTTGTTGTTATTGCTGTTATTGTTGTTGTTGTTGATGATGTTGATGATAGTGATGATAATACGGCTCTTACTACTGTCCTAATGTTGTTGTTGTTGTTGTTACTGTTGCTGCTGTGTTGTTGTTGTTGTTGTTGATGGTGATGGTGATACTGCTGCTATTGCTGTTACTATTGCCGTTGCTGCTGCTGCTGAACATGATGATGATGCTGCTGCTATTGCCGTTGTTGTTTCTATTGTGGTTATAGTTGCACTACTACTACTACTACTACTACTACTACTACTACTACTACTACTACTACTACTACTACTACTACTGCTGCTGCTGCTGCTGCTGTTGCTGTTATTGCTTCTATTGCTGCTGCAGTTGCTTCAATTGCTGCTGTTACTGCTTCTATTGCTGCTGCTGTTGCTTCAATTGCTTCTGCTGCTGCTGTTTATAATGTTCCAGTTCCTGCTGCTGTCGTCGCTGCTGCTTTTGCTGCTGCTGCTGTTGTTGCTGCTGCTGTTGCTGCTTGTTGCTGCTGCTGTTGCTTTTGTTGCTGCTGTTGCTGAGGCTGCTGCCGAGAACTGCTGCTGTGGCTGCTGCTGGTTGCTGTTGCTGGCGGCAGTGAGACTGCTGCTGCTGTTTGCTGCTGCTGATTGCTGCTGCTGTTGGTTGCCCACAACTGCTGTTGCTGCTGCTGCTATGTGCCGCTGTTGCTGCTTTCAGCTGACTATTGCCGCTCGTGGTTGCTGCTGCTGCTGGCTCCTTCTGCTGCCGGTGATGAGGCTGCTGTAGGTTGCTGTTGTTATTGCTGCTATTGCTGGTTGCTGCTGCTTCTGTTTCAATTGTTTCAGTGTCTGCTGCTGCTCAGTGCTGTTATTGTCGCTGATTTTGCTGCCCGCTGCTGCTGTCTCTGCAAATGTTGCTGTTGCTACTATTGCAGTTATACTCTCTTTCATTTTTACATCTTTCTCCCTCCCCCTCTCTTTCTCTCTCTCTCTCTCTATCTATCTATCTATCTATCTATCTATATACCTCATGCTCTTTTCTCTCTCTTTTTTCCCTCTCGATATCTCTCTCTTTCTCTCGGTCTCTCTCTCTCTCTCTCTCTCTCTCTCTCTCTCTCTCTCTCTCTCTCCCTCTCTTCCTCTCTCTGTATATATCTCTATCTATCTCCCTTTTCCCGCCTCTCTCACTCTCTCTCTCTCTCTCTCTCTCTCGTTCACTCTCCTCCATTTCACTTTTCTATCTCTTTCTTCTCCCTCTCTGATCGTTTCATTTGACGAGATTCAATTATTATTATTATTATTATTACTTTACGGACTGAGTTCAAATCCCGCCGAGGTTAACTTTGCCTTTCATCCTTACGGGGTCGATAAATAAAGTACCAGTAATGCACTGGGTAATTGCTGGCCTTGTGCCAAAAGTAGAAACAATTATTATTACTTTGATATCTCAGTCATTGATGTTATTTATCCGGAAAATATGCCCTAATGGACTCCAAGCTGTTACCTGTAGCCTTAGATATTCAGGGGGTATCGAATGGTCTTTCGTTCCTAGTAGGCTTGCCTTCTGGAGTATTCCAAAAAAAAAAACAGGGTAGGAGCTGGGCTAATGTTCTTTAACCAACCTTGGAAGCTGTTTGAGAAAGTACCTGGTTCACCTATGGTAATGAGGACGACCTTGATCTCATGAGAGTTCCAATTCCTTATTATTATTTGGGCAGTATCGGTAGAGGGTCGGACACCATGCTTTCGAGCATAGTTACGTCCCTTTACGGTCTGAGTTCAAATCCCGCCGAGGTTAACTTTGCCTTTCATCCTCATGGGTCGATAAAATAAAGTACCAGTAATGTACTGGGTGATTTGCTGGCCTTGTGCCAAAAGTAGAAACAATTATTTGGCAGAATCGTTAGAGTGTCAGACACCATGCTTTGCAGCATAGAGTTACGGCCCTTTACGTTCTGAGTTCAAATCCCACCGAGTTTAACTTTGCTTTCATCCTTACGGGGTCGATAAAATAAAGTACCAGTCACACTGGGGTCGATTTAATCGACTTTCCCATTCCCCAAAATGACTGGCCTTGCGCCTATACTAGAAATTATTATTTCTCCACCGATGTTACCTTTGCCTTTCATCCTTACGGAGTGGATAAAATAAAGTACCAGTAACGCACTGGTGTCGATTTAATCGAC
This sequence comes from Eledone cirrhosa, assembly GCA_964016885.1. Classification (NCBI taxonomy): domain Eukaryota; kingdom Metazoa; phylum Mollusca; class Cephalopoda; order Octopoda; family Eledonidae; genus Eledone; species Eledone cirrhosa. The sequence goes on along the minus strand of OZ024740.1, from coordinate 268,447,543 downwards.
ATTCCCATCCCCCCAAATAACTGGCCACGTGCCTATATAAGAAACCATTATTATCATTATCATTAATCCGCCGGGGTTAGCTCTACCTTTCATCTTTACGGGGTCGATAAAATAAAGTACCAGTAACGCACTGGTGTCGATTTAATCGACTTTCCCATTCCCTTCAAATTGCTGACCTTGTGCCTAAAGTAGAAACACATTATTATTATTATAGAAAGCAGTGGATTGGCAGTATCGGTAGAGGGTCGAACGCCATGCTTTGACGCATAGAGTTACGGCCCTTGCCATTCTGAGTTAAAATCCCGCCGAGGTTAACTTTGCCTTTCATCCTTACGGGGTGGATAAAATAAAGTACCACTAATGCACTGAGTAATTGCTGGCCTTGTGTCAAAAATAGAAACAATTATTATTATAGAAAGCTTTCGTTTGATCTTAGTTGGCCAGGGCCCCATCTGTTACAGGTTCTTCACCCACTTTCTCTATTATAGATGGCATGAGGTGGGGCTTGTTGTGGATGGATCTGTTCAGGATAGGGCTTGTTTTCGTCTCTCATACCAGAAAACCGACGGCAGTACCAACCTCATCATTAACACGGTCAAAATTGTAAACGCTGAATTTAGCAGAATTATGGGCCTAAAATGATCACTATAGTGCCCTTTGTTCGGGTCCTTTTGCAGCAGGGCTACCACTTCAAGGCTTACGGATCTGAGAATTCTTCCGTTCTGCTGCCAGTTGCAATAGACGTCTGCCAAGACATTTTAGACAAGTTAGATATATCGTCACTGTGTCGGTTATGCGTTGAAAAATGGAAGCCACTATAGCCCACTTGATTTCAGAGTGTAACATCTGGTAGAAAACATTTCAAATGCTATAGGCACGACAAAATTGCATTTGATATTCACTGGCAGCTGTGGAAAACATACAATATATATATATATATATATATATATATATATATATATAAAACAAACCCGGAAAAGTGGTCTGAGCATATGTCAGTGAAATTTGTTTAAAATTAACGAATAAAAGTCTTATCGAACATGAACATTCAGATATAAAAGAAACTGGAACACTCAATACTAAATACAGTTGTATTAAAGAAAGATGTCATAACTTGCAAGATATTAGATGTAT
>OZ024740.1:268433909-268441409 GCA_964016885.1 Eledone cirrhosa | reverse complement strand
GAAAACGTGTTCTGTTGTGGAGATCAGCTGCCCACTTGATGTAAACGTTGTCAGAAAAATACAGGAGAAGGAGGACATCTACGGACCATTGATGAGGAGTTTACAAATCCAGTATCCAAGATACACCTTTAGCTTCATACCCATCATTATTGGAGCTACGGGTTATATACCAACCCGCTTGGACCAATGTATAACTGAAGTTGGATTTGCGGACAAAGAGCGCAGCTCCCTAATTCATAGTCTACAAATGGCTGCGATAGCTGGCACCTTCAAAATTTGCAAAACATTCTTGCGATTCAAGGGATGACAATTTCTTTTCTTTTACAACCTTGCCACCAGGAAGGTGGCCAGTCAAAAATATACTCGAAAATAAGAGAAAGAGATAAACATACATACATACATACCCTTCCTATTCTCCCAAACAGCACAACATCCGCATAGTTTTCCTTGAGGTCATTCAGCGAATCCATCTGAGATTCAGATGTAATTTGAACATCCGCGTATTTCTCACCAATCTAAAGGTGAGATAGATTTTTTTCCCACGTACCTTGGACACTATTCGTTTCGTTTTATTTTTGTTTAATTCCTGCAACTCAGGTTGTTTAGATTGTTTCTTCAGCAATCGAGCACGTTGTTTTCCTCGATCGTAAAAATGCTAGAAAGATAAATAACAACTGAAAAGTTGGGGTTAAAAAATCAGAAATATTTCACTTAGATTATTTAGGCGAGCCATTCAGAAAGCTTCGCGGGCCGCAGGTTACCGATGACTCCTCTAATACTTTGAAAAATGAAGACACCTTGAATTATGTAGTGCAACATGCATGTATGGTCCTATAAACACTGGGGAGATTGTAGTGGCGCTGTATTAGTATACGGCGTTTCTAGGGCATTTAGAACCTGGCAGGGCCCATATCCTCTTCAGGTCTGAATGCAGAAGATTTCCTCCAGAGAATGATAGAGGGACTGAGAAAAAGGAAGACAGAAAGAGATATATAGGAAGAATCGACCCAATACTAGATTGATGTATTTTTTTATCGACTTCGAATGGATAAAAAGGCAAAGCCTATATATTAGCTAGGGCTGCTCTCAATTTCTCCTTTGAATGTACATAGAACTCCTCGCCCATCACCCATTTTTAATTGATTTATGTTTGATGTATGTATTTTTCTTCTATTCCTTTCATTAACGAAATCTTCAGTAAAGAAGCAGATTTCGTGGCATTCTTTTCCGAGTGTTGACTCATATGAAGATATCATTTTTGGCAATGAAACTAGGCAAAATATGAGCTACTTTTGTTGCTACTTTCATTAATGTTTCTCTTTATAAATTCGTCATTTTTTCTATCTTGTGTAAATACTTGCGTTTATTTATTTATGTATTGTTTGTTTATTTGTTTCTAAAATTTATGTTTGGGCTTACGAAATTTTTTAAAACGTATTTTGAGGTTTTGGGAGTCGGTTCGCCATACAAAGAAGATGGCGTGTTCTTACTTGGCGTCTAACCCTGGGCCTCATACGGGTAGGTTTTGCTCTTAAAATCTGTCCATCTATTCTTTCTTGAGTCATTCTAACCAGTACCAACCAGTTCAAGTCGGTACTTTACATCCCTTTACGTTCTGAGTTCGAATCCCGCTGAGGTTAGTTTTCCTTATCATCCTTACGGGGTCGATAACATAAAGTACCAGTAACGTACTGGGGTCGATTTAATCGACTCCTCCCCAATTGCTGGCCTTGTGTCTAAATCTGAAACCATTTTATCATTATTATTACTATTATTATTATTACTATTATTATTATTACTATTATTATTAACATTATGAACACCATTACTTTGAAATTTATTAGCTTGGTTAACCCTTTAGCATTTAAACCGGCCAGAATTTTCTCACATCTTTCTGTTCAAACCGGCCGTAACTGGCCACTCATACTGATGTTAAAGTGTTGTTCTCAAAATAAATAATATCAAAATCTCGTAGATTCAATATTATGTGAAATAATTATGTAAGGTAAAGTCTTTACTGTGAAAATATAATAGTAAATATAGAGTAATGTAAATGCTAAAGGGTTAACATACTTTTCTATACATGGTTATAAGAAACATTTATTTCAAGTATTTTGTTTATTTAAAAGTAAATTACGCCAGTAGGTGTTGCAAGTTATTTTTTCGGTGGTGTGTGTGTGTGTGTGTGTGTATGTGTGTGTGTGTGTGTGTGTGTGTGTGTGTGTGTGTGTGTGTGTGTGTGTATGTGTGTGTGTGTGTGTGTGTGTGTGTGTGTGTGTGTGTGTGTTAGTGTGTGTATATGTATTGGTGTGTATGTATGTATCTATATTATTAATATACTCTATCGTGAGTGTGTGTAGCCAGTATGGTTGAGTTCTGTTTTGTATGCACTATAAAGAATTATGAGCAGCTGGTCTTTCTTTGAACAGAGGACGCGGGTAATTCTTTGATTAAGGAAGACTAAAAACTAATCAGATCGATGACACTTTTTCTGCCCAATAGATAGATATCTTTCTTTATTTGCTACAGGGGCGTACAAAAATGGGACATTACAAGACGTGACGGCGGGGGTTTTACATAAAAATAACTTTAACATTAATAAATAACAATAAACTATATATAATAAAATAACAATTGAAATCCCCAATAGGGGGGAACGTTACTACAGGGTTGTTTTACACCCCGTAGATAGAACAACCCTCAACACCAGGAACACGTTTTGTAGGTGTTCCTGTCTACCCTCTGTTCATCTTCCTCAACCTACAGATTTATATACAGAGAAGGCCCATTCACTCGGGCCATTTCTGCCACATTCACCCACCTTTCAGCGAATTTACTGGGGTGTAGCACCTCTCTCTCTACCCTCACCTTCCTTCTGAAGTGATACTTGAAGAAGAGGATAAGTTGTTGTCCGGAGAGAAAGGAGTTTGCCCTCAGTCCTTTTAACCTCGTTCACCATATTACCTCTTTCGCCATCGCCACCAGACCGAGGAAATCGCCTCTCCTTCGTTCTTAAATGAAGGCGGCGGGGTGATCCTCACGATGGACTCGGCTGACAACTGGATGCGTCCCACACGTGACAGCAGCTGTTCGACATAATTCCACAGATCGGTCGCCCCTGGGCACTGAACAAATACGTGCAGAACGGTTTCGATGTCCGCTAGCATCTTGGACAGGTCCTTTTGGCAGGATCTCTGCCAGGGCGTCCGTGCCTGTAGATTTTGTCTCGAACTGGTAGAGCTCCTCGGTAGCACTGCCAGGCCAGAGACCTATGGAAGTTATCCATAGGCCCTGGACGGAAAGTCCTCCCGAACAGACTGGTCAGTTCGTCCTCCTCGATGCCTAGAGTTTCCACGAGAACGCGTCGCACTTATCCTCCACTAGAATGTCGAAGTGGAGTCTCCGCTGATTGCCGTTTCCGCTTGGTAGAGGGCTGTGAGCGCCTGTAGGCACTCGAGGTGCCAGGCACCCATTTACGGTCTTCGCTTGACCCAGGACTGCAGCTCTGTTAGTGAGACGAGTTGTGGAAGAGCTTGTCTCACAAACGACAGCCACACCGGTTCACCGGTCAGGAATACCTGGAGATGGCGTAGCCTCAGCGCATGTTTGCGCATCATCAGCCACGGCATACCCAGCCCTCCGTTAGAAGGGTGTTGACAGCAGATGGATCTCCTCACCAATGGAGCCTGTTTCTTCCAGAGGAACTTAAAGAGTAAGCGTTCCATTTTGGTAAGGTATTCGCGGGGGCAAGGCACGACTTTCAAGTGGTAGTAAATGACGGACGCTATGTAAGTGTTCGCCACCTCCGCTCGACTTTTCAAGGAGAGTTTGCACTCAACCCACTTCTGAGTCAGTGAAAACACCTTCGCCGTGACCTCGTTCCAGTTCTTGTACACCTGGAGGTCTGGACCGAACCAGACCGAGCAATTTCCCCGGTCCTTCCGTCCAGCGTCCAACGACACTGTCGGAAGGCATGGGTTTGCCTCTCCATGTGCCGAGTTGCAAACCGACAGACTTGTTTGGGTTTAGTCTTGCTCCTGTCAACGTTTCGTATTCCTGTAATAGGTTGCCGATTACCCTGATTTCCGAGGTTTTCGACACCATTACGGTTATGTCGTCGGCATAGGCTGACGCTGCTTTCCGCAGTCCTGGTTCGATCGGGATACCCTACAACAGCTCCAATTTCCGCAGTAACGGCTCGAGAGTCAGTACATACAGAATGGAGGAAAGAGGGCATCCCTGACGGATGGAACGCATGATTTAGAATGGCTCTGATAGGTAGCCATTCACCTTGACAGATGCTGGTGAGCATGGCAGCGATCCAGCCTCTGAAGACGGGACCGAAGCCGGCCGCCTTGAGAACTGCTTCCAAGTATTGATGGTCGACCCTATCAAATGCCTTAGACTGATCTAAATTGATCAGAGCCTCACCAAAGCCAGGTTTACACCCAACCCTCTCTACGATGTATCGCATGAGGTGTAGGTTGTCGTGTATGGACCTGGTCGGGATTGCACACGTTTGGGCTTCGCCTACCAGGATCTTGACGACAAGCCCCAGCCTTGCTGCTAACACCTTGGCCAAAATATTTAACTCTGTGTTGAGCAGAGTTATGGGCCTGAAATTACTTATCTCATCCCCCTTGTTCTCATCTTTCCTGATCAGCGTTACTACGCCTATTCCTACAGAACTGGGAATCCTCCCGTTCTGCTGCCAGTTGCAGTAGACCGCTTCGAGGACGCCAGAGAACAAGTCTGGCATACCTAAGTAAAACTCATAGGGTAGACCATCTAAACCGGGTGATTTGCGTTTCTCACAGCGGCCTAGGGCATCTTCTATTTCGCCCGCAGTGATCGACCTTTCGCAGATCTCCGCATCCGTACTCGAGAGTCGCGGTACGCCGTCGAGGTAGGAGCTGAAGTCCATCACCTCACTCGATGTATCGCTTTGCCCGAACAGTTGTGCAAAATGCTGCTGGAAGGCCGTGCACATCTTCTTGGATTCAAGTATAATGCGTCCATCTTTGTCTTGCAAAGACCGAATTGTGGATTTGTTGCCACTTTTCGCCTCTGCCACTCGGGCCCAGCTAACAGCTTTGGCTCCCTCGTTTCTTAAGAGCCCGATAGATAGATAGATAGATAGAGAGAGAGAGAGAGAGATATATATAGGGAGAGAGAGGTGAGAGAAACATAGACAGAGAGGGAAGGAAAGAAAGAAAAGGAGACAAAGAAAGCGAGAGAGGGAGAGAGATAGTGAGAGAGAGGGGGGAAAGTGAGATAAGGAGAGAGAGGGAGAGAGAGGGAGAGAGGGGAGAGAGAGAGACAAACATAAACAGAGAGGGAAGTAAAGAAAGAACAAGAGTCAAAGAAAGAAAGAGATTTAGAGAGAGAGAAAGATAGACAGAGAGGGAGGGAAAGAAAGAAAAAGAGTCAAAGAAAGAAAGAGATTTAGAGAGGGAGAGAGGAAGAGATAGGGGGGGGGGATAAAGAGAGGGGTGTGTGTTTGTGAGAAAGAGAGCGCGAAAGAGAGAAAGGTGAGAGAGAGAGAGAGAGAGAGAGAGAGAGAGAGAGAGAGAGAGAGAGAGAGAGAGAGAGAGAGAGAGAGAGAGTCAAAGAAGTAAGTAGATATCACATTAAATTATAAGAGCGGAAGATTGGCAGAATCAGTAGAGCGCCAGACACCATGCTTTGCAGCATAGAGTTACGGCTCATCATGATCTGAGTTCAAATCCCGCCGAGGTTAACTTTGTCTTTCATTCTTAAGGGGTCCATAAAATAAAGTACCAGTCAAGCACTGGGGTCGATTTAATCGACTTCCCCTCCCCCCAAATTGCTGGCCTTGTGCCTATATAAGAAACCATTAAATTATAAGAAAAGAAATTACAGATTTGTCGTTAGGAAGATAACGAAGAAGTGGGTCTCATGACCCAACGAACATGCTTAGATTGATAAAAATACAGATTTATATGTACATACACGTGTGTACACATCCACACAAACGCAACACAATTATATAAGTAAATATATCTAAACGTGTGTTTCCATAAACACTCATATGAACGGAGATTAAAAGATAGAATAATTGAAAAATCGAATCAGATTGTGTAAAACAAAGAGGAGAGAGTGGAAGAGAGAGTGGCAAGACGAAACAGATAACAGAGAAAGGATTAACAATCCATCCATCCACACACACACACACACACACACACACACATACACACACACATATATATATATATTATGTATGCATGTGTGTGTGTGTAATTCAAATTAAAAGCTATATGTATATATATATATATATATATATATATATATATAATATAAGATCAAAAGATGGTTAAAAGAGTTACAAGTATTTTATTATGCGCATTTCAAAAACAAATATCATCATGAGATGACATCTGCGTTTTCATCAGATAAAAATAGGGATACATGATATGAAGGTTTAAAAACACTTGTGAATAGTGAAGTTTTAAAAACTTCACTATTCACAAGTGTTTTTAAACCTTCATATCATGTATCCCTATTTTTATCTGATGAAAACGCAGATGTCATCTCATGATGATATTTGTTTTTGAAATGCGCATAATAAAATACTTGGAACTCTTTTAACCATCTTTTGATGTTATGGCAGTATCGGTAGAGGGTCGGACGCCATGCTTTCCAGCATAGTTACGTCCCTTTACGATCTGAGTTCAAATCCCGCCGAGGTGGACTTTGCCTTTCATCCTTACGTGGTCAATAAAATAAAGTACCAGTAATGCACTGGGTAATTTCTGGCCTTGTGCCTAAAGAAGAAACAATTATTTATACTCCAGTCCTACAAATTGTAGAGTGCTACTTATCCGATATTTGCATTGCTTTATTGTGCTTCAATAAAACTCACCTCCTACATATATATATATATATATATATATATATATATATATATAACGAAGGAAATGTGGTAAGGAACCAGGTGGACCATAACGCACCAAAGTACTCAATACTTAGGGTAGTAGAGTGGGTAATAGGAACGAGTAGGACCCCGACGGCTGAGCTCAACCCGTTTCGACGGTTAATTCTGGACCAGAATTAGCCATCGAAACGGCTTGAGCTCAGCCGTCAGGGTCCTACTCGTTCCTATATATATATATATATATATATAACTGAGGATGTCTGTCTGTGAGTTTGAATCCCTAAAACTCGAGAAGCACCCAACCGACTGTTTTCAAACTTTACACATGTAATACTAATGTTTCAGGGAGTGTTCTGAGCAAAAAGAATTTATAATTTTCAATGCCCTAGGGACCGCATTAGGCGATTTAGCCATCTCTCTATAATTCTTAGTCTTTCTCTTTTTAGATAGATATATATATATATAACGTCGCGCCCTTATAATATCTGTCTGTCTGTATGTCTGCTTGTCTGCATTACGTCACTTCCCTGATGATGTCTGCCTGTGTGTGTGTCTGAGAGTTTGAATCCCTAAAACTCGAGAAGTACCCAACCGACCTTTTTCAA
>OZ024740.1:268376409-268418909 GCA_964016885.1 Eledone cirrhosa | reverse complement strand
ATATATATATTTATATACATACATTTATATATATATATATACACACGCAAATATATATATACACACACAAATATATATATACATATATATGTATGTATTTATATACATACATACATTTATATATGTATATATATATATTACACACATAACACACACACATATATATATATATATATATATATAGGAACGAGTAGGACCCCGACGGCTGAGCTCAAGCCGTTTCGACGGCTAATTCTGGACTAAATGAAAATGTTTATCCTGGTATATGAATAGCCGAGCTTCTCAGGGGGTAATTCCATATATGGTAAAAGTGATTGTCACAAGGATTGGTCAAAAGTTTGTTGTTGAGACACATAATTCTATCATGGCAATTTGTGGAGGGAAGGGGTAGCTGAACCTGCCAGTAGAAGAAAGAGGGAGAGGGGGTGGAGGAAACCCAGTCGTGCATTGATAGTGCCAACTACAGCTGGGCAGGAGGTCAAAGAAGTATACTAGGGAGGGGGAGGGGGAGGAAGTCGAAACAATAAGTAAAACAATATGGGGTAAATATATAGAAAAATACTGAGAATGTTAAAAAAAACAATTAAAAGGGTCTCTTTATAATTCTGTCCCACCTAGTAAACCTTTCTTTAGTCTAGCAGTACCAGTGAGAGACTTGATAGCTGTCCTTAGGTTATAGTAACCAGAAACTGTTTTTTTTTTTTTTTTTTTTATATTTAATTGTTTTTTTAACATTCTCGGTATTTTTCTATATATTTACCCCATATTGTTTTACTTATTGTTTCGACTTCCTCCCCCTCCCCCTCCCTAGTATACTTCTTTGACCTCCTGCCCAGCTGTAGTTGGCACTATCAACGCACGACTGGGTTTCCTCCACCCCCTCTCCCTCTTTCTTCTACTGGCTGGTTCAGCTACCCTTTCCCTCCACAAATTGCCATGGTAGAATTATGTGTCTCAACAACAAACTTTTGACCAAACCTTGTGACAATCACTTTTACCATATATGGAATTACCCCCTGAGAAGCTCGGCTATTCATATACCAGGATAAAAATTTTCATTTAGTCCAGAATTAGCCGTCGAAACGGCTTGAGCTCAGCCGTCGGGGTCCTACTTGTTCCTATTACCCACTCTACTACCCTAAGTATTGAGTACTTTGGTGCGTTATGGTCCACCTGGTTCCTTACCACATTTCCTTCGTTATATATATATATATATATATATATATATATATATATATATATATATATATGTGCATATATATATATATATATATATATATATATATATATATATATATATATATATATATATATATATATATATATATATATATTTCAGGGATATCATATTAAAAATATGTTATGCCTTCTTCAGACAAAATACAATATAGACAGTCTTATATATATATATATATATATATATATATATATATATATATATATGTGTGTGTGTGTGTGTGTATATATATATATATAAGTATATATATATGTGTGAGTGTGTGTAATATATATATACATATATAAATGTATGTATGTATATAAGTACATACATATATATGTATATATATATATTTGTGTGTGTATATATATATTTGTGTGTGTATATGTACATATATAAATGTATTATATAATATATATATACATACATATATATATATATTATATATATATATATATATATATATATATATGTATTTAAATATATAAATGTATGTATTTAAAAATATATATATGTGTATGTATTATTAAGTGTAATGAATTCTTTTACAATGGAATTAGCTCGAAGAAGGAAATATTTCTGAGCCGTGTATAAACTAATATATATGATGAAACACAGATACCAACACATCTGTATTTATATTGCAAAAGAAAATTTAGCCAGAATGAAGTATACTAATTATTATACTAAAGTTTGTCCATATCGATTTAAAATAATAAATCAACAAAGACGAACTGCATTGCCAAATGGCTATGATGTTTAGACACAATTAAATTTCAAAATCAAACCTGTTCCGTAGATAAGTTTAAACTTTAAAATCCAAATATGTTTCGAGATGAATAAGTGTAGGAATATCATGTCCTGCTCTCCTCAGTAAACATCCAGGGACAAATTGATATGCTTCACTTCTAAATAATTTAAAAGACTGTGTAACGCACATGGTCTTTGTTGATTTATTATTTTAAATCGATATGGACAAACTGTAGTATAATAATTAGTATACTTCATTCTGGCTAAATTTTCTTTTGCAATATAAATACAGATGTGTTGGTATCTGTGTTTCATCATATACATTAGTTTATGTGTATGTATATATATAAATACACATATATAAATGTTGCGAATGTAGTCTGATGTAAAGGAAATATTTAGTTATATATATATCTATATATATCTATATATATCTATATATATATCTATATATATTATATATATATATATATAGGGAGAGAGATATAGATATATACCAAATGCAATTTAATAAAAAAATATAGCAGTTAAAAAATATTTTAGTATGCTACATGGCTGTTTGTTCAGTTCAGTCTTTGCAAGCAACAGGTACAGAATTTTAATCAGCTAACCTGTATTTGCACACACACACACACATGTACACACATACACTCAAAGATGCCCACGTACACGTACACATACATGCATGTATATATATATATATATATATATATATATATATATATATATATATATATATATATATATATATATGAAAAAATGGGGAGAAGAATACTGCAGGTTGCACATGGATAACATGTTATAAAATGAGTCCCTCATCAGTGATTTGCCAACGATCATAGATATTTCATTGCATTAAAAATCATATAGCTCACGTTGGTGCAATAATAACTAAATTAAGTTATTAGGACAATTAAAACGCGTAAAGCGAGTGAGACAAGTAAACAACAAAGAGGAAAGCTAACCGTAGATAGGAAGGGAACAAGCTACATAGTTATTCTGTTAGCATAAGCTAGGTGAATATATGAGCGCTTATATATATATATGTATATATATGTATATAATGTGAAGACTAAAATCCGAAGAGAGCGCGATAAGGATTATATATATATATATATATATATATATATGATGTAAATATGTTACTAGCATTGTATTACTGTAAAGTTGAATATGAAGAGAGGAACATATGTCAAATTATTCAGTTAAGATACTGCATATTCCTCTAAAGATCGTAACCTATCGCCAATAATAAATTTTACGCTATTTTATATTCAACGCTTCAAATATTTTAAACTCATTATCAAGGAATTAGTATTACGAATGATCATAAATTACATAAAAAAAAAAAGAAACCGTTTCATATAACATTGAAATAAACACTTGACGTATTCGTTAAAAGATGGTACCGGAAGACTTCTGTTCCTTTGATAGTTATATAATAAGAAATATATCAGAGGCTAAAACATGATATGATTATATTTCCAAGTTATATATTTATACAACCTGCACTACACATATATATATATGGAATATATATATGGAATGAAGAGAAGTGACACACGAGTTGATATATATAGAAAAAATAGTAAAAAGGGAAAAAAATAAAACAGTAGAAAAGGCTAAATGGATTTTCTCTCAGAATAACATCAAAACATTTATTTACAAAATAGGAATTTCCACATTTGTTCCGGTTTCAGATTTATATGATTTATCAACGACGGAAGTGTATAATGCAATTAAATTGGATATTAATAAAAAATAATAAGAATATGGAGAAAAATCTTTTTGTTTTTACATACACATTTAGGGAGAAAAGTTCATATTTTTGTCCGTAGTTTTCTTTCTTTCTTTCTTAGTGTTGACCTTAGCCTTATATATATATATATATATATATATATATATATATATATATATTATGTATGTTTGTATGTATTACATTCACACACACACAATGTATATATATATATATATATATAAGAGGGTGTTAAAGTTTGCTTGAAGCACTGGGAAATGTGTAAAATACGTAGTTAAGAAAGCCACAACAATGCAGAGGGAAATCTCGAGGTAGGAAGTGAAAGATAGATAGGAAAAACAGGTGAAAGTGAAAATTGAGAGAGACAAAGATGAAAACAAAACAAAGGTAGAAGGGTTACCGTAGTAGAGATTTAATCCCAATATTTCGGGCTCACGCCCATCAACGGGGGAAAGTTCCAAAAGGGGGGGAACAGGCATTCCTGTCTTAACGACATCACAACTTTCTCCGCTTGGCCTGTTCCCCCCCTTTTGGAACTTTCCCCCGTTGATGGGCGTGAGCCTGAAATATTGGGATTAAATCTCTACTACGGTAACCCTTCTACCTTTGTTTTGTTTTCATCTTTGTCTCTCTCAATTTTCACTTTCACCTGTTTTTCCTATCTATCTTTCACTTCCTACCTCGAGATTTCCCTCTGCATTGTTGTGGCTTTTTTAACTACGTATATATATATATATATATATATATATATAAAGATATATGTAAATATGTATCAAACATATAATATTTAGGAAAAAGTACATACTTTAAGGTGGAAAGTTCTTATTTTCCTGACGGTACTGTATCACAGTTCGTAAACCGACAGATATAAAAGTGTTTCTTACTTTACTGGAATTTATCTAAAGACGTTTCCTCTGATGATTAGTTTTACGACTTCCGCAGTTTTCACATTCTATCAATTTAGATATTACACATCTGAACAACAAAGCTTCAGCATGTAAATATGCTGTAAACCAATACAAACCTCAACCAAACCCACTGTACATCTAATTACTAGTTAAACCAAAGTTACGTCCCTTGTCATGGACTGTATTTCTTTTTGTCATAAGCGTCTCTTGTCTTAGAAAAAAACATAAGCGACAAGCTTATGGAGTACATGATTCAATACCGAATATAGCAAAATGTACGGAAAAAGAAAAAGAAATATCCAATACAAATCAAAATGAAACTCGGAGCTAAATCCTTTAGTGCAAAATCTAATTAGTTAATAATAACTGTTTCTGAAAACCAACCACTATTTATAAAAGAAAACAAATTTTTTTTCGTTTTAGATTGTAAATATATATATAGAAATGCAAATATATTACATAAAAAGACGTGTGTTACACAGTGAGACGTGTGTAAAGAATTATTACAAGTGAGTTTTACTGTATAGAGAACAATATCTACAGGTTTAGCAATTCTTTACACACGTCTCACTGTGTAACACACTTCTCTTTGTGTAATATATTTGCATTTGAGCTCAGAAGAAAATTCTCTACTCTTCTTTGAGCTAATATTATTATTATTACTGTGAACTGCGGAATACTCTTAATTCCGATCCTCGTATACTTAACGAGCTCCAAATTGTTGAGCTAATTAATTCGAATGGTTGGGCTGCCCTCTCTAGCATTTTCCCCAATCTATGAGAGCCGTTATTTGATGCAAATAACACGTGATTTCGCCCTACTCTGAGCAGCGTGTATATTAGCTTTCTCTCTACCCACGAGGTTAGATGTGTCGTGAACAGCATCCACATTTGCTGACTGGGGATCCTGTGGGCTGTTAAACTGCACATGCCTGTGGTGAAACGAACGAGATTCGTATCAGCAAACTTATAGTTATAAGGTTGGTAATTTAAAACTCTACTTCAGAGAATTGATTCTGACTTAGTTTTTTTCTATTTAATTGCTAAACCTGTAGATATTGTTCTCTATACAGTAACGGTAAAACTCACTTGTAATAATTCTTTACACACGTCTCACTGTGTAACACACTTCTCTTTGTGTAATATATTTGTATTTGAGCTCAGAAGAAAGTTCCCTATTCTTGTTTGAGCTAATATTATTATTATTACTGTGAACTGCGGAATACTCTTAATTCCGATACTCGTATACTATATATATATATGTGCATGTGTGTGTGTGTGTGTGTGTGTGTGTGTGTGTGTGTGTGTGTGTGTGGAGAAATCTTTAATCTTTAATTTAATACACACATACATATATATATATATACATACACACTCACGTATGTTACATTGTCTTGGTGAGTTTCATAGCTCATTGTGTTTAATACACACTATTAAAATGTTATCTGTGCATACCTAATGGTGGATAAGTCAACTTGACAGATCATTGCATGCTAACAAATCACTAATTGATTATATTTCTTTACGTCTTATTACGTATTTATAAATGAAAATAAGAAATAAAAGTTGGTCTATCTAGATTTTATAACGTTTTTTTTTTTCAAATCTATTATTTTCCATTCCTCCGATATTAGGATTTTAAAATAAAACGAATTTTACAGCAAAATAATGTGAAAAATTATTGACAAAATTCTATTTACAAAACAAGATGAATAAATGAAATAATTATTTATAGATGAAAAAAATACTTTATTTTGTACAAGCATAAATATAACTCAAGCAATTATATCGTTGAAGAATCATTTAAATTATTCAAATCAATTTTTAAAAAAAGCTAAATTCATTTTACAGTTATCATTTATTTCTTGATGTCAAATATTTGGTGGCATTGTAACTTGAAGATATAAAATATATCTGTATCATCTATAATCATGCTGTAGACGTTCTGCAAAATTACTTGGTACTTTATGTTATACCACGTTGTCACTAGATGGAATCTTTTATAGAATCTTTAGTTTCTGGCCTAACAATCATTCAATTTTACTCTAGTTACACCCATGACAATGTCGTTTGTACATTCCACTATCTTAAGAAAATTCAGGTACACGCTTGAGGCTATGATAACTTTTCAAATCCGCAGTAGGAATTGCATTAAACGATTTAGATTCAAGTGTCTTTAGTTCACCAGTTTTACTCTAAGAAAAAATGTGAGAACCCCGTTATGTCGAAAGCTTATATAGTCACCTTAAATTATAAGTAGAAATGCGAATGCTTTTAAATCAGAAAAAAAAAAGTTATGCTCGTGGTAATTTATCAATTTTATAGCAGGTCAATATTTTCATGTCTCAGATATTTGTACAGTGTTTTGGTGGTGTGGATGAGACACTATATAATAACAACTTTTATGTCCTTCTCTGAGGCATAAATAAACACATCTATTAGTTTTGTATAATATTCCGTTTTGATTTTCCCTTAGGCC
This sequence comes from Eledone cirrhosa, assembly GCA_964016885.1. Classification (NCBI taxonomy): domain Eukaryota; kingdom Metazoa; phylum Mollusca; class Cephalopoda; order Octopoda; family Eledonidae; genus Eledone; species Eledone cirrhosa. The sequence continues at coordinate 268,411,798 of OZ024740.1, read as the reverse complement.
TGCAATAATTAATTGTGTAGTGAATACTTGAATTCTCCTCGCCAAATAATATAATCCAAATGTTTCGTTCGGAATCATATATTTTATTCTTTAACCCTAAACCTGAGAGTGACTTAACTTGCTTTGAAATAATTTTGTCATCAAATGATTCAATTGAATTTCTGAAAGTGATTTACGAGAATCGTAATAAATTTCAGTTATACTAAATACATTTCTTCTTCATGAGTTGTATTTATATTTATTTTAGCATCATTGTGGAATAATGGAGAGTTGAAGGAGGAATGAACATTTGTGCCATGTGGTACACAATTAATTGTTGATGCTGAAATTTTGATTGATTATTCCAATTAAACACTACATATCTTGTCAAAGTTTAAGTGTTTCATGATTAACACTCTTTTCTTTTTCCTTCGGAGATCACATTAAAAATTACCAAAATACTTCCTACAACGTTACTGGTACTTTATTTTATCGACCCCGTATGGATGAAAGGCAAAGCTAACCTCGTTGGGATTTGAACTCAGAACTCAATGGGGCGTAACTATAAGCATATTGTCCAACGCTCTACCAATATTGCCAACCAAGGCCCTCCTATAACATATAATGGTTTCTAATTTAGGTACAAGGCCAACAATTTTGGGGAAGGGTAAATTCGATTAAATCGACTCCAGTGTGTTACTGGTACTTTATTTTATCGACCCCGTAAGGATGAAAGGCAAAGCTAGGATTCGAACTTAGAACGCAAGGTGACGTAGCTATATGTCACAACACATGTCCGACAACGCTCTGCCAATTCTGCCAATCCAATATCCTCCTACTTCATATATTACTACATCATCAGCTTTAACTCCTAATATATTATACATGGTACAGTTTTTCAAAATAGAGATCATACAATCTCTTGGTGTTTGGTACGTTAATTTGTATCGGTGATTCAACACGGTAAACTCCCCAATGATATAATAAATACCATTTAATGAATTAACAGATTTTCTGTGCATATTGCTATATGAAATTGTAAGTATGAAATCAACAAGCAAGTGAAAATAGTAAATAATTTACCGTTTAAACCTGGAATAAAAGGAACATTTTTAAAGGATTTTAATTTATATTTTACCACTCATGGTAAATAACATAATTCAATTTACTAAGATTATTGGCACACAGGCTTCATAAGGAAAATGAGAAACGAATGTTATTTTGGTAGTAGATTGTTGTCTGAAATATTAGAACTCCTCTCTCCTCACCACACTATAACGTACATGCAAATAAAGGTGCCTTTACATAAAAACTTCACCTGCTAGAAACAACAGTTAAATCTTCCTCAAATCAGAGCCCATCGTCTTAAATAAAGAAGGATACACTGGACACTGTAGTCCATCATACACAAAAAGATGGAATGGTCATGGATAGAATACCTTTGATGATAAGTATTTCCGATCATGATTGCCCTTGTGTTATGCCATCTGAACCAGGCATGACTTTAGAGAAGTCCACTTTTTATCAGACATCCATACCAAGTCTTCAATCTAAGTATAACTTCCTACTATTATTCTTACAGACGTTGAAAAAAGGCCATGGGCGCTGTCCTGTCTGCTCTGACTAAACCATAATAAACAGAGATTACTTTATTTTACGTATATTAATAATTGTTGTTTTGAATTTTTTTGCCGAAACAGACCAACACTAGTTTTTACTGACTGTAATTTTGTGTCCCCTGTTACACTGTAATTGTTGTTTATGTTTCTTTTAAACAGTTTATATTAATATAATTTTCAAAAGAGAACAATAACAACAAAAATAACACAAAGAAGAAACATATATTCAATTAAATTGGGACCTTTCAGCAAGTGCACTCACCCGCTCTTTATAGGAATTATGCCTATAATTGTTCCAAATTACCGTTACTATGTTGGCAAACCCTATGTAGTATTAAAACAAATTTTACTGCCGCTTAGAAATATTCTTAAATGTATTACAGAGTCTATACAGTATAGAATCATCAGTCCAGACTACTTACCATGAGAACACTATTTTACAAATAAAGCTGTAATTGGTTTACTGTGACAGTTACAAAAGTCACTGAGGTTTATTTTGCCTTTCATTCTTACGGGGTCGATAAAACAAAGTACCAGTAATGCAATGGGTATTTACTGGCCTTGTGTCAAAAGTAGAAACATTATTATTATTATTATTATTATTATTATTATTATTATTATTGCATTCATCCTGCTTTATGTTCATACGAGTTATCACCAAGTCACAACCAGTGACCTCAAGAGACAACAAGGTCCGCCATGTTCAAGAAAGAACATACATACTCATACATGCATCTTTAGGTGTTTAGACTTGTGATGTACTTATATTGACAGAATCTTCCTTAATATATGAGCAGTTCCCATTAGTACTATCTTTTGTATTTCTTCTATGCGTGGCTTTCCTGGGATTTGCTATAAGTAATCATTAGACCCCTTAGGTATCATTCCTAGAGCGCCTACAACCACTGGTATTGTTTTAGTTCTCAATTTCCACATTTTTCCATTTCTATCTCCAGGTCCTTATACTTGCTCAATTTTTCAAATGTTTTTATAGATACATTCTTGTCTATTGGAACGGACATATCAATTAGCAGGCATACCCTCTTTTAAAAATCCTTCAGTATTATATCAGGTCTATTTGCATCTACTTTTCGGTCTGTTTGGATGCTAAAGTTCCACAAGATTGAGATGTGATCTTTTTCAAGTACGGGAGGTGGTTGATGCTCCCACTAATTCTTTTGATGGGGCAAGTCAAAACGCTTATACATTATCCAATGTATGTATTTTGCAGCTCTGTCGTGCTTGTTTAGGTATTCGGTTGGAGTTATAGGACTGCACATTGAAATTATATGATCAATGGTCTCTGGTTGTTTTTTACAAACACAGCATAATGGGTTGCATCCATTTTTGTTATGTTGGCTTGGTAATTTTTTGTTTGTAGACACTGATCTTGTGCTGATATAATCAGTCCTTCAGTCTTCGATTTCAGTCGAGAGGATGCCAACCACTGATGGGTTAAAGTTTTTGTCAACATCAGGATTGTTAGCTCTTTCTGGGCATTTTCCATTTTACTAATTATTATTATTATTATTATTATTATTATTATTATTATTATTATTGTTATTTGAGTCTCAGTCATTGATGTTATTTAACTGGAAAGTTTGTTGAAATGAATATCAAGCCTCTACCTGCAGCCTCAGATATTCAGGACGTATCAGAGGGTTCTTGCTGTTCCCAGCAAGTATGCCTTTTGAAGTGTTCCAAAAAGCGGGGCGGGACCAATTTTCTTTAACCATCCTTGGAAACTCTTTGAGATAGTACCTAGTGCGCCTATGACAATCGGGACCACTTTGACCTCATGGCAGTTCCGAATCCTTTTTACCTCTCACTTTAAGTCCTGGTATCGGTTAATTTTCTCCCCCTCCTTCTCTTGCACTCTCGTATCGAATGGGCAGGCTACATCCACAATAAGGCACGATCTTTTTCCCTTGTCCAAAACCACCAGGTCAGGTCTATTGTGTTCCAGTTTCTTGTCCGTCTGTATTATTATTATTATTACAGCTGCATTTATCTTGCTTTATGTTCATACGAGTTATCACCAAGTCACAACCAGTGACCTCAAGAGACAACAAGGTCCGCCATGTTCAAGAAAGAACATACATACTCATACATGCATCTTTAGGTGTTTAGACTTGTGATGTACTTATATTGACAGAATCTTCCTTAGTATATGAGCAGTTCCCATTAGTACTATCTTTTGTATTTCTTCTATGCGTGGCTTTCCTGGGATTTGCTATAAGTAATCATTAGACCCCTTAGGTATCATTCCTAGAGCGCCTACAACCACTGGTATTGTTTTAGTTCTCAATTTCCACATTTTTCCATTTCTATCTCCAGGTCCTTATACTTGCTCAATTTTTCAAATGTTTTTATAGATACATTCTTGTCTATTGGAACGGACATATCAATTAGCAGGCATACCCTCTTTTAAAAATCCTTCAGTATTATATCAGGTCTATTTGCATCTACTTTTCGGTCTGTTTGGATGCTAAAGTTCCACAAGATTGAGATGTGATCTTTTTCAAGTACGGGAGGTGGTTGATGCTCCCACTAATTCTTTTGATGGGGCAAGTCAAAACGCTTATACATTATCCAATGTATGTATTCTGCAGCTCTGTCGTGCTTGTTTAGGTATTCGGTTGGAGTTATAGGACTGCACATTGAAATTATATGATCGATGGTCTCTGGTTGTTTTTTACAAACACAGCATAATGGGTTGCATCCATTTTTGTTATGTTGGCTTGGTAATTTTTTGTTTGTAGACACTGATCTTCTGCTGATATAATCAGTCCTTCAGTCTTCGATTTCAGTCGAGAGGATGCCAACCACTGATGGGTTAAAGTTTTTGTCAACATCAGGATTGTTAGCTCTTTCTGGGCATTTTCCATTTTACTAATTATTATTATTATTATTATTATTATTATTATTATTATTATTATTGTTATTTGAGTCTCAGTCATTGATGTTATTTAACTGGAAAGTTTGTTGAAATGAATATCAAGCCTCTACCTGCAGCCTCAGATATTCAGGACGTATCAGAGGGTTCTTGCTGTTCCCAGCAAGTATGCCTTTTGAAGTGTTCCAAAAAGCGGGGCGGGACCAATTTTCTTTAACCATCCTTGGAAACTCTTTGAGATAGTACCTAGTGCGCCTATGACAATCGGGACCACTTTGACCTCATGGCAGTTCCGAATCCTTTTTACCTCTCACTTTAAGTCCTGGTATCGGTTAATTTTCTCCCCCTCCTTCTCTTGCACTCTCGTATCGAATGGGCAGGCTACATCCACAATAAGGCACGATCTTTTTCCCTTGTCCAAAACCACCAGGTCAAGTCTATTGTGTTCCAGTTTCTTGTCCGTCTGTATTATTATTATTATTACAGCTGCATTTATCTTGCTTTATGTTCATACGAGTTATCACCAAGTCACAACCAGTGACCTCAAGAGACAACAAGGTCCGACATGTTCAAGAAAGAACACACATACACACACATGCATCTTTAGGTGTTTAGACTTGTGATGTACTTATATTGACAGAATCTTCCTTAGTATATGAGCAGTTCCCATTAGTACTATCTTTTGTATTTCTTCTATGCGTGGCTTTCCTGGGATTTGCTATAAGTAATCATTAGACCCCTTAGGTATCATTCCTAGAGCGCCTACAACCACTGGTATTGTTTTAGTTCTCAATTTCCACATTTTTCCATTTCTATCTCCAGGTTCTTATACTTGCTCAATTTTTCAAATGTTTTTATAGATACATTCTTGTCTATTGGAACGGACATATCAATTAGCAGGCATACCCTCTTTTTAAAGTCCTTCAGTATTATATCAGGTCTATTTGCATTATTATTATTATTATTATTATTATTATTATTATTTTAATTCACCTTTTGCTATGGCCTCAAATTTACTCAGACTTCGTGAGTGAAATCGGGTAGACAGAACTCATGTATTACTTGTACCTTCATTCTAACTACCACATAGATTTCCCCTAAGAAGCAAACCTGTCAACTCTCCCCGTGGGACAGAGAGATCTGCCACCCACATTGGGGTGGGTGAGAGATGTCTTTTCTTGTGGAAATGGGTATAACTTTCATTGTGTTAAATCTCCCCATTTTGCCTAATTTCTACCCGTTTTGGGGTATTTTTGTTATTGTACTTCCCGTTTGGGTTTTTAGAGGTTGGCAGGTCTGTAAGAAGTATGTTGTGTAGTATGGTCTGTGAAATATTCAACTACTTACACACTAATTCTATGAGTAGCTCATTCCATTGATTGGTCGATTAGAATATTCATCGTCGAAATCATCAGAGGTCCATTTATTTATTATATCGAAGCACATTCACATTTCATACATGGTACTTTTAAAAGGAAAATATATGGTTCTTGTTGATTAGCACCAGGTCAAAAACATTTAAGCCATAACTATCCCCCCTTTTGTCTTCCTTTTTCACTCCGAATTGGTTAAGTGTTCATTCTAGCTTTTACGAGGGTTGGATGAATGGTTCATAGGCTGATTATGAAGGAATAATGCTAGAGCCGTGAAATCTTGCATTCATTAATTTCAACTCTTCTTATTAATAACTTGTTTCTTTTCAGGGACTATGTTGAAAAATAAACCTCATTTGGTCAGTCCATGAGTAGTTGAATATTTCACAGCCTATCAACTTTTCAGCCTAACTAAAATTACATTATTCAATCCCTCCTTTAGTGTTGATTGATCCTCTTTGGCCTATTGGTTTATATGTCGGTATTAGGCCAGACATTTCTGGGAAAAGAACATGAGATGACAGACACTTTATTTCATTGACCCCGGAAGTATCAAAAGCAAATTCGACAACGGTAGGATTTGAACTCAGAATGTTGTTCGAATCGCTAACGATTTTGTCGATCCATTGCCTTGTTTTAAACCTATTAATGTCCAGAGTCGCAGAATGGCAGAAATAGTATTAGTTTTGTGCTACTATGTTTAAGTTCATTTGAACTATCATACAATGTTACCGTCGTATATTGGAGGCTATCAGATCGAATATGCCGCCCTCATATAAAATTGTTGCATTTTACCAATGCTATATATTACTGCAACATATCTCTGATCGATCAAACCATAGACCATTTGTTCAGATATAGTGTATGAAGGATTACATCATTTAATATCTCCTTTGTCCTTTCTTTAAAAAAAACATAGTAATGTGTGTTTTAAGGAAAATTTGGCTGCTATTTTGAGTACAAAGTGACCGCGTATCTGCCTCTCGTTGGCTTGTGATGGTTTAGTTGAAAACCACAGGGTAAATGCGTAAGATCTGATATTTAGGATATTGGGATCATGACCGGAATGTTGTGGGTTTGGTTCCTGGATAAGCCGATGCATTGTGTGTTTGAGAAAGTCACTTATTTCATCTTTCTTATAGTCCACTCAACTGAAAAAATAAGTACATGCAGCGAAGGAATGGCATCTTTTTCTATAGGGAGCTTTTTAAAAACAAAGATATTCTCTCGGTCATTAAATGTCACATGAAACCGGACTAAACTCCTGTCTAATGAGTAACTTCTTAGCACGGCTTGAAACACACTTTAACCTTATTTAGATTAATACTACTGGTACAGAGAAATTTTCTTTTTTTGCTCGACGAAGCAGTATCTAGCTATAATGTTTTCCCGTACAAGATTACAACCAGCATAAACTCTAAATTGAAACAATGAACAAGTTGTATCATCTTACTTCAATCAATTCTGTTATGAAAACGCAGACCTTATAAAATTACTAATAAATTAATTATATTCCTGTTCAAAATACAAGGATGAACTTTGGCAAAATAGAAAACAAATATTGTACTAGATAACTTATAATGATTCCGAGGAAAGTGCGAAATTAATCACCATTTGTTATCAACTTCCTTTTTTTCAAGATTGATATTCACAAAGGATGAAATGACCAGAATTGGTAACACAGTTAATTGTCGCCTGTATTCAGCCAAATATTTTTGTCATTAGTACATTACTTGATAAGCACATTAAAGATAACATCCTATTTTATACTATTGATGTTTCTCTCTTTATTTTCTCTTGCTTAATGTCCATCATTCTCCTCACCCTCACACACATGCAGAAATGAACACACGCCCTATCCCCCCCCCCTCAATTTCTCACTGATCTTGCTGAATCCTTTACTTGCTTTATTTTTGTTTGTTTATTTCTTAACTATCTTTACTTATTTCTACCAATTATTTATTTCCAAAAGATCACAACTGCTAAAAAGAGATGTCATGTCAAGAAAAAAAAAAGTAAAGAAAAAAATGTGGAAAGAGAAAATGATACAAACTAGAAGGTTGAGATAAAAGGAATTGATAAGTATGACCATTGGAGAAGTGACAGCAAATTATACGGAATGAGAAATGGATAGAAAAAGCTTTGCGGATCAATGCATCTCGGTTATTGATCGTATTGCTGGTTATAGTAGCTTGTCACTGGTAGATTAAATAGGGAAATAATGTATTATGCATATAACTGTATACATAATGCCGAGTGTGTATTGTAGTTTAGCAATTATAACGGATGTAATGTCTCTAAATTTTAGTAATCTTTGGGTTTTATGCATTGTCAAGCTTTCTAACAATGATACTTGCTTGACTATTTATGAAGAGAAAATAACCAATAAAGATTCCCCTTGCATTTGTGGTGGCAAGTGATGCTTGTGTGATACGTAATTCTAACACATTTTAATACTTTGATGTAGATTTGTAAACGGTGCCTTCTTTAATATTGATTGCATTTCGACTAGGTTCAATCTCCCAATTTTTATCAGTATGGGACACTATCTGACCAGCCCCACCCCCACCACAAAGGTGCTACTAGTACTATCGACAATCACAGAGATAAAAGAAAAGGTATCGAATCAGCAGGAAAGCGTTCCGTGTTCAAATTCACCGAGGTCAAATTCAGGCTTTCATTCTTTCGGGGCTGATAAATAAAGTACCATTCTAGGGCTGTATTCTGACAAAATCGTTAGAACCTCGAACTAAATGCCTCGTGTTATCTATTCCAGCTTTTGTTTCTGAGTTCAAATATGCTGTGGTATATTTAGGTGTGAGATTTAATCTGTCACCTAGTTTAACACCGCAACATGGCTCTTGGTTGAATTTAGCGAAGCCTACTCTTTTGCAAACACTCGGCATAGGTCTAAGGCTTAAAGATAACTTCCTCGCTTCATGCCACTTCGATTGAAGTAGTATTATTTCTCTTACACCGTTAGTGATTTTGAGACTTCGAATCCACCAAGGATGCTTTCTTCATAGAAAGCAATAAGAAATATTGTTATCAGCATAGTTGTTGAACAAGAATAAATAAGAAAACGGCTCATTAAGATCACAATGCTGTTCCAATATTCAGTAGAAGCCATTTTACACCACATTTGTCGTTGAAATACTGTTATTTACACTTATCTAAATACAAAAGTCTAAAGCGGCGAAATAACAGAATCCTTACAGCATTGGATTAAAAATACCTTGATATTTGTTCCAGCTCACTTCGCCCTGAGTTCTCACCGAGGTAACCCTCGCCTTTCAGTTTTCTCTCTTGAAGAAATCCACTCTGTTTCGATCAGTAGAGAGGTGGGCCCTGTCAAGTTTAAAGTGCTCAAGACACGCCGTGTGTCATGACAGCGTCCCTATAACTCCGTTAAAAGTTAAGGGACCTTTACTTGTTACTTTAAATACAAACATATGACGTAAGTCAAACAAAACCAGTATTTGAAATATACTCAGGTCATATTGATAAAGGGAAAAATATGAAAAAAAGAAACGCTTAATAATTTATTACACAATTAATATTTCGAACTGTTTGGTCACTATGGTTATATTTACTTGATAAGGTAAATCGGTATTATCTGTGCTAGGATCAGTATCGTTTACCCGAGAGCTGCAAACTGCTGATTCAATCGAAGTCAACATAACCAGCTGAGGGTTGGTCATTTCGTTTAACATGAATGACATATATTTAGACCTTCTAATATACTGTTTCTATAAATGTGATGAAATCGTATACAGCATATGATAATGGAGAAATATATATAATTTAATCATTGATCGTCAATGTCATACGGTCTTACTGGTACAGTAACCCTGCCTTCTCATCTCCCTTCAACTGAAAAGTATTAGACGCACAAAAAGTATACCAGTCAAGGTTTCTCCCCTTGATATAATAAGGGAAATACAAATATATCACAAACTTAGATGTCAAAGATATTTTATAATATTGCTTCTACTTTTGGCACAAGGCCAGCAATTATCCAGTGCATTACTGGTACTTTATTTTATCGACCCCGTAAGGATGAAAGGTAAAGTTAACCTCGGCGGGATTTTAACTCAGAACATAAGGGCCGTAACTCTATACTGCAAAGCATGGCGTCCAACCCTCTACTGATACTGCCAATCCGCTGATATCACTACTCTGTTATAGTCAACATTGTTCTTTATTTTCCTAAAAACATAGTTACTTCACCTCTTTGTTGGCACATATAAATCAGCACATAATTTCTTTTCACTATGTATTTAAACATATTCTAATCTAACCAGTGTACTATATACGCTTGCCGATATGAACAGAATTAGTAGTCACATTTTCAAACGCGCCTCTCCCAAAAAGTAACCACTAAAACTAGAAATTAAAACAAAACAGGCTGGTTTGATGCAGAGAAACAGTTTGGACACCACAACACCGAGAAGGTCGTAATGAGACAAAACATTCAGAAGGCACCCGATGGAAAATTTTCCAAATATTGTAAATTATAAACTTCAAGTTTTTAACGACTTGATTAGTTATCAATTATCTTCACGCCAAAGATATATAATTTGTATAGTCATCACGTGATTGGAGAGAGTTGTGTTAGACTATGCTTTGTTTAGGATGTATGAGAGTCGGCTAAAAAGTTCATAGGCTGGCCAAAATACTCTCATGGAATGACCAAATTAGGTTTATTTTTCAACACAGTCCCTGGAAAGAAATAATTGTTTCTACTTTTGGCACAAGGCCATCAATTACCCAGTACATTACTGGTACTTTATTTTATCGACCCCGTAAGGATGAAAGGCAAAGTTAACCTCGGCGGGATTTGAACTCAGACTGTAAAGGGAGGACGTAACTATGCTGGAAAGCATGGCGTCCGACTCTCTACCGATACTGCCAATCCACACCCGTGGAAAGAAATAATGCAGTTATTACAGACGTGTCAACTCTACCCGCCCGATGAAGAGATCTCCCCGTTTTGGCTCATTTCTTCCTGTCTCCCCGTTTTTGTGAAAATGGGTATAGCTTTCATTATGTAAAATCTCCCCATTTCGCCTCATTTCTCCCCAATTTGGGGCACTTTTTTCATGGTACTCCCCGTTTGGGTTTTTAGAGGTTGGGAGGTTTGGATTTTAACAAGAAGAGTTGAAATTAAGGCATGCAAGGTTTCACAGATCTAATATCACTCTTTCATAGTCATCTGATGAAGTTTTCAGCTGACCCTCGTATCATGAAACCAAATCATGCCCAGATTTGTGAACATATCTACCATAAATCAACTTCATTTCACACAGCTTACCTGGATCTATTTTTTACTCATTGTTTTTATTTCGGAATTCTTTCCAGTGCCAATTTTTAAAAATAATTTTCATAAATGTTAATGAATTCTTCTCCTCATTACGAGTAGAAATTCAATTAATTAATCATTAGTTTTTTGCCCATAGCATTAGCCATGTTATTCCACACTATACAACACACAAGTACGATACTATCGGTTGCCGCAAATAGTAAAATAAAATAAAATGTTTTAAGCTCTTGACCTTCATTTAAGAGTAACGGAAAGAGGAGAAAATTGGTAATATCGCTTTGGCTGTGAGCTAGAAAATGACGACAGGATTGATGTAAATTAATGATGCATGGAATTAAGAGAGGAAATAAGAAGCATGGCATGAGAGAATCAAAGGTCTGAGATAAACAGAAGATGGGTTGGGATGAGTCAGGATTAGAGAGAGAGGGAGGAGGGGAGAGAGAGATGATAGAAACCAATGCATTAAATCGGACAGTAAGAGAAAGCATGTTCTGGTCACAAACCTGCCAACTCCTAAAAACCAAACGAAGAGTACCATGAAAAAAGTGCCCCAAAACGGAGAGAAATGCGGCAACATGGGGAGATTTTACATAATGAAAGCTATACCCATATTCACAAGAGAAGACATCTCTCATCCCACCCAAAGTAAGTGGAAGATCTTCCTGTTGGGCGGGGGTATTTGACAGGTCTGTGACCATGAGAGGAGGAAGACAGAAAGTATTAGACGAATGATTGCACACTCAGAAGACAAATATAAATATTCTTAAAAATTCAAAATTATTTATGTAGAAAGTATTCATACATATTTTATATTTATTAGAGGAGGGGTTAACATAGATTGTTTGTCTGAGTTAGCTGCGAGGTAAACAAAGATTGAGTGTGGTAGAAGATAGAGCCAACACTTTAAGCACGGTCAAGGTGGAGTTCAAATGAAATGGGGTATTAGTACAAGTGCAGTTAAAAGCGGGATGCTTTTATACATTTGATAAAATGTCCACTTGATTAAAGCTAACTTGGAGATAAATAACAACAACAACGAGGGTGAAAACAACAACAACAATGACAATGAAGAAGTAACTCTATAACATCTAAAATCACTGCAAATATCGCAGAAAGAAAATTACGATAGTAAAGAAAAAACCATGTAGCTTATACAATTTCATTTTACTGCTTTCTCCACCCATAATAAAACTACCGTATCTGTTACATTCCAAGCACTAATATTCGGTCTACACACACTGTATTTAAATGACTGCACAATATTTCAATCAAGGACTTAACTTCCTTGCTTATCAGCTTCAAATAAATCCTTTAACCCTGAACATTTTTAGTAGTTGCGTAAGATGGTTAATACATAACGAATGAAAAATGAACTTGGCTTACATGACAGATTAACAATATCCGCTAATTCTATAATTTATTGGTTTGCCTGTTTTTATTCTAGTGCCGACTTATATGCTTCTTATATTATCTCCATTTACTATTTTATGTCTTTCTATCATATCTCTCTGAAATAACGCATTGGATTAGTAAATGTATTTTCAATATATTTATTCTTCGCGTCATATGACAATTCTCAGGTCACGAATAATCGTCTGATTAATTTTTCAGATTTTTTTCCACCATCATCACTACCGCTTATTAAATTTTGCTAATCTATCTCCGGTGAAATTTTATCTTAAGTAGTAGCATTCCTGCGACAATTAAATTTCTTTAGACATTGAAAAACATTATACATGACAAAGAAATGTACATTACTAGAAATCACATACGTTACGGAATAAATAGGAGGGGTTGTGGTCTCAATATGACTAATTCTGGTTTTAAAATATCAACGGAGACAACCTATAAACTTGCGGATTTTCCAACCCCCAACGCCCCATTATTTAGGACTCGAGAGTACTTATATATTCAGACTCCAGTGCAATTTCATTAGATCTAAAAGAACGATATATAAGGGTAACAAAGAAAAATAATTGATAACAGGCCTTTCTTTCAGTAAACCAGTTATGTAATGGAATCCGTTCCGATCACGATTTCTTTGTGGATTCATTGACCAAGATTCTAGGATAATATCCAGAAACACAAAATTTCAAAATTGATAGAGAAAATGAAGTAGTGTATGCATTATCATCCATGAAAGGAGAATAAGGAGGAAGACACAAATAATGAAGATGACGATGACGATGATGATGATGATGTTGATGATGATGATGATGATGATAATGATGATGATTCGAGGAAGCTGCGTGAGTGAGTGTATAGTGTCATGTGCATTCGTTATTTCAATCAGTTTTCTCTGCACTTTGATTTGGTAGCCTTCAATTACGCCAACAATGTTTCAAAGCACTTGTTTTCCTGAAAACATATTACTGTTTACAATAATATATTCTGACATTCTGCCATGTATTAGTCCAGAACATATATAATCTTAGTAGTAGTATTCGTCCAGGATATCTTTTTCAAATGACTTATATCTGACGTGTTTTCGTTCTTGGCAGTCAGTAAGTATATTTTCCTCCATTTTATTTTTATATTGACTTCAGGTCTGCCGAAACCTAACAGTGTCTTTTCATAAATGTCTGTTGCTTTGAATTAATATCAATGGCAGCTTATAATGAAGTCGCATAATGTTCAGTGACAGAAATATATGGCTGAGTGGATAAGGAGTTTGTCACAAAACCTGTTGGTTCCGCATTCAGTCTCGACGTGTGACACGCTGAGAAAGTGCATTCTAGTTTAGCCTCGGGTTGGCGAATGAATTGTGAGCAGGATTTGGTAGGCGGAAAATGTAAAAGACCAACCTATGTTAAAATATATATATTAAAGTTACCTCTCTCTCACATTCTCTCTCTCTCTTCCGCTCTCACTCTCTCTCTCTCTTTATATATATATATATGTATATATATATATATATATATATATATATATATATTCATTATATTAAGTCTGACTAGTGAGTCTTGTTACTCTGGAGTTTCGCCTAGTTATCATAGGGTCATCAGAGAAAAACTTTATGTATATATATATATATGTGTGTGTGTGTGTGTGTGTGTGTGTGTGTGTGTGTATGTGTGTGTTGGAGGCGCGTGGTTGACTGGTTAGAGAATTGGATTCACAATCGTGAGGTTGTGAGTTCGATTCCCGAAACGAGCGATGAGTTATGTCCTTGAGCAAGACATTTTATTTCGCGTTGCTCCTTCTACCTGGAATTGCGACCGATAGATAGTATTAGCAATTGGAAAGACCAATGGAAACATTGTTTCCTCGGTCCGATTTGACGAAAGTCGATCGACTGTCGATATATATATATATATATATATATATATATATATATATATATATATATATATGTGTGTGTGTGTGTGTGTGTGTGTGTGTGTGTGTGTGTGTGTGTGCATATATGGTATGTATTAGGAGGCGCACGGGACAAAGAAAATGGTGAACAAAGAGTCCTATCTCATCAGCCAGCCTCTGGAAATCACTATAGTTTAAGTGCATTAAGATATATACTATTTATTCCAGTGAACATTGGGAGGCAACACATCAGGGAAGCACAGAAGTTGTGTCTTTCGACGAATACACAAAAAAATAATAATAACAAAATACAAAGTAAAGCTACAACTGAGATGCTTGAACTGAAAAGAAAGATAGAAACGAGGTACCTTAACCAAAAGGCGAAGAATAGAAAGAAAAAAAAAAAAAAAGAAATTTAAGAAATATATTTGAACTATTGACCTACGTAAGGATACAAAGAGAAATGACAGGCAGGCAGAGGAACGAACGAAAGAGGTTGAGTGGATCCTAGATATGTAAGATACAAAAGGTCTATTTTTTTGTGCGTTAAAGGGCCCGCGTAGCTATGACTATACTAAATATGATCCTAAAAAATGGGACGCACTGGGGACAAACATAATATATATATATGAAAACAGGGAGAAAAAGACGATTATTAGGATTGTTTGATGAGCCTGTGACAAACAGACGAAATTCCACAGGAACAAAACTCCTTATTTATCCTTAATAAAATGAATATTAAAACTCTACTCCGGTATTGAGTATTCTTTCTTTTCTCTCAGCTGTCAACCACATACAAATATATATATATATATAAAAATGTAAGATAGGATAGACATAAGATATCATAGCATTGGAGATCAGGTAATGTTAAGGGTATATAATGCAAGAGTCAATACAATCAATAAGGCATGTATGAGGTAAGAGATATATTACATGTATCAGGTAAGAAATAAGCATATTTCGTGTAGAATGTAAAAGCATGTTACAAGTGTTAGAGATGTTTAATTTTTTTAAATGGTGTGCTATATGGTAGGGAGACATGTGGTGATAAAATAGGTATATGTTATCTGAGATGTAATGCAAAGCACATGATTGAATTAGATAGGTAATTTTCATTCAAGAATTGGAGTTCGTATATAGATGTACATGTTGGGTGTAACTCAGATGTATTAACCCCGGAATTTTCTTAGTTTGAGATGTAATTTTTTTGAGATGTGTATAGTTTATAGGTATGTGTTTGGTAAAGATAAATTCCACTGAAGTACAGGCTTTGTTGTTATAGTAAGTATATTATACTATGCATTCCTATCTTCTTATTTTCTATTAAGGAATATTAGGGTTTGTTTTATGTGCGAGTTCCATTAATAGTTATTAGGCTGTTGATAAGCCATTAAGTTGTTTTAACTTTATAAATTTCCCTATGCTCCGATGATTTCAGACATCCCTCTGGAAGAAACAGTTGTCAGCAAATAAATGTATTAAACTAAGACTTGATTGTTTTAACACTTTGTATATATATATATATATATATATATATATATATATAAATGGAGTATTTCGGTCAGAAAGGTACAGGAAAAAAGAGTGCTCTATGTAGGCTACAAAGCTTATTAGTTATGTAATAAACAACATAAGATAATTATTTCATTTACCAGTGGTTTCTTGAAGACACACACACACACATATATATATAAATATATATATATACAAATATATATATATACGAAGACATATATATATATATATATATATATATATACATATCTGTGTGTGTATATATATATATATACACACACACACACACACGCATATATATATATATATATATATATATATATATATATATATATATACATATACATATACATATATATGTATATATATATATATATATATATATATATATATATATATATATATATATATATGTATATATATATATATATATATATATATATATATATATATATATATATATATATATACATATATACATATATATATATATATATATATATATATACATATATATGTATATATGTCTGCGTTTATGGGCGTGTGCATTTGTGAAGCAGTTTGCGTGATTTAATGTTGATGTGCATGCATGCATTTATGCATATAACGATGTTGAGGAATGACACGCTTATTCTCTTATTTCAATAACTTACGTCAGAGCCTTATTAAAATTAGAGATTGTATGTATGGGTTTGATACCCGTGTAATCTTTACTGCGTTGTTCTACAATCATGTTTCTTAGTATTTACAGTTCCAGTTTACCATTTCTTTCATCAGCGTTATATTCTTTCATTATTCTCTCCATTTCTCAACCTATTACAAGTTATTTATATTTCCATATTCCCCTTAACCTAATATATATCAGAATATCAAGTAGCGAATCTGACTGCTGCCAATACCTTGCCTGAAGTTTCGCAGATATCTAATTTTAGACGCTGTTATTTTGTCAATGATGGTTGGCATTGAGATAACATAATAATTACAACGAACGATGATGAATATGGCGATGGTGGGGATGATCAGGATTATATTAATGACAATGATGATGATGTTGATGATGATGATGATGATGATGATGATGATGATGATGATGATGATTTACTACTATCGGCACAAGGCCACCAATTTTGGGGGAGGTGGAAAGTCGATTAAATCGACCCCAGTGCATTACTGATGCCTTATTTTATCGACCCCCGTAAGGATGAAAGGCAAAGCTAACCTCGGCGGGATTTGAACTCAGAATGTAATGGACCGTAACTCTATACTGTAAATCATGCTGTACTACGCTCTACTGATTCTGTCAATCCACCACCTTATTCATAATAATAATAATTGTTTCTACTTTTGGCACAAGGCCAGCAATTACCCAGTGCATTACTGGTACTTTATTTTATCGACCCCCGTAAGGATGAAAGGCAAAGTCAACCTCGGCGGGATTTGAACTCGATCGTAAAGGGACGTAACTATGCTGGAAAGCATGGCGTCCGACCCTCTATGATTTCTTGTATAGGCACAAGGCCAATCATTTTGGTGGGAGGGGAAAGTCGATTAAATTGACTCCAGTGCATTACTGGTACTTTATTTTATCGACCCCGAAAGGATGAAAGGCAAAGGTAACCTCGGCGGCATTTGAACTCAGATTATACAGGGTCGTAACTCTATGCTGCAAAACATGGCGTCCGACCTTCTACCGATACTGCCAATCCACCGCCCTAATAAATAATAATTGTTTCTATTTTAGGCACAAGGCCAGCAATTATCCAGTGCATTACTGGTACTTTATTTTATCGACCCCGTAAGGATGAAAGGCAAAGTAAACCTCGGCAGGATTTGAACTCAGATCGTAAAGGGACGTAACTATGCTGGAAAGCATGTCCGACCCTCTACCGATACTGCCAATTCACCAATAAAAATAATTGTTTCTACTTTAGGCACAAGGCCAGCAATTACCCAGTTCATTACTGGTACTTTATTTTATCGACCATGTAGAAAGTTGTGTGTACGAAGCAGGGTGTTCGACGTTCTACCTATTCTGCTATTCCACAGCCCTTATGATTATAATAATAATTGTTTCTACTTTGGATACAAGGCCAGCAATTTGAAGGGAATTGGAAAGCCGATTAAATCGAATCCAATACGTTACTAGTACTTTCTTTATCGGCCCAGTAAAGATGAAAGGCAAAGCTAACCTCTACGGGATTTTAATTCAGAACGTAAAAATTCGTAACTAAACATTGCAAACTAGTTTGTCCGCTCTTTTACATTTATTGCCAGTCAACTATAATAATAGCTAGTGTGTATATTTATTTATATATTTGTCCATCACGCACTGAAAGGGGGATAACTGAGAAAGGAAGGCGGTGGTGACAAACTATAGAAAACATCGATCAGCGTTTTAAGATGTGTAAGTGTTTGTGTGAGTGTATTTGTGTTTGTGTGTTTATATTCATATACTCATACATATAAATATATATATATATATATGCACACCGAGATATTATCTTAGTTATCTATGATGCGGATAGTATTTTTCACCAAGTTTGTCATAAAGGAATTAGTAAACTAAAAACTTGCTTTTGTACTCTTTTTATACATAAAATACTACAATTAGTTGTCATTTTGACGGCACAGGTTCAGCTGATTGCCAATAATAACAATGATAATAATAACAATAGGACGGTGGATTGGCAATATCGGTAGAGCAACGGACAACATGTTTCACGGTATATAGTTATCTTGCTTTACGTACTGAGTTCAAATCCCGCCGAATTTAGCTTTGCCTGCCTTCCATCCTTACAGGGTCGATGAATAAAAACTCGTCATGCACTGGGATCGATTTAATCGACTTTCCCCTCGGAATCAAATTGCTGGCCTTGTGCCTAAAGTAGAAACAATTATTATTATCATTATATGGCGGTAGGGCAGCGGATTGGCAGTATTGGTAGGGCGTCGGACACCATGCTTCGAAGCATAGAGTTACGTCCTTTTACATTCTAAGTTCAAATCCCGCCGAAGTTAGCTTTGCTTTTCATACTTACAGGAACGATAAAATAAAACATCAGTCAATGCACTGGTATTGATTTAATCGATTTTCACTTCCCACCAAATTGGTGGCCTTGTGCCTATCTATTGTAGAGAGTTACTGCCCTTGCCATTCTGAGTTCAAATCCTGCCGAGGTTAACTTTGCCCTTCATCCTTACAGGTTTGATAAAATAAAGAACCAGTAATGCACTGGGTAATTGCTGGCCTTGTGCCTAACGTAGAAACAATTATTATGGGGCGGTGGATTGGCAGTATCGGTAGAGCGTCAGACACCATGCTTTGCAGTATATAGTTATGGCTCTTTACGTTCTGAGTTCAAATCCCGCTCTAGTTAACTTTGCCTTTCATCCTTACGTGGTCGATAAAATAAATTACCAGTGACGCACTGGGGTCGATTTAATCGAGTTTTTCCTCCGAAAAAATGGTTGACCTGTGCCTAAAGTAGAACAACTTTTATTATTATTAATTATTAGCTATAATTGCACACATAGAATGCAATACATTTTATGAATGTGTGGCCTCTTTAAAACAAGGAAATTTTAAAAGTAGAAGAATAATGAGAAATAATATATTACTAGTATGAAATTGTAAAAGGGTAAGAAGAAATAAACCTTATGATCTCAATATTTTCAATGAACAATAAAATGCTAAAATTATAACAGACAGTTTACTCAACATTTATGCAGGAATTTTAATGCTTTTCGAAATAGCCTTTATGATTTTGATAGCATCTAGGCTAAAGATTTCAGCTTAATATTTAAAAAGAGTAATGGATCTGCCTGGAATTATCCACTATAACTATATTTGTTGCATACTTTCTCAGTTCTGCAGTCAGTTATCATGCCCACATCACTAAGGATACGTTCGGAAAGATGTTAGTTTACAATGCAGAGCAATTAAAATCAGCAACAATAATTCATCTATATTTAAATAAAGTGCCACCTCATTTAAAAGGTCATTCAGAACTTTTCGTATTCCAGATTCTATGATAAATTTGTCAGGATACATTACTTATGGTGCCAACAATAAAATAAGTCCTTAAGGTAGTAGGCCTTCAAATAACACGCACAAACACACACTCCCACACCATACACACACACATATACACACACACATACACACACACACACACACACACACACACACACACACACACACACACACACACACACACACACACACACACACACACACACACACACATATATATATATATATATATATATATATATATATAAATAAATATAGATATATATATATAAATATATATATATGTATAATATTAAATAAATGGAAACTATATTTATAAAACCATATTTATTTCATTATATATATTTCAGGGATATCATATTAACAATATGCTATGCCTTCCTCAGACAAAATACAATATAAACAGTTTTATAGATAAATATATATGTATATATAGTTTTACAGATATATATATGTATATATATATATAGAATTCACAAGAATCAAAGCTATGTTCAAAGCATTTATTCACTTACAATTGTTTCATCCAAACCTAGGCTTGATTTCTTCGGAGCATTTTCAAATGTTTGTACACATAATTGACCTCCTTTCCAACGCAAGAGACATACAGATACATATGTATATATTGATGTACAGTGGAGTGACATATATTATATTACATTATTTCTGTATAGCAATTCAAATTCAAAATCAAATCAAAATTAACAGTAAAACAAAATTAAAACAAAATTAAAATACATTCGGCAGTTAACGTTATCTGTGTTAACTGCCGAATGTATTTTAATTTTGTTTTAATTTTGTTTTAATTTTAAATTTGATTTGATTTTGAATTTGAATTGCTATACAGAAATAATTGTTTCTACTTTTGGCACAAGGCCAGCAATTACCCAGTGCATTACTGGTACTTTATTTTATCGAGCCTGTAAGGATGAAAGGCAAAGTTAACCTCGACAGAAATAATATAGTATAATATATGTCACTCCACTGTACATCAATATATATATGTATCTGTATGTCTCTTGCGTTGGAAAGGAGGTCAATTATGTGTACAAACATTGAAAAATGCTCCGAAGACTAGGTTTGGATGAAACAATTGTAAGTGAATAAATGCTTTGAACATAGCTTTGATTCTTGTGAATTCTATATAACTGCTCTGTAGAACAACTGATGTTATTACATTGAGCTATTTATCTTACTGGTACTAAGGTAGTAATAAATTACTGACCTTCACTGTTTAGGGTTTAAAATATACACAACTATAAAAAGTTTTAGTATATACATAACCATAAATAGTATCCTTAATATTATGTATATATATATATATTTATATATTTATTTATTCGTAAGTAAGGTGTTTTTATTAATATATCCAACATGGTAAAGTATCGGAAAGAGAAGTTGATAAATCATTTGGAGTCTTTAAGTAGTTTATCACCTTGCTGCTTTCACAAGTTCCATGATATTCAAACGTTATAAGTATTGAAAATAGAGCTTAAAGACGCAAATGTAGTTTCAACTTCTTTTTCCTGCACACACACACGTACACACACGCATATATATATATATAGTATCATCTGACAAGAAAGTTGTTTGACGAGCCTGTGACAAACAGACGAAACTCGACAGAAACAAAACTCCCTAATTAGCCTTAATAAAATGAATATTAAAACTCTACTCCGGTATTGAGTACTCTCTCTTTTCTCTCATATATATATATATATATATATATATATATATATATATATACTAGCAGTTTTGCCCGGCGTTGCTCGGGTTTGTTCATTTGCTATGAAAAGTTACATACAGGTAAACGTGGTTTGAAAGCGAATAAGCTTATCAATTAAGTGCATAAAGCAGTTGAACCGGTTATTAAAAGTTACGAACCAATTAGCATTTTGGTCAATCAATGATGGGTTAATAATCTTCCAATAGCGAATTTAGTAGACCAAAGTTGCAAGATGGTGGCC
This sequence comes from Eledone cirrhosa, assembly GCA_964016885.1. Lineage (NCBI taxonomy): Eukaryota > Metazoa > Mollusca > Cephalopoda > Octopoda > Eledonidae > Eledone > Eledone cirrhosa. Next base: position 268,389,793 of record OZ024740.1, on the reverse strand, counting down.
CTGATGCCGCTGGGTGTCAGATCTGTCCGCCATGGGATACCCTACCAGGAAATAGTGTTCCAGACGACATAGCTTCAACACCTGCACCAACTTCTATAGCACCTCTTTGTAGACGATATTGCGTGTCATCTCTTGAGGAGAGTAAGCAAAAAGTCCATTCCTGCTCCCTGCGCGGGAACAGGCAACATAAAGTTGGCCATGGGAGAAGCATGGCTCCCCCAAATGGATGCCCGCCACCGACAATGTTTGCCCTTGTGACTTGTTAATGGACATGGCAAAACATGGTCTCACCGGGAATTGGGATCGCCGGAAATCGAACGGGATATCTGACGCCGAGGGGAAAAGGTTCATCCTTGGAATGAAAACATTCTCCCCTCTTCCGCACCCCGTTACAATGGTGGCCTCAATCAAGTGGATGTCAGTGACTTGACGACCATGCGAGTACCGTTGCACTGCTTCGGTGGACGCAAGTTCCTTATTAGCATAATGGGACAGCCAACCCTAAGCTTAATAATGTGAGGTGGGAGCCCTGGGGGCTCAAGGAGATTTAATAACTCAACTGGATAATTAACGATATCGTCGGGGTCTGATTTGAAGATGTGCTCTTTACCGGGAATCTTCTCAATCAGCTGCTCGTTAATAAAATTAACCATGGTATTTTTCGGAGCAAAGATGGCTCTTTCGCTGAGCCAATCGAGGTTTTTAAAGTTAGATGAGACATTAGGAAAACCTGCTTCCCAAAGGTCAGAAGGGCTGCTGACAATGTTGCACAGGGTGTCGATTGCTATGCCGCCCTTGTCACCCGCAGGGATCTTGCCCTCACCAAGTGCTAAAATGTTCTGTGCTGCAGACATGTTGTCACCATGCAAATGAGCACGCATATTTGTGCTCAGGTACAAACTATTCACCTGGAGCCACAACATGGACGACTTAAGACAGGCACGCACTTCATCAGCTCTTGTCCATTTGGGGATAACAGGCAGCGTTTTCCGAAAATCCCCTGATAGCAGAAGGGTTACGCCACCCATAGGAGCCGTAGAATCCCTAATGTCTTTCCGGGCCTTGTCCAATGCATCAAGGGCACCCTTGTGTGCCATTGTGCACTCATCCCAAACAATGAGGCAACATCTTTTGAGAACCAGAGCTTTGTGTGAACTCTTGCTGATATTGCATGTTGGTGTCTCAGTTTTTACTAAATCCAAAGGGAGTTTAAAGGTTGAATGTGCTGTCCAGCCTCCCGGCAGCAAAGTAGCAGCGATCCCGGACGATGCAACGGACAACGCAACTTTTTTCTCCTGACGAATCTTAGCGAGAATCAAATTCGTTACAAAAGTTTTTCCGGTACCCCCAGGAGCGTTTTTTTAGGGGGGGGGGGGGGGGGGGGAATCAGGTTTTTTTTTTTTGACCTTGAGGTATAACCACTCAGTAGTTCCTTCAAAGGCTCTGGCGGTTCCGTAAGAGGGGGCAAGGTGACCTTACCGTTTAAGCAGCACATTGCAGGTGGCTCTCCAGCCCACTTTGTAGCATTGCAGAATTGGCAATTGAAGCGCATCTCGCCTATATTTATGTCAGAGCGCATCGAGTAATTAACGTTTTGCTCATACTTGAAAGCCCGTAGGTGCCACTAAGGGCTGTTGGGGTTCGTCACACCGCGTGCAGCTTCTCGCCGTCGACTGTTACGCTAGAACGTAGAACATTGGTCGTGTGGTTGGTGGGAAGGTCTGGCAGCAATAGCAGAAGCAACATTTGCAATGCTAATGGACCGCCCGTTTGCATCTTCAGAAGCCATGGAAGTAGTCATAGCCGCAGCGTTCGTAGGAAGGCAAGCCGTCCGTTGTTTTAAACGTTCCAAAGACCTGTAAGCAGCATTAGTCGCATCGTTTCTAGCCAGGCGCTTCGACCTTTGTTCACGGCTCTCTGAAGCCCTGGAAGAAGCCTGGTATGAAGCCATTTTGGCTAGGCGTGCGGTGCGTTGTTGGAAACTTTCAGCGGCTCGACATTCTGCTGAACGTAAGGCTGTCTGTGAAAGTCTTGAAGCATTTTCCTCAGAGGACTCGTTTGCTATAGTAGCCTTTTGCGCCACTGCTGACGCGGTATGTCGACTGAGGCGACTTCTCTTTTTAGGTGGCATTTTACGTCCAAAAGAAAGGGTGAAAGTTACTTCTACAGAAAAATTGACTTTGAAAGTCTACTGTCTGTTTATGAATATTGTTATTGTTGTTGTGATACAAATGTTAGTAAGTAAATGGGTATCGAAAAATAAAGGGTGAAAGTTACTTCAACATAAACATTGACTTTGAAAGTATAAGGCTGATAATTGAATGTAAAAAGATTGATAAGAAAGGCCACAAAAAAACTTTACAGGTCTTTGTATGTATGTGTGTATTTTTATGTCGAAAATAAAGGGTTAAAGTTACTTATACAGAAAAATATAGTTTGAAAGTGTAAGGCCGATTGAAAAACTTAGTTTAGTAAATGAAAGTCAGCTTCGAAATGGAGTTTGAACGCGCTAATACAAACACACACACATATATCCGTCTTTTAGTGTGTCTGTTTGTTTCTCTCTCCCTCTTTATCATTATATCCCTCTTTATCTATTTATATGCTATTGTTATTTCTAAAACAAACTGTGTATGCGTTGATTGATTGAAATTCCCGCGTTCCTGTTTCTATGACGTCAATCGTAACCATACCAACATATATGTGTGTGTATGCACCCTTTTCAATGTTTCTCTTTTTCACAAACACTTATAAGAGAAGGTAGCAATTTTAAGGGGAGGTGATGAAGGGAGTAGATATAGGAAACGTATATCATATGAGAGAGGAGAAATCATCGATTGTTGAAATAAATCGATTTTTCCGTAATTGTGGCATTTTTTACCCAATAAGTTCGCCCATGAACCAAGTTGGAAAATTTGTAAACATTCTGCTTAATTATTCATTCAATATTTTTGGAATTGTGTAAATGTATAAAATTGAAACATACATACAGACACAAAAATCTGCCTTTTATAGATAATGATATATATATATATATATATGCTATAAAGTAAAGCATGTCCATAGAATCATTTGATAATATATATACATCATTTCTTCTCCCAATTAGCATAATTAACCACGCAAAAAATCAATTAGACCAGGCTATAAGATTAAAAGGCACCTATGAAGAAACAGTAAATAAATAAACGTTAGCAGCGTCTTCGCGGCCAACCGCTATAGAATATTTACCCAACATTTCAACAGCACGTGGAAATTAATTAAATATACGGTCAACCATACACAATTGGTATAAAATTAAAGTTAGAAATGCTTATATACATACCAGGATTAAATCCCTAAATCCCAACCCATGGGTTTCGTTCTCATTTTGAGATATCCTATTAAGGATAAATCTCGAGTTTCGAACTCTTCAGGGGACAAACTCGTTAGTACAGATTATTTTCTGAAGTGGCCCCCGCCAAACACGAATTTAAAATGGCTGAGAACTGTGACGTGGCAGTGGCCAAGTCAGAAAGAGTGTGATTGGTTGCTTATGGCGAGTGGGTAGGTTGCTAGAAAGCGCAGCCCAATATCGCCCAAATTGCATCTCAACCTTATAGGAGATTATTAAATATAAATATTTACATATACACCAATTAAACAAAGTCACAGATATATGTGTTTTGATATATATATATATATATATATATATATATATATATATATATATATATATATATATATATATATATATATATATATATATATATATATATATATATATATATATATATATATAATATATATATATATAATATATATATATGTATATATATATAATATATATATATATGTATGTATATATATATATATATATATATATATAGGAAAAAGTATGACCCCGACGGCAGAGCTCAAGCCGTTTCGACGGCTATTTCTGGACAACTATTCCAGAAATAGCCGTCGATACTTTTTCCTATTACCCACTCTGCTACTCTAAGTATTAGGTACTCTGGTGCGTTATGGTCCATCTGGTTCCTTACCACAACTCCTTCGTTATATATATATATATATATATATATATATATATATATATATATATATATATATATGCAAAAGTTCTATTTAAAATTGTTGGGATACAACAAGTAAATATTTTTATAACTGATATAAAGCACTCGACAAGTATTTGGAGTAGATATACGATATTAATAAATGGAAACTATATTTATAAAACCATATTTATTTCATTATACATATTTCAGGGATACCAAATTAAATATATATATATATATTCAGGTTTGTGGTTCACCATTGTATAGAGCTCGTCTATTCCGTATGGTCAATCGTAATGTAATAATATAGAGAGTACTCAACGTAAAGCAGTTCAACCGTCTTTGTTTTTGTAGTTGGTGGTGCTATTACGGAGTTAAATATTATAATGAAATGACAGGAGGCTGGATTTGTGTAAATCCTTGAAAGGTTTATTATACACGTTGAGTACTCTCTATATTATTACAACCCGGTCATTGAAATGATCATAGTATAATAAACCTTTCAAGGATTTACACAAATCCAGCCTCCTATCATTTCATTATAATATATATATATATATTGCCCATGGAGTACGCCGAGATACAACCGGTACTGGCATTGATAAATATGCTGGGTCCGTCAACTCCTTATTATATATATATATATATATATATATATATATATATATATATATATATATATATATATATATATATATATATAATCTTTGACTTTTCGTAAATTCTATTTTAACTTCCGCATGGAATTGTTATGACATTATTTAAATTTTATCATTTTGCTCTCAGAATATGAATGAAATTGATAAATTATTTAATGGATCTGATTTGAATATAAGTTGAATAAACACTTTTTATCCTATATAGTGTGTTATGTTACGTTTACCGTTTTTATCATGTTTTCTATAACGTTGATAGCTCATACATTTTGCTTCCTTGCAAACAACAATGTCATTATGACATTACAGCTTTGAGCTAATTAACTCCACGTTGTCAATAACAGGTGCTAGTGTAGAGCGTAAATACACACAGACATATTCACAAACACACGCACACATATACAAGCACGCGCATACACATACACACGCATGTATATGCATGCATACACGCACTCACATATATACACACATATATGCACACAGATGCATAGACATACATGTGCACTGACTCACACACAAATAATTTTAAAATCAGTTTTGCCTTCAGGCGTCTATTTACACGAGATGATCGTGAATGAGCGATGAAATATACGACGAAGAGACTTTACTGGAATATTAAATATATGGCTTTTTTAAGTATACTTGTTTGGTACAGATGCATGTTTTTAACCAGTCGATATTTGCATAACACCTTTTCACCTATGTATATATACACGCGTAAATTAATACGCATATATGTATGTATGTGTTTAGCAGTGGTGCATTCGCAATCGTGAGGTTGTGAGTTTGATTCTCGGACCGGGCAATGCGTTATGTCCTTGAGCAAGACACTTTATTTCACATTGCTCCTTCTACCTGGAGTTGCGACCGATAGATAGTATTAGCAATTAGAAAGACCAATGGAAACATTGTTTCCTCGGTCCGGTTTGACGAAAGCCGATTGACTATATGTATGCATACAGTGAAGGCCTGAGTTTCAATAGTTAAAGATTCAGCTTACCATCGCAAGGTCTTCAATTCGATTCCCAGTTACACGTCGTATCCTTGTGCAAGACACTTTATTTCACCTTAATCCAATCCAGTTATATTGCAAAAATATGTTGTCCTTGTATTTAAAAATACCAGTATAGTTATATAGTTATACACTGTCCACGTTGTCAAGGGAGCATGTGTCTACCGAATATTCAGCCACTTGTATGTTGATTTCACATGCAGGCTGTTTTGATTGTCAAACAACTGGAACATATATGTTCTTCTGGTTTAATAATTTTATAAATATTTACCAATAGAGCGAGTGTCGGATTCTAACATAGACACAAGGCTCTTCATTGGAATTTAGACAACATCAACTAGGTAGATATGAATGCATGTCTGCATACATGCATGTGTGTGCAGGTATGGATGTTATTGTATGTGTGGATATGTATGTTTTGAGTTATAAGTGTGCAGGTCTATATGCTTTGATCTGTACATGTGTACATGCAGTTATTAGATGCAGAATTTTGGAATGTTTTACATATTTTTACTGTTCCATTAATGGATTGTACTTGTAATTTCCTAACTAGTCTTCTGGTTCTGTGAAGCCCAGCGTCTAAATATTTGTACTGAGACAGTTACTAACATATTCCAGTGCCCCAATAATCTGACTACTTTCCTTATCTATATTACTCTCACTCTGGAGCTTCCTGGCAACATATCAATGCATGATTTTTTGCTGATAAGCATGCAGTTTTTCATCCATGGATTCACTGCGATACTGCTGAGCGACTTCCCTGGGGTGAGGTTTTGATTATCACACAGGGAATATCTCTCGAGGAGTTCCTTCCTAACTCTCATAATCTTATCTGTTTCATGCAGATAGACTTGCTCGAGAGACGGGCTCCTACGCTTCGAGGTTCGTAAATGTTGTCGGAGAGATATGATGCGACATTCAAATACTATCTGGACTGATGTTAGGCCCCTGCCTCCCTGCTTACGTTTCAAGTAAAGGCGGTCTATGTCACTGTTGATGTGGAAGTTTCCGGTGTTCTTTAGTATTTTTCGAGTTCCAACATCAACTGCTCGGATTTCGTCTATCGTCCAATTGAGTATTCCAAACGTTGGTGTTAGGACAGGCACAGCAAACACATTGTGAGTCACTGTTTTGTTTTGCGCAGAGTGTTCCGATGACCAAATCTTTCTTAATCGGGTGTTGTATTCCCTGGTTGCGCGTTCCTTATTACAGATACCATTATAGGATATGTTCTCATCTATCCCCAGGTATCTGTAGCAGTCCTCATCAGATATCGGTGAAACAGTTAGGCCAATGATGACAATGTTGCTAGATTGGGTTGTTGTTTTTCCCTGCTTTACAGTCATGTATGAGCATTTATCTTGGCCAAACTCCATTCCTATATCCTTTGAGAACGTTGTAACCAGGTCAAGAGAGTGGGATTGGTCGAGTGGAAGGCCTTTCCCCACTTAAAAAACCTTCAAAGCATAGGCATTGCTTGTTCAAGATATGTTACAGGTTCGTGTGGCTGGCCGTAGCCTAAAAGTGCACCAAACTCTATAATCTGACAAGCGATTGCAATACTCTTAGCAGAGTTTGCAGCTATCATATATGTATGTAATTATGTATTGTGCCCGAGCGTGCGGTTATCCCACCGGGAGTGAGAAACCCTTAGTTGTTGGTAGGACATCATTCTAGGAGAAGAAAAACTCCGATGTAAAACCTGCGACGCGATGGAAGCCAATGATGTTGACCTGTTATTATTTTTGGATACTTGGCCTTGTGCCAAAAAGTAGAAACAATTATTTTTGGATACCTGTAAAGCTTTGTTGAGAGAGTGGGCTTGTTCCAGTACAAGGCCTTTCTTCACTTACAAAAGCTTCAAGCACAGGTATCACTTGATCTAAATGACTTTCACATGTGATGAATGAGCATAGCCATTTCGTTTTTTTCCTTTCGCTGTTGCATATGCAGAAAGGAATCTAAGCCCCCGGAAGGTCTAAACAGTTATACTCGTGCAAACCATGTATATGAAAAAAGATCAAGTGATGGCAATTCTCGAAACCGAGATACAGCCATAATATATGTATGTATGTATGTATGTATGTTTACTTGGTGGGGAGGGTGAATTTGGATACCTTGCAGGACAAAAACAAAACCTGACAAAGGGCGGAAGAACTTATAAGAGTCAACAGCCATCCAAAAATGTGTAAATATGTATATACATGTATGCATGTGTATGTATGTATGTATATATATGTATATATATGTATGCATATGTATGTATATGCGCTGGGATATAGAAATAATCGGGCTGGATACCCGATCGCGCGGTTAAACCACTGGGAGTGAAGGAACCCAAGCCTTTGTCAGGGCATTCTTCTAGGAGAAGGCAGTTCAGGAAACTGGGTTAACTCCGACATAAAATATGCGGCTCAATAGTTACCAATGATGTTGATCTTCTCTTCTTCTTGGGTTATAGCTACTGTCGCTCAGAGGGTCGGATTGGCTCAGAGCACAGTCTTTCCTCACTTTAAAAAAATCTTCACGCACAGGCATTGCACGATAGCATTAATTGATAATTATTAAAATGGTATATCGTGCAATGGTCATACTCGATACCGAGGGGGCAGCCATCATGTATGTATGTATGTATGTATGTATGTATGTATGTATGTATGTATGTATGTATGTATGTATGTATGTATGTATGTATGATGACCCCTTAGCCTTTGTCAAGGCAGAATTCTGGGAGAAGGAAAACTCTGATATAACACCTGCAACCCTGATGGTATCCAATGATGTTGACTTGTTCTTCTTTTTGGTAAATATCATCTTGGTTAAAAGAATGGCACTGGCTCTGTGCAGTGCCTTTGCTCACTATAAAAGCTTCACGGCACAGGCATTGCTTTATATCTGGAGATCTCTCTGCACTTCTCGTCACATGGTACCATGGGCCCAGCACTTTGTGTCAATAATTGTCACAAGTGTAGTGTTTGTATCAGAGTTTTCAAGTCGCTGGCTGAACTAAAAAGTCACACTCGTTCAGCTCATCGGTAGCGGTTCTCCTACATGGATATAAAGTAGTGGCCGTACTCAAAAACGAGTTGGCAGCCACCATGTATGTATGTATGTATGTATGCACATTATTTTCCCTTTGAATATATGCTTAAACAAATAAAGGGTTTCAGTTTAAATTTGGCCCACATAGATGAACATTAATAAAGCTATATTTAGTTGTGCTTTACAATGAAACATTTTGGTGGAAAAATAAGAGAAAAGAAAACAGAAAACGATCGTCTTATTCACCTCTGTTTTTCGAATAGTATACAACGCAACAGAAAAACCACTAGAATTAATGATTAGATTTTACAAATAACCTTATATTAAAAATACTGAAATCTATTTTTCGTTCAAACTCCTGCGTACCTGCCAAACATATGCCACTTGTCTACTCAACACTGATGTTCTAGTTTCTACTCACTATGATCTTAGAGTAAACATAAAGAATAAACATATTGGAAAGTCTGGTTATAATATAATGATAAGACAGTCCTACCTACATTCATAGTTGAACTTTCATTTTCTACTTTACTATGATAAAATATACAAAATATAAAAACATAAATGAATAAAATTTAAAACGAATCTTCACAAAATTTGGCATAAAAATCCAAATCCATCACTTCCCAAAATAATTCTTAAACAAAATTTCCTTGACCGCTCTACCACGGGAGGTAAAATAAGGAGGCTTCAAGGAATTAGATGGTAAAAGATGTATTAAAGTGGAAGTGAGAGAAAGAAAAAAAAACACTGAAAAACAGTTGAAATATGGCGTTTTGTTACATCAAACTGTTTTCTGCTCTATTTTAATTTCGCGTTAATATTTCTCTCTTCCTCTTTCTTTATCTCCCTCTCTCACTCACTGTCTCTATCTATATATCTATATATCTATATATCTCTCACTTTCCTTCTCCTTATCGCTCACTCGCTCTATATATTTATCTATCTGACTATATCTCTCCCCTTCAAATCTCCCTCTCGTCATTTCCACCTTTTCTTCACAAACAATTTTTCTCACTTGTCTCTAGACGTTCGATTGTGCGGGTGCCAATGTGTGATGTACATTTGTGTATAAATTATACACTCGCAATTCGTTTGTGCTTCTGTGTGTGCAGGTGCCTATATGAATTCATATATAAGTATTGCCTGTTTGTATGTGGGCTCATGCGTGTATATCAAAGTATGTATAGATTCATATGTACATATTACGTGTTTCTATGAGGACGCGTGTGTTTGTATGTATCTTCATAGCTAATTGTGTGCGTTTATATGTAATGATTGTTTCTACTTTTTGGCACAAGGCCAGCAATTACCCAGTGCATTACTGGTACTTTATTTTATCGACCCCGTAAGGATGAAAGGCAAAGTTAACCTCGGCGGGATTTGAACTCAAAATGGCAAGGGCCGTAACTCTATACGTCAAAGCATGGCGTCCGACCCTCTACCGATACTGCCAATCCACTGCGTATATATGTAATAATTGTTTCTACCTTTGGCACAAGGCCAGCAATTACCCAGTACATTACTGGTACTTTATTTTATCGACCCCGTAAGGATGAAAGGCAAAGTTAACCTTGGCGGGATTTGAACTCAGAATGGAAAGGGCTATAACTCTATGCGTCAAAGCATGGCGTCCGACCCTCAACCGATACTGCCAATCCACCGCCTTTTGGTCTATATTGGCTGTGCGTGTGAGGTACACACGTGGAAATGTATGTACATGCGGGAATTTATGTTTGTATGTATTCAGATATATGCGTGCAAGATTTTCTCTTTATATTTATGCATGTCTGTAATTGCAATCGAGATTTTATGTGCGTGAGGATCGGTTTATGTCACTAAGACTATAATCGCTATGTATATAAAGAACTTCACAAAACGTTTCTATATATTCGGCCCTCAAGAAACGTCACACTGATAGTTAAATCGTTTCTGTTTTGTTCCACTCAGCAATTGAAATTTATTTTGTTACAAGATAACAGTCGTTGTCAAAATAATGGTTTTTGAATTAAACGCCAAGTCAACCGTTTCGGAAGTATTGATCTCATTACTAGACTAATCCATGTCAAAGTAATGCAACGTATTTTTTGAAAATTATACTACATATTAAAATGTTATTGGCGAATGTTTATATATTCTCGGGATTTAAACTAGCATGTCATTGTGTTCTATACATTTCATTCTGAAAATAAACTTTAACAATTGTTATTCTGCCATAGCGTTTTCAAAAAGCTTACAACTTTTAAAATTGTTATTGTTGTTGTTTTCGTTTAGCCTCAGGTCAACCCAGATAGAATAGACATTCGATCAAAAGCCTTTCAGCCATGGCCATTTCGTATTCCTAATTAGTATACATGAAACTACATTAGGCATTTTCTCTCTACCACATTAAGACGATGTAGTTTGAGCTGATTAGTATTTGGCTACTATATCCAGCAGGTAGAATATCCATATAAAGATTCTTTGGTTGGCTCGTTGCTTATAAGATAATCTTGAAGCAGAGCAATTGTGCAGATATAGAAAATGAAAGTGAGAATGAATTATACGCGACAGACTGACCTTTCCAAAGTACAAGTGTATACAGCGTGGGTTTGTGTCTGTGAAACATTGCTGAAAAGTCGGTCTTACTTATAGTTTCTTCACCTTTTGTTGTCTTTCATAAAAATAATTTCTTTACGAGGTTTACATTGCATTTGTTTGACAACACCTTTCAGTTGACAATGTTCCAAAATCAACCTGCACATGAAGCATTGTTCATATAGTTTGAAAGCAGTGTATACACATAGAAAAAATTTAATCCCATTAAATTAAGCAAATGTTATATAATTCGTTGCTGTTAGTGTGTGAATAGTTGTTTTGCATTAATTCAACAGTCAGAATTAGAATTTTGTTTAGTTTTCTACTTTAAAATCTTATTTGAGTAACAAGTAATTACCACTCAAAATAATTATGTCATATCTCTACGAGTATTGCAAACATCATGTGGATTCCTGATTTATGCACAAGACCTCAGAAATGTGAGAAGTGTTAGAAACTGGAATCATGACCATTTATGCTTTTGCAAGATAAATGAACGGCGTAAAAAGAGGGTATGGTTTTAACAAACAAACTATTAGTAATTTATCATGACGTATAAAAGTAAACGTCATTCTTTACGGGATAGAGTTACAACTCTTTGCGTTCTGATTTCTAATCCCGCCGAGGTTAGCCTTGCCTTTCGTCCTTACAGCGTCGATAGAATAAAGTAACAGTTATGCACTGAGGTCGATTTGATTGGTTTTCCCCTCCCCTCAAAATTGTTGGCTTTGTGCCTAAATCAGAAACCAACCTTTTTAAATATAAATCTACAATAAAGTAGACTTAAGTAAGTGGAGATTAAATGAAGATCCATAAACTGCATAGCAAGACATATATCCCCAACTACATATATCTTTAATCGAAACAGAACTTCCTGAGCTTTTGACCTGTATCAATGTTTTTCAGTCAGGCTTTCAGAATTGTATAGTAGTTCTCAACCGTTTTCTCGATCAAAGTAAAGTGAAATGCCTTCAACTGAAGATACAACTTGCATTGCTGTCTCTGTCTCACGGGAACTTACCTCTACGCGTTTTCCTATCTTCACCTGCAAAGTATAATTTTTACTGCACTAGCGAATTCGTCAAATCATGTCACCTTTTATGTTTTATTTATAGCTGTTAGTATCTTCAGGCATTGTTCACAGTGTTTTCTCTTTGTATCAACAAATGAAAATAACTAAAAGCAAACAATTACCTCTCTGTCATCAGTTAAAATGTACACGGATTAAAGCATGCATGTGTAAAGGAAAAGGTGTTATATTGACGCATATTATTTGAATTATTTTCGCCAGATAAAGGTAGCTAGTTATCTGTTTTTGCTCACCTAATGAATTGCAGGTAATTAATTAATGATTGATGTTATTTTCACTTTTCTTTCCTTTTCTTTTCTTTTTGCCAAGCTTTATCTGTATCGATGAGAAAACACGTGGCGTGTTTAACTTTGCATCTCGTTTTTCGAATTTTAAAAGCAGGTTATCAAATTTCTCAATTAGAGTATTGCCACATTGAGAATATGCTACAACATATATAACCCTGATGCTAATTAGAATAATATTGATAACAGAATTCCGTAAGATACGTTTTAGTTACCAAAAAATATGGTGTATTTAAAACACCTTTAAGAAAACTTGTTATCAGAAACATGTGGTTATGGAATTTTGAAAGTTGTATCTTGGTTAGATAATATCTAAACCATTCAGCTTTTCTTCTAAAATCAAGTTTCCGGATACCAGTATCTGAGGAATCAAGCAACGACTAAAAATTCAGCTTTTTTATATAACATTTTTTGTCTGTAAAATTGGAAAGTCTTTCCTTTCTCAAAGCATGTCAATTAACTTTGGGCGTTAATTTCCAATTTGTTGAAATATCTGCTCTTTCCTTTGAGGGTTTTTAACAATTAACGCTAGGTTTTTGTATTCTTTGACCAAGTAAAAGGGAAACTTCAATTAATTAGAAATATTTGCGTATGGTTTTTGGTGCATCAACTTTCAACTTAACACAATAAATATCTTTGAGTATTTAATGGTTTCTCTTTCAGTTTCACTATTCTCGATAGTAAAA
>OZ024740.1:268366409-268371409 GCA_964016885.1 Eledone cirrhosa | reverse complement strand
TTTATTTGCACATATTCGTACGTTTGAAACATGTCTGCAAATTTTGCAGGAGGATATAGTCAATTTAATATGCTTCAGTTATTTAGTATACAGTTTATATTTTCTGAATTGATGAGAAAGCAAAATCTACTAAGGCAGAATTGATTCTAAATCAGAAAGTAAATCTCCCATTCATGGATTTTAACTCTCTCTCTCTCTCTCTCTCTATATATATATATATATATATATATATATATAAGCAAAAGGGATATTTAATTTGTTGGTAATTCAACAAATGTAAATGTTTATAACTGATTGAAAGCACTCGACAAATTTTCTGGAGTATAATATTCAATGATATTAAATAAATGGAAACTATATTTATAAAACCATATTTATTCTATTATATATATTTCAAGGGTTCCAAAACTTTGGTACGCTCTCATCAGATAAAATACAAAGTTTGTTTTTTATCCAGGAAACACTTGAACCGTTAAGATCTTCTTCCTGGTTATGTCAATATTTATAAAACAAACTTTGTATTTTATCTGATGAGAGCGTACCAAAGTTTTGGAACCCTTGAAATATATATAATAGAATAAATATGGTTTTATAAATATAGTTTCCATTTATTTAATATCATTGTATATATATATATATATATATATTATGAAGAGAGAAGAAACATTTAGATATAATTAGTAATAAAATGTATCATACCTAAACTGTTCCTAAATTCTCGACTACGTAGTTTCGTGGCATAAACAAAAACAATATATCAAAGATATAGAGTCCTTGCGAGGTCTGCCGACTTATCAAGAGGATACCTCATTTTACTAGTCTCAAGAACGCGTCTACACGACGTGAGAAAGAATCCCAAAAGGCGGAGGGGGAGATAGTCACGCGATATAACGGTCGAGAAACAGAGCTAAGCCTCTTATAACCACGAAAAAAATACCATATATATAGTGGTGGAACACTGGAAGGTAATATCCGTAGTGGTAGAGCACTCAGTCCAAGGGACGAGTTAGGTAGAAGTAAATAAATAAATATATATATATATATTAAAATAACAGATTAAAGTTTAAGCAAAGAATCGCTGCTTTCACCCTTAACGGGAAACTAACAAAGTCAATCTGTGAACGCAGAAGTGTATATTTAAAAAAACGTTGCAACCGGAGGAAGACAGGAAGACGATACTTTGGTTCGTGGAAACGTTCCCTGGCAAAGAACGGGAAAAAATGAATATAATACGTCATTAATAGGAGCGGTGAAAAACAATTACGCGCAAAGACAGAACCACGTTTAGGGTATAAAAGAAGTCGTAGACTAATATTCTATTAGGTGGTTCATAGAGACGTTCTCTGGCAATGAACGGAAAAAACGAAGATAATACGTCATATGTAGAGCGGAGAGAACAATTGCACGCAAAGACAAAACCACTAAATGGTATAGCTGAAGTCGTAGACTAAAATTCTAACTAGGAAACCGAATGATTCTCGGCTTCAGAGTTAATGATAAAGTAAATAAAATACAGAGGTAATTATTATTATTATTATTATTATTATTATTATTATTATTGATTAAATATTGATTATTATTAAATAAAGTACCAGTAATGCACTGGGTAATTGCTGGTCTTTGCCTAAAGTAGAAACAATTATTATTATTATTGATGACGGATGCGATGTACGCATTCGCCACCCCCGCCCGGCCTTTCAGTGACAGCTTCCTCTCGGCCCATTTCTGGGTGAGGGAGGCCACCTTGCTCGTCACTCTCACCAAAATGGAGCGCTGCCGGTTCGAGATAAGCTCAGCCTGTTCGAGATGCGCACAGAGCGATGAAACCGTCGTGCACGCACTCGTTCAGTGCCCAAGCATTGCTGACTTGTGGAGCTATGTCGAACAGTTGCTGTCGCGTGTAGGACTGATCCGGTTATCGACTGAGTCCATTGTGCAGATGGTCTCGCCATCTTCCTTCGAGGAGGAAGGGCAGGCGGTTTTCATCTGCCTGGTGGCCATCGCGAAAGAGATTGTGTGGTGGACAAGGTTGAAAGGGTTAAAGACAGACACTTTCCTCTTCGGCGAATCCCTAATTAACTTTTTCAAGTTTCACTTGAAGAGGAAAATCAGGGTGGAGAGGCAAGTGCTGCCTTCTAGCAAGTTTGTTGAAAGGTGGGTGAATGTAGCGAGAATGGTCCGAGTGAACGGGACCGCTCTGAATATACGTCTGTAGTTTGAGAAATGGAAAAATTTGAGAGAGGGCGCTTGCCCTGGTGGTCAGGGTGGCCGTGGTCTTTTATGTGGATTTCGCCACGAGTAACCCTCGGAGGTTTCCCCCCTATTGGGGAATTTTTCATTGTTTCAATTTTCATTTTTATTGTTTATATATATATATATGTTTCTATGTCTTTTTTTTTTCTTTTCTTATATAAATAATAAAAATATTTACACGCACAAAACCCACATCGTACCCTCCTGTACCGTCCTGTGCCGTCTGTAATATTTTTCTTGATGTCAGCCCTTGTGGCCAATAAAGAAATCATTATTATTATTATTATTATTATTATTATTATTATTATTATTATTTTTATTATTATTATATATATAGATAAATTTTTCATATATATATATATATATAAGAATAAGATAACCAGGATTAAATTACATCAAATTATTTAATTGATTTACGAACGTTTCTATCAATACAGCAAGATATTCCCATCATTAATTCTTCGCGGTACTGATTTCTTCCGAATCCATTAAACTATAAATAACAAATTTAACTTCGATATCAGACATCTTCAATTCAAAAATGTAAACAAGTCCTAATCACAGTGTGTAAGACGTTAAAACTTTACGGAAGACTGTACGTACAAATTAAAAATATATTAGTGATAAAATACAAAGTGGCATAACTAACCAATATTTATTTAACTAACAATATCTTAGTCAAGTATTTTTTTTTTTGATCGACTTTCGTCAAATCGGACCGAGGAAACAATGTTTCTGTTGGTCTTTCCAATTGCCAATACTATCTATCGGTCGCAACTCAAGGTAGAAGGAGCAATGTGAAATAAAGTGTCTTGCTCAAGGACATAACGCATCGCCCAGTCCAGGAATCGAACTGACAACCTCACGATTGCGAATCCATTTCTCTAACCAATCAGCCACACGTCTTCAAGTATATTAAACTCTACAATAACATTATGGGTTCAAATCCCGCCGAGGTTGACTTTGCCTTTCATCCTTACGGGGTGGGTCGATAAAATAAAGTACCAGTCATGCACTGGATAATTGCTGGCCTTGTGCCTAAAGTAGAAACAATTATCGGTAGAGGGTCGGACGCCATGCTTTGACGCATAAAGTTACGGCCCTTGCCATTCTGAGTTCAAATCTCGCCGAGGTTAACTTTGCCTTTCATCCTTACGAGTTCGATAAAATGTAGTACCAGTAATACACTGGATAATTGCTTGCCTTGTGCCAAAAGTAAAAACAATTAATTTAATGGATTGGCAGTATCGGTAGAGGGTCGGGCACCATGCTTTGACGCATAGAGTTAAAGCCCTTGCCATTCTGAGTTCAAATCCTACCGAAGTTAACTTTGCCTTTCATCCTTATGGGGTCGATAAAGTAAAGTACCAGTAATGCAGTGGGTAATTGCTGACCGTATGCCAAAAGTAGAAACAAGTAATTTAAACATACTTTTTAATTGAAGTAACGACAATTTAATCCTGGTTAATTTATTCTTTTATATATGCTCTGTGGTATTGTAAAACTACTGTAATTAGAAATTAACTGATTAAATTAAAATCTGAACTGTCATTAACCTATCTTTCTGTGGACTACAAAATCACAATTGCTTTATATGGTTCTGTCATCATCTTGTCTAAACTAATATATATATATATATATATATATATATATAAACACACATCTTTTATTTGGGTAAGACGCTGTGATCCCGGGTGGACCAGCAGTATCGTTGGTAGGAGTCGAAACTGCCAAAGTCCACTTCAATGGCCGACGATCCTGGAGTTCTGTGTTTTTCTTTTGTATCTTCATTTTCAAAAAATGATTTTTTTTAAAGTTTTTCTCTTAAAAATGTTTGTGCCAAATATTTTCGGGTTTTTAAACCCCAAAATATTTGGGATCATTAAATTTGCTAAGGTAAGATTCTTGTTATCTTAGCGATTTAAATTTATTTCTAATGCATTGTGTGATGTTGTATATATATATATAAATATATATATATATATATATATATATATATATATATATATATATATATATATATATATATATATATATATATATATATATATATATATATATATATATATATATATATATATGTCTACATGTATTTCTGTATGTATATATGAACGTATGTATGTATTCATGTATGTATTTATATATGTATGTATGTAGGTAAGTAGGTGGGTAAGTAACTAGGTACGATAAACAATCACCTAATTATAAGCTTCTCCCCACCGTTCAAACATTCAATCAATCGTGTGCATACAAACATTTACTGTCACGGAGAATAGTCTTTCCTCATCATTTGATTTTTCTCCTGTTCGAATAACCGGGTGGACGGCTGGAAAACTGCAGGTTAACAGATTTCTGGAGAAGTCGAAATAAATTATTATCGAATAATGATTCTCCTATTCGTTCACACACACACACAAACACACCGACACCGACACACCGACACACACACACACACACACACACACACACACACACACACACACACACACACACACACACACACACACACACACACACACACACACACACACACACACACACACACACTTGAGCAAGTCACTTTATTTCACATTGAGCAAGACACTTTATTTCACATTGCTCCAGTTTACCCAGCTGTAGAAATGAGATGATAGGGACTGGGGTCCCTATCATTCCACTGTAAAGTGGACGTGTAGGCGCCACGGAAAAAAAAGCACCCAGCACTCACTGTAAATGAGGTTGGTGTTAGGAAAGGGCATCCAGCTGTA
>OZ024740.1:268358909-268361409 GCA_964016885.1 Eledone cirrhosa | reverse complement strand
TTGATTTAAAAAAAAAAAAACAAGAACAAAGATTAAGGTTAGTCTATAATGGATGTTTATCTTAAACATTTACCACGTTGCTTCATCAGTTCTAACATATTCTTAAATCTACTAGATTCTATCCATATCTATTCTGTCCGAATGTTCTCTTAACGTAACATCTGCTCCAAGCTCTATTTAAGATTTGTCTACTCTACATTGATGATTTTACGCTCGGATTACCTGAATACCCAGTAGTCAAATACTTTTTTTGTTCCAAACATTCGCGGCACTAATTCACTAATACAAGATGCTGGGAAGCAGAATGTGCTGTTGGAATACGTCCTAGAATGGAAATATAACCACAAATAATTGTTTCTACTTTTGGCACAATGCCAGCAATTATCCAGTGTATTACTGGTACTTTATTTTATCGACCCCGTAAGGATGAAAGGCAAAGTTAACCTCGGCGGGATTTGAACTCAGAATGGCAAGGACCGTAACTCTATGCGTCAAAGCATGGCGTCCGACCCCCTACCGATACTGCCAATCCACCGCCCTTATATAATAGTATAACCACAAATGATAATTGCCATTAACCATTGATAAGAACCTCACAAATAAAACACACCAAAATTACTTCCGATTACCATTCTTCTGTGAAGGATGAAATTCGGCCTGAGATGTTAAAAGCCTGAAATAGGTGTGTGCATGTGTGCATTTATGGATCCCTAACATCTATTGTAGTCCTAGAAGCGTGTTTTGGACATCTTAAAGATGGTGGAAGGCATCCCTCTCCACATCTAACCACATATCTCCCAGAGATAGAAGTATCGACTCCAATAGTGTGGCACATTCTATTGCATTTGAAAGAAAGAAGGCTATTTCGCCCCATCGAGATTTGAACTCACAGCCGGAACGAATACTTTAAGGCATTTTCCTCGACGTTCTACAGATTCTGCAAATTTGCTGCCTTATAGATATATATATAATACATATGTATATACATGTGCATATAGATGATTTTTTTTGTATAAACACACACACACACACACATACACACATATATATATATAACATATAAGTATAGTTCAATAGGTGTCAAATTATTGATGCACTGAATTTCACCATTTAAATTGTATATTACGAGATAATACGCAAATGACACTTTCAAAATACCGCAACACTATTATTTCAAAGGTGAATATTGTATTTTAAAACATTTGCTTTAAAATTGCCCAATAAGCCAGTGTTAAGTGAGAATTAATTTGCAACGTACAGCCGTACACCTTTCACAACGAAATTTGAAGTTACAATACGTATTTTACTGGGCAATAATTCTATTTTAATTGAGTTCTCTCTCTATTGGACTCGTATATACTCGTTGAAGTATTGCAGTGTATGTATATATATATATATATATATATATATATATATATATATATATATATATATATAAACAAAGAGGGTGTGGTAAGATACCAGGTGGACCATAACGCACCAGAGTACTCAATACTTAGGGTAGTAGAGTAAGTAATAGGAAAGGAGTCGTATATATATATATATATATATATATATATATCCTCCTCTCTCTCTCACTATATATATATATATATATATATATAGGAACCAGTAAGACCCCGACAGCTGAGCTCAAGCCGTTTCGACGGCTAATTCTGGACTCAGAATTAGCCGTCGAAACGGCTTGAGCTCAGCTGTCGGGGTCTTACTGGTTCCTATTACCCACTCTACTACCTCAAGTATTGAGTACTTTGGTGCGTTATGGTCCACCTGGTTCCTTACCACATTTCCTTCGTTATATATATATATATATATATATATATCCTCCTCTCTCTCTCACTATATATATATATATATATATATATATATATATATATATATATACATATATAGTGAGAGAGAGAGAGGGGGAGATAGATACACACAAACATAATTGACAGTAACACTAAGACCGTGTTTAAGTATAATTGGTTGGTGGCACTCTGTCGGTTACGATGACAATTGATCCGATCCACAGCTTGCTCCTGAAATTAGCGTGCAAGTGGCTGAGCATTCCACAGACACGCGTACCCTTAATGTAGTTCTCAGGAAGATTCAGCATGACACTAACGGTGACAAGGCTGGCCCTTCGAATTACAGGTAAAACACATTTTTGCAAGCTGACTGGACTGGAGCAACGTAAAAGAAAGCGTCTTGCTCAAAGACACCGACCCCTCCGGAATCGAACTCACGGCCTTACGGTTGTGAGCCGAATACCTTAAACACAAAGCCACGCGACTTCACAAAAGCATAATTGGGGTGTATATATAAACATATATTATACGTTTATATACAATAAACGTGTGAGTAGCATCTCAAAATTAACCGTAATCGAACCGACCTATTATCAATAATATTCCATTCATAACCAATTTTCATGCGATTATTTTCTAATTTTTAAGGCATGGTGTGTGATTTGAGGGAGATTTGGCTGCTATTTCTGGCCGATTGAGTGACCATA
>OZ024740.1:268346409-268353909 GCA_964016885.1 Eledone cirrhosa | reverse complement strand
CAGTCAAGCAGTATCCTCTAAGGGGGCAGCGTCTTCTGTCGCGGCAGTTGCAACTTCTGTCGCGGTTCCGTCTATTTCCCCCGGTAAGGCTATCATTGTTGCTGCCTACGTTGTTACCCACGCTACCACAGCTGTCGTTATCACCATTACAACCCACAGCACGCGGGGTGGTGCGATTGTTATTCCGCACGTCATGTCCTGCATGTTCGCCAGTCATTTTGTGGTTATGCTGGTTGGGGTCTGCGGATGCCGTTGCCAACACTATTGGATGCTGTCAGGGAGTTGTTAAGGCCGATATAGTTATTGTCAGGTGTAGGTGCGTCTGAGTCGAGGTGCTGTGTCTTGGTGATCTTACTGTGGTTCGTTGTTCCTATGATGTATGCTAGGTTAGGAGTAGTAGAGAAGGATATTTTTATATTGTTCCTATTAAGAATTTTTCTATACCTATGGTTGGGCGGGAAGTTCCTCTCTAAGGCTTCGAAGAACATCCGGGGTATGTTGGAGGCCACACTCCGAGAGTAGGGAGGGGGACCATAGGACGTTACGGTGGCGATTACGTGTCTTTGTACGTTTGCTACGGGTGGTTCCATCTAGGTGACCGCTCTTATGTGTGTTAGTGCGCAGTCGCCCGTTCGGTGCCCCTTTCACTTTATGTTCGGGTGCACTCTTCCTACCTCTTCCATGTTTATGTACAGGAAGATGTTGGTTGGAAGGCGTTGGTCGTAGGCCGTCGCCTTTGTTGGTTTTTTAATAGCGGAATAGTTCGAGTAATCTACAGTGGTCACCCCCCCCCCCGGCTTTCCTGTCGGTCTAGGTGGGCCCCCTAGGCTATAATTCTAAACTCATAACTTATTACACATGTAATTAAGAATCCTTAACTACAACAACGTAAAGAAAACGCTTAATCTCTAATAAGACTAGAAGTTAAGACCAATCTCTTGTTTATTTAAAAAATATAATATATCGGAGAAAATGGCAACTGCATCTAAAAAAAGGTGTAGACAATATTCCGTCGAATAAAAACGTTAAATTTTTTTTACTTGCTTTCCCCACATCTTATTTAGTTGAGTCAGGTTTCAGTCAGGTTATGCATCTGCTTTCAAAAAGTTAAAATCGCCTTGATATAGAAAGAAGAGGTGATTTACGACTCTCTCTAACGGCTTTCACACTAAACATTGACAAATTAGTAGCCTTGCATCAATCACAGGGATCTCATTAAAAACCGATTATTATATTCTTTGATTTGTAAATATAAATAAATGATTTGATATCTAAATTCTATATTATTTTATTTGTTTGAAATGTTGTAATACATGCTTATGTTATTCTCGATACTCAGGTTTTTAACCTAATATTTAATTAAAAGTATAATTATGCATGAGTATATACACACAAATATATATATCTATATATTGTGTGTATATATAGAAAAACATATATATAATATTTTTATTTATGTTGTTACTTTTTATCATTAGTCACATTTTAGAACAATTTGATATTTGCGACAGCTCCTGGAATTTTGCTCTGTTTTGTTGCCAGGACCAGAGAAATGCGGTAAGTGAAGTGGCTTTCTAATGCCAATCTATTTCGGCACTTAAAGACTTATAGAAAAAAAAAAGAAAAAGGAAAAAGGAAGAATTTAAAAAAAAAACAACGCCACTGGAAAACAGTGTCAATATAGTGCTCATTAACAATGCTGCCTAAAAAACTTACAAAACTGGAGCAACAAAGAGGAGAGAAGCTAGACAAGCTGCCACGGAAGAATCTGCAAAGAAATGTCATCTAATCACAAGTTTTCTGAAAAGTCAACAGTCTTCGTCACCAAGTAGTGACGCATCCCAAAGCAACGTAACTGCCGGAATTTCCGGCAAGTCGGTCTGGTCAGATGAACTGGAGAAACAGTAAAGCACTGGAGAGTCGCGAGAACCTGACGTCGAAGATACCTCAGGTCCATCGACTGTCTCAACAACCGTCGTAGTCACTGAAGATGTAGTTCCAACTGGGGATCAGAACTCAATAGAGGGGAAAATGGCTGTATCTGAAAATGAAAATGATTCAGAGGAAACTACATTGGCAAAACAAATCCCAGAGTATGAGCCAGTAGAATGCATGTTGAATTTACAAGAGAAGTATCCAAGCGACCCGAAACATTTCGAGGACAGACCATTGACGACACCTCTAATTCGCGCCCTCATGGCCGTTGGTCCTTGTCAGCCAGGATTGAAAGATAATTTTGCTGATTTCCCTCTCGACTCGAACCACAGAAAATTCAACATCAGTTGGTACAAGAGAAAGTGTGCTGGAATCCATAAAGTTGACCGACACTGGTTAGTATACTCTCCTGAATCCAACAGACTAAATTGCTTTTGTTGTTGGCTGTTTGCTGATAAAAATGCCGAATCTTACTCGAAGACTTGGGGTAATCCAGAGTATGGGATGGCAAACTTCTTAAAGGGAATCGAAAAAATTGCCAAACATGAGAAAAGTGCCATTCACATCAATGCACAAAAGCAATACTTCATGACAAAATATCGTTTGGACGCAGATAAAACTGTGATCGATAACCTCATTCATGAAGAGAAGAAGCGAATTGAACGAAATCGCCAGATATTGAGGCAATTGTTTGATTGTACGTTATTTCTCGCAAAACAAGGCCTGGCCTTCAAAGGTCACAGGGAATATGTTTGACTTGGCGCCAAATCAGAAAAGGAAGGAAACTTTATTGAATTGTTGAAATTGATGGCCAAGTATGATACGATCTTGGAAAGCCATTTATTCTCGCTTGGGTGCACTAAAAGACAGCCTATGTACTTAAGTCCAAAATTACAAAACGAATTTATAGAATGCCTGGCAAACGAATGTACTCAACAAATAATCACGGAAGTGAAAGCGGCAAAATACTATTCAGTCATCGTCGATTCCACAATAGACATTTCGCATCAGGATCAATGCTCTGTGTCACTGCGATATGTATCGAAAAGTAGCCACGCACAGGAGCATTTCCTGTCGTTTTGTGAACTAGAATCAGCAGCCACTGAATCATTTTACGATACGCTTGTGAAAGTTCTTTTCCAGGATCTATCCTTGGATGCTCAATATATTATGGGACAAGCTTACGATGGAGCGTTGAATATGTCCGGCCATATTTCTGGGCTTCAGGCTAGAGGGATGCTCTTCGAAAGCTGTTTACGTCCATTGTTGCGCTCATAACCTGAACCTGGTGTTAATCGATGCTAGCCAATCGTCAGTGGATGGTAAATTATTTTTTGGTATATTGGAGAGTCTGTATGTTTTCTTAACATCAAGCTTGCCAAGGCTGAAAATCCTCGAAGAAGAACAAGAAAAACTATTGGCTTCAACGGTATTAACATTAAAAGGACTCTCAGATACGCGCTGGTTTAGTGACATTCAGGCTGTAGAGGCTACCATTAACAACTTACCGGCAGTAATAAGTGCATTAGAGAGGATAATAAGTGGGGATATTCACAACACTGTTCCGAAAGTATTAGCCGAGGCCAGAGGTTTGCTACTAAATGTGAGCAAGTTTGAATTCATTTTCATGTTGAAGTTTTTTCAGAATTTACTTAAAAAGCTGCATTCTGTTTCACAATATTTGCAGAAGGAGGCTATAGACTTATATTCCGCGGACGTCATGATTAAAAGTGTAGTAAAAGAAATAAATATTTTGACCGAACATTATCAGACGCTAAAAATCTCGCCGAGCAATGTCAAGTTGAACCAGAGTTTACAACAGAAAAACGGAAAAGAAAATAGAAGCGTTTTCATGACGAAAATGCCAGCGACGAATCTCATGAGACGATGAGTCAGCATTTTAAACGGGGCGTTTATTTCATTATCTTAGATGGAATCATTAGTAGCTTTAACGAACGTTTTGCCGACTTGCACGGTCTAGTGAAGGATTTTTCGTGCTTGATACCGGCGCACTTCGACGACGATGACACATGCAATAGAGAGAGAATCGATAATCTTGTGAAATTCTACGAGGGTGACATCGAAAATGACACTATCTTCGACGAGTATTTATCATTCAAAGATTTTTACAAGGAAGTGTGTTTAGATAAATCCATATCGAGTTCTGAGATCGTTGCGTTTATGATTTCTAATGACTTCCGAACGTGCCTATCCGAACGTGTTTGCCTTATACAAAATGTTCATAATTATTCCGGTTAGCTCGGGGCAGGCTGAGCGAACCTTCAGCAGGCTCAAACTGATAAAGAATTTGCGTAGTACCATGAGTGAAGAGCGGTTGAATGCTCTGGCAATGATGTACATAGAGCGAGAACTGGCTGAAAAAATTGACTTCAGTATCGTGAGTGAAACATTTTCTAAAGTAAAACATCGCAAATTAGAACTGTAGATCAAGTGATGTGCTCGAATGTGAAAGTAAAGTTTTAGATGGACGATTTGTTGTACATACGAATTTTTGTTGGTGAATAATCGATTGCAAAACTAGTTTTATTGGATGTTGTTTTTTTTCTGAAGATAGACCACCGTCTTCGCAGTTAATAAAGTTTTCACGGAACATGCTAACTCTGTAATCTATGATGCTGTCTACTCTATTATAAATTATTATCTATTCTATATGCGTGTATGAACAGATTTCCTTGCAGCCGATAGAAATGAGCGTATGGAATTGGTGGGCCCCCTTTAGATCGAATTTGCCCCCCCCCCTGGCTTTAAAAGCTAGTTACGCCACTGGAGGTAACCCCCGGTTTTGGCGGTCAAATTCAAAATTTGAACAAAGGAATAAATTCCTTTACACAAACCGAATAAAGCACTCAACTAGATGTTATTAAACAAACATTGGCAGTATCGGTAGAGAGTCGGACACCATGCTTTGAAGCATAGAGTTACGTCCCTTTATGATCTGAGTTCAAATCCCGCCGAGGTTAACTTTGCCTTTCATCCTTACAGGGTCGATAAAATAAAGTACCAGTAATGTACTGGGTAATTGCTGGCCTTGTGCCAATAGTAGAAACAGTTATTAAACAAACATAAACAATTAACCAATCAATAGAATTGTCTAATTAAATTAATCAATTAATCATTAAGTCTTGGAGATAATAATACTAAATTTTGTACAGCATAATCGAAGCTCTGGCTGCAGCTAAGCTAACGGATGTAATTGGGATGTGCAGCTAAGCACTCAATAAGGTATATTACCTTAGAGTTATAACATTACGTTTAGACAGCTTTGCAAATTGAAGACAGCGACCGATAGGCGAGCAGCAGTGACCAAAGCGACGAAAAAAACTGAATATATATATATAAAGAGAGAAAGGAGAGAGAGAGATGCACACGCATGTGTATGTATATATGCATGTATAGATAATTTGAACTATTTAACCTATGTTGTAACATGAACTGCTCCAATATACTTATCACATCTCACTGGATGTCAGAAATAAGCACATATATGACAATATGAGCATAGTTATGCAGGTCAGAACAAAAACAACGAAAGAGCAACATCATACAAATATATAACTTAAAATAATGTAAGAGGCTAGAAATATTAACTGTATAGATTAGGGTGTTAGACTCACTGCGTGTTTGATTCTTGAAAGCATGGTTTCTTGAGCAAGAACCTTCATTTCAATGTTCGTTACATGATAGAACTAATGCCCATATTAAAGCACTCGTGTTTTATCCACGAATCTAACCTACAACTCGAAGGCGTTTCATTAAAAAAAAACGAAGGTAAGTGGAGAGGGGTGCATTCTCTTGAATGGTTAAATACATGTTGCTCAATTATTTAAATTTGAAAATTAGGCTCGTCAATCACAAAGTGAACTATTACTTTGTTCTTTTTCCATAATACAACATTCCGTCTCACTAAAGCAGTTATAGTAATCTTAACAATTTTTGCAGTGAGCTCTTACAATGCTACCACACAAAGGCAGAACAGAAGAAATACTTTTGCGGAAAACATGGGTGAGGCGAGTTCAACTTCCAACGGAAGTCAAATTACAATTACTTCCCTTTTAATTTATCAACTGCAAGCAAATAAATAAACATAAACATGACATCTTACTTTTTATTTTTTTCCGCTCCCCTGTAAATATAATTTCTTTTGGCCTATGTAGACGAGGCAAAAGAAAGGCCTAAATTAACAGTATTATAGCTTGATTTTCTTCTTGTTAAAATACTAGCATGTGACTTAAACTGTTGTTTAATGAATAGCAACATCAGTAACAAAGAGAAGAAGTCTTATATAAAAAAAAGAAAACTACATGCAGCCTGTTTTATTCCAGAAAAAGAGAACTTTAATTGAGAAAGATACAATATATTGCTTTATTAATTATTCGTGCATAGTCTTAACACTGCTTCGTGTTCTAAGCTGTAAGAAGACATTCCTACAGTGCAGAGCTACTGAAAGAATTCTTCAAAAGTAATGAAATGAATGCAGAAATCATAAGATCGTGATAAAGTTGGAATGAGGGCATGACAACACGTGAAATTAAAATAATTGATAACTGTAGCAGCTTCCAACAGAAATGACAGCCTTTAGACTCAATTAGCGGTAAAACGAAATATTCTAAAGTGACACCCCTCTACACACACATACTTACCGATAAAAAAAAAACATTGCTCTATGTGTAACCATATGGCAGCGGAGTGACTGATTATAAATACATCTTTTCAGGACTCTCTAGTGTGAGACCTGCCAACCTCTAAAATCCCAAATAGGGAGTACCACGAAAAAGGTGCCCCAAAACGGGGAGAAATGGGACAAAATGTGACATAATGAATAAAACGAATAAAATGTGACATAATGAAGAAAACGAATAAAATGTGACATAATGAAGAAAACGAATAAAAAAAAGTCTAGAAAATATCACATGACCATACGGAATACAAACAAAACATTAGTTGTTAACACTGCCATTTTTTTACGGATTTCCAAAATTCAAACTCGAATATTTGCTATGGAAGGATTGATAATAGCAAAATATATTACACAGATCTGCCAATCTCTAAAATCCCATGAAATATGCCACAAAACGGGGAGAAATGAGGCAAAATGTGGAGATTTTATATAATGAAAGCTATACCTATTTTCACAAGAGAAGATATCTCTCACCCATCCTAAAGTGGGGCGAGATCTCCCCGTAGTACGGGGAGAGTTGACAAGTCTGTAACATTATCACTGCTTTGGTTACCTGGTTGTAGAACAGCTTCGGGACGATATAGATTGTTTTGGCGCAATAAAAGAAGTCAATGTTGTGCCATACATTGGTCAAGAATTCTAGATGCTGCCAAATTTTTGATTGCATGGTAGAGGGTGCAACATATGTTGAAAACCAAGGCATTTCCGTAATGGATTTCTGAATAGACAAACTGTGTATTCAATCCCTGTGGAGGGCCTGTGGGGAACAACTATTATATTGTCATAATATAATTCATAGTTTGAAACCGGATCACTAAAGGTTTACCTCTACTGTCTGGCACTTATCAGATTGTCAATATAACAGT
>OZ024740.1:268336409-268341409 GCA_964016885.1 Eledone cirrhosa | reverse complement strand
GGTACTTTATTTTATCGACCCCGTAAGGATGAAAGGCAAAGTAAACCTCGGCGGGATTTGAACTCAGAGCGTAAAGGGACGTAACTATGCTGGAAAGCATGGCGTCCGACTCTCTACCGATACTGCCAATCCACCGCCCTTAATAATAGTAATAATTGTTTCTACTTTTGGCACAAGGCCAGCAATTACCCAGTGCATTACTGGTACTTTATTTTATCGACCCCGTAAGGATGAAAGGCAAAGTTAACCTCGGCTGGATTTGAACTCATTATTACTTAATAATAGTAATAATGGTTTCATTTATTCTCCACAAGGGCCGACATATAGAGGAAAACACAATATACGAGGACAGTGAGGTTTTACATAAAATTCGAGTAAAAAATAGGAAAACAATAGAATAAATAAGAAAAATACAACAATCAAAATTCCCCAATAGAGGGGATAACCACTCAGGGTTGATTCAGGTACCCCACCAACCCTGAACCACCACCAGCAGCAGCAGCAGAATAAGAAGAAATATAGTTACGTAATAGGTTATCATGTAAGCATATATGCTAATTAAAAATATATAAATGTAAACGAGAACAAAGTGATTTGTGAGATGACTTGATGAGATTAAAATCTGTGCGACACACATAAACATGTAATAGAGTATATGTGAAACTCAGAGTAGGGACGTTGTCAATGAACCGCTTGGAATATTATTATTATTGTTATTGCTATTTATTTTTCTTTATAGGCCACAGGGCCGAAAGATAAAGGACAATATAAAAACAGCGACGGTGGGGATTTTCATAAAATGTGTAAAAACAAAGGAAAACAGTAAACAATTAACAATAAATAAATAACAACAGATTACCCCAATAGTAAGGAGTGCTACACATGGGTGATTTAGGAACCCCACAGATCCGAAGATACCCTAATCACCAAAAGTATTCGGAGCTAGGAAGGTGACCCTCCCCCCTCCCCCTCCTTTCTGAACTCTCCAGCCTACAGGCACATGATCAGAGTAAACCTATTCATTCTGGCCATTCTCATTACATCCACCCACCTTTTAACAAATGTACTAATTCGGGGAGTCTACCTTTTCAGGTAGATCTTGAAAAGGTTGATGAGGGCTTGGCCAAAGGAGAAGGTGATTGTCTTCAGTATTTTCAATTGCATCCACTACACAACCTCTTTCCCTACAGCCAACAGACAGAAAAACTGCCTGCCATTCCCGGCCATAATTAGATGGCTGAGCGATCTTGATGGAGTCGGCCGATATTCGGGTCCGTCCTACATGCGACAATAGCTGCAGCTCTCTGTAAAAGAGCAACCACATTTTATTACACACGCACACACACACACACACACACACACACACACACACACACACACACACACACACACACACACACACACACACACACACACACACACACACACACACACACACACACACACACACACACCCGCCCCACACACATTTCAGAAGGCAGCAAATATATGCAATTAAATTTTCATATTAACAGGCAAAAAATTAGGCTTCGAAATTGTAAAATAAACGTTATATTATCTATTTGAGTGCTAAAAATGTTATTTGACATATTTATCAATGGTTGTGTTTAATCATATTAATCTTAACCAAGAAAGTCTAGTAATGTTTTATCTGACTTCTATCTAAACGTAGCCCATATTAGATGAAGTGTATCTCCTACGAACACGATGAGAGGCTTGCAGACGGATGTGATCTTAAACTATCAGGAAGTAGTTCAATAGCTTAATCATTCCGCTAGTTTATTTGTACCATGCAAACAATATTATGTAATTATTTATTATCAGTTTATTTTGACCATGGGAAACGGAGTCCTTAGGTTTTTATAGGTTCTCCCGGGGAAACAGGAAGCAATATCTTGATGAGGATGATATAGTAGGTGTACTGTTTGAACATCTAAAGGCTGGTATTTGAGTGGAAAAACATGAGCGAAGAAGATAATTTTAGAAGGATGAATATGCTTTATCTAATTTTTCATAATGCGCACGTGTGTGTGCGGACACGATTTGTAACCAACGCACTATAAAAAGTAATGCACACACAAGCAATTAATGTGCATGCAAAAATTTGCTTGCCTATAATAATGTAATAGTAATAATTATATTAATTATACATTCACATAGGCGTACATACTATTATACCTGGTAAAACATTTGCGCTGCGTAAGATATTTGCACACACTCACTACTAAAATTAGAAGAAACGTGAAACCATCGGGACGAGAGAAGAAGAGACAGGTACTTCCCGTGGTTTTAAGCAGAGATAACCTACAGCTGGTGTGTGAACAAGCTCATTGTAATAGCACTAGAAGGTATCGAACGGGAACTCAGAGCATCATTTACTTAGTGCTGATTTTAAAGAATGAAGGCGTGCCATTCTGGCAGACAATTATTTTTGCGTGGCGTAAAATTGTTGTCAAGTGGTAGTGGCAGCATCCCAGATATGTAAACAAATAATTTAATGTGTAGCAGACTTGTGTGTTGTTGAGTATCAGTAAAAATGTTAAACTATTTTCTGTCTTTGAAGTAGAAACCTAGCATTTGCGATGCAATTCTTGTGGTTACTGCAAAAGATCTTTATAGATTATAGATAATGTTAAATGTTCAACTGTGTGTGTACATTCAGGATATGTCTCATTTAGATGTGTAGTGCTTACGTAGTGATGATATTCATTGACAATTGTTGGTAATGTTCCTACTGCAGGATTTATTTCAGTTCTCTTTCTACACTGTTTATATATTTGAACCTCAAGTGTAACAAGATTCATTACTTAGCTATAATAAATAGTGTTATTAAACTCTGCTTATATATATGTATGTATGTATGTATATATGTATATACTCTACTACCCTAAGTATCGAGTACTCTGGTACGTTATGGTCCACCTGGTTCCTTACCACACTTTATATATATATATGTATGTATAATATATATATATATATATATATATATATATATAGTAATAAAATAAATTTTATATAGTAATAAAATAAATTTGAAGACTAAAATCCAAAGGGGCTCGATAAGGATAAATATATATCAAATATATAAGAACCGTAGAGCAAATATTTATTAAAATAACAGATTAAAGTTTAAGCAAAGAATCTTTGCTTAAACTTTAATCTGTTATTTTAATAAATATATACTGTATATATATATATATGCGTGTATATATGTATATATATGTGTATATATTATATGTATATATATATATATATATATAGGGCGGATAAAATTCCTGAGATCCATAGACGATTTCTCTCCAGCGGTCTCTGTCCCTCATGATCGCTGCCATGTCCTGCGTCTCCAAGAGACCAGTGACAACATATGTGAACCTCGGTCTCCCTCTTCCAATGTGTCCATGCAGAGGCTCCCATAGTAGCACTGAGTGCAGTGTCAGCTCTGGATGTCGGTGAGCATGGGCAGCTAACCTCAGTCTCCTGCTCGAGCTGACTTATATATATATTATTTATAAAGATGCTGGAAGTTTTATATAATAAGCTGACGATGATGTGTTCAAACTAGGTTTCTGATGTTCGTGTATATTTTTCATATCTTTTCAATGCAATACTGGATAGGCTCCAAAGTTCTAATGTTTCATATTTTGTTACTGATGTTGTAACTGACATACCTGTCGAAACTTCAGTCCATCTAGCTGTAAATAGGTAGTCTAAGTCTGTCTTAAGCCAGAAGGCTCATTTGGCCGGTGCTTATCCCGGTTTCATGGCGTGAAGCGACTGAAAGTACAAGACTAGCCCCCTGGACAGGACGCCAGTCCATCGCTGGGTTAAATGCCCAGCTGTTGCTGGCATTCATCTTCATCTGAGTATACTGGAGCAACTTTAAATGAAGTGTTTTTTGTTCAAGAACACAACACGCAACCCAGTAATCGAGCCCACGACATTATGATCGTAAGTCCAACACACTTACACAAATAGGTGGTATTGGATGGTATATATTATCAATGTAAATTGTGAGATTATTGCACAACTGAAAAATGTTTCACTGGCTTGCAATGCTGAGAATATGTTTCTAAAGTAAGGCTGAAGCCCACCGGTCTTAATTATAATCTAATGTGTCATTTAAATACTGGTTAATTATTTTGTATCTTATTAAGTATATTCTATTTAAGTAGCTATAGTATTTCGCTGGTAATCACAATCAAATAGATGGAACAGCCATACGCTTCTTTACGTGACCACCAATTAGATCCCTGAAAAATGAGTTAGATATTTAATCATATCACACCAGATATTTTGCAATTGAGGTTCTCATGAAAATCTTTTCATAGAATTGTTTTTCTAATCCTGTAGGAAATATATTTCAAAACTATTCCATTTTGGCTAATAATGATTTCTAGTACAGGCACAAGGTTAGTAATTATTTTAGGGCGAAGTACTTTACTGGTGCTTTATTTTATCGACCCCGTAAGGATGAAAGAAAAAGTTAACTTCGGCGGGATTTGAACTCAAACCGTAAAGGACCGTAATTCTATGCTGCAAAGCAGGGTGTCCGACTCTCTACCGATACTGCCAATCCACCGCCCTCATTTCGGTTAATAATGAAGTGATGTCATTAACACGTAAATTATTCTATCGATTTCTTACTTAAACACAATGTCGCATGTATATATAAATTAGTTTATGTGACGTATGTCACTTCATCGTAAGCAAACGTAAATAAAGATAAGAAGTTTGCTATATATAAAGGCTTTATTGTAAAATACTAAAGAAAATGAGGATTCAATTGTCGTGTAGTCATAAACAAACAAGAGTAGAGCTGAATTTTTGTAATTTTGTAATTGAAAATTGAGAAGGACTTATGTCCTGACTATATTTGTAAAATGCTTTTGCCATTTTGTCCGCTGGGCGCGGTTGAGGCACCGTTCAGACTACTTGATCCTTTTTCCTTCTTCATTTTCTTTTCCATTTACTAGTGTGTTTTGTTTTTATTAGATACTAGT
>OZ024740.1:268306409-268308909 GCA_964016885.1 Eledone cirrhosa | reverse complement strand
CGGAGAAATAAATTCAGAATCCCCTCCGCCTAGAAGAAAAGCGAAGCAAGAAATACTGAAACGAAAAAATAAGGCATAAGTCCCACTAAGAAATATAGAGGGCACAGAGAAATGTGGGAGCGGTCGGAAAAAGGGGGCAAGTATCCGGGGTCTAAGCCGACTGCTATAAAGGGCGGAGTCCGCCAAATCTATCATAGACTAGGGGAGGGGGTGGTGGGGGTACTAAGGCTACATGGGGCCAAAGGGCAGCCTCGGGTGGGCGAGAAAAGACGCCGACAAAGGAGAAGAGCTGGGGTAGAAGGACTAAGGAGAGAGGGGGGAAGGAAATAAAGGAAGCGATAAAAGAATACAAAGAAGATCTTACGTCTTCCTTGGCAAGCAGGGGTTACCCATTGCAAAATCGGCAAGTGGGGTGTTATAGCCCTAGTCTACCCCCCCCCCCCCCCAGGTCATTATGGGGTTTGAGGGCGAGGTAAGTCCTACGCAATCTATGTTTACATGCAGTAACCAGTTCATCTTTCTTGTTTAGGAGTTGGTCCGTCGAAAACAGCATTTGTAAAGTTTCCTCCGAGCATAAATTGCACGGACGGCGTCCTCCCGTGTAAGAATTGGCTCTGGACAGTAATCTCCAAGTGAGATCATAGGTGATGTTGTTGTCCTTGAGGTCCCATATGTGGCCCGAAAGTGTAGTGGCGTGACGCCGGGCCGGGTTTCGGAAGGTATGTCTATGTTGGTATAGCCGGGTCTTGAAGTCACATGCGGTAAGTCCTATATAGGCTTTGTTGGAGGTATCCGTCCTCACATTGCACTGGTAGATCACATTACGGTCTCTGCATCTATTGTCGAGTGGGCAAATAGATCTATCCGGGCAGTTACACCTCCTGGTCGGTTCTCCACTGCTATTTAGGTTATTTCTGCCATCGGGGTTGAGTTTTTTGTTGTTAGAGGAGACGATGTTTTGTGCGAAGTTTGGTGTAGTGCTGTAAGAGAGTTTGATGGTATTTTTGTTAATTATGTTGTGGTAGCGGTGTTGTAATGGGAAGTGTTTTTCAATGAGCCTAAAGAATAGTTTCCCGATGGGAGTTGTCACCTCTGCGTTGTGGGGAGGATTGAACCATGTTACATTGCGTGAGCGGCGGTGTCTCCTGCTGGTTCCGCTAATGGGAGCTGGACAGTAGGATATTTTCTCCCGGAAACCACTCCGCTTGAGGGCCTGGTTGTAATAAGGCGCATGTTCATCGAATATCCGCTCATTAGCTGACAAACGGGATATGCGGAGGGAGATGTTTTTGACCAGGTTGTTTGTGATGTTCCTAGGATGGTTTCATCGGCGGTGGATGTAGTGCAGATTGTCATTAGGTTTCCTGTATGGGTAGTACAGGTCGTTTTCGAGGTCGAGGGTCACGTCCAGGAAGTTTACTCGGGTCAGGGACGTTTGTAGGGTTATTTTAAATCCCCAGTCGCGGAAGAATCTGATTAATTGTTTCCGGACCCGATCTGTACTACTGGGGTTGTACCCTTTAAGGGTAAGGAGCCCATCATCACGGTACAATCCACCACCGAATGCAGGAAACATATCAGTGAGTTTGGCTATTAGGAATAATCCTATAAGATCTGTGACCTCCGCCGAATCCGTGGCGCCCATGCTGACGTCGAAGGGTGAGTCGGGAGCTCTTTTTATCCATTTAGAGTCGTCAAAGAGTAAGACTGTCTTCCTGGCGTGGAGGATGATTTTTCTTTCCTGGTCGGTGATGGGCACAAGTGTTTCGGCGAAGTCCAAGGCGGCAGTAAGTAGCGGTAACCTAATTAGCAGTGGAGAACCGACCAGGAGGTGTAACTGCCCGGATAGATCTATTTGCCCACTCGACAATAGATGCAGAGACCGTAATGTGATCTACCAGTGCAATGTCAGGACGGATACCTCCAACAAAGCCTATATAGGACTTACCGCATGTGACTTCAAGACCCGGCTATACCAACATAGACATACCTTCCGAAACCCGGCCCGGCGTCACGCCACTACACTTTCGGGCCACATATGGGACCTCAAGGACAACAACATCACCTATGATCTCACTTGGAGATTACTGTCCAGAGCCAATTCTTACACGGGAGGACGCCGTCCGTGCAATTTATGCTCGGAGGAAACTTTACAAATGCTGTTTTCGACGGACCAACTCCTAAACAAGAAAGATGAACTGGTTACTGCATGTAAACATAGATTGCGTAGGACTTACCTCGCCCTCAAACCCCATAATGACCTGGGGGGGGGGGGGAGGGGTAGACTAGGGCTATAACACCCCACTTGCCGATTTTGCAATGGGTAACCCCTGCTTGCCAAGGAAGACGTAAGATCTTCTTTGTATTCTTTTATCGCTTCCTTTATTTCCTTCCCCCCTCTCTCCTTAGTCCTTCTACCCCAGCTCTTCTCCTTTGTCGGCGTCTTTTCTCGCCCACCCGAGGCTGCCCTTTGGCCCCATGTAGCCTTAGTACCCCCACC
>OZ024740.1:268231409-268298909 GCA_964016885.1 Eledone cirrhosa | reverse complement strand
GACCTCTACCGACCAATCAAAATTGTTTTGACCACAAGCATTTTTGCAACACAAAACTAACGCTGGAGCCACTTTTTTAACATAAAAACAGGTAGAATTCTCAAAACTAATCAGATCAGAGCAAACAGCACGGACACTCTATCTCAAAATTATTTTTGAAAAGCATTTAGAAATGCGCAACCGGTAAAAACTTAAAAACTTAAAACCACAACTGAATACTAACCCATACAATCACTAATACTCTTTTATTCCTAATTAAACCATTTTTCAACTGTGAACAATTTGTCAGCATTTTCTATTCCGTTTACCAATATATAATAACTTGTGTGTTACACCTCTATTCTTTTAACTATATATATATATATATATATATATATATATATATATATGAATGTATATAAATAGTATATTTTGCAATACACTGTATGCTTAATTAAAAGCATTTCGAAGACCTTACGCTATTGTTTTAGAGTAGTGACAGTCTCACTTACTTTAAATTTTCAGCAAACAGGTGGAGTACTTAGCTTTGATAAGTACCAAAAATACGAAACAGAGCTCTGTCACCTTTATATCCCCTTGTTTGCTGAACATTTAAAGTAATTGAGAATGTCACTACTCTAAAACAATAGCGTAAGGTCTTCATATGTAAGGTAAACCCCCGGATAAACTGTAAAACTAGAAACGTAGTCTATAGCATAAGATGTACAGAGGGTGCTTGCAGAAACATGACAACAACATACATAGGCGAGATAGTTCGTAGCATAGGTGAAAGGATAGACCAACACTGGCGGGAACTAAAAGGACGAAAAAACGGTTCAGTACTATACGAACATGCCAGACAACAACACGACGGTAACATAGACAATATAGACATTAGAATAATATCTAAACATAAAAATGACCCTGCAGATAGGCCAATCAGAGAGGCCAGTGAAATAGAACTTAGAAGGCCAAGGCTAAACAGAAAAAATGAATGGAATAACAACACCTAAACAAACAACACTGACCTAAGATAAGTATAAATAAATAAATAAATATATAAATAAATACATACACAAGCACAATAACAAAAAACACATATAAACACACACTTGTAAAGATATTAACCGATACACAGTCACCCAATCACGAACACACATCAAACAAAGCACTATACACACACGCAAACGCATGCGCAAAGAAGACAAATTAAAATAAACAAATAAATAAATATATAAACAGACTAAATAAAGATGGCGTAGAAAATACAATGCAACGGGAGGAAACAATAGCACCACTGACGATGTTGCAGATGTGCAACGAAAGAACTTTGATAAACTATATATATATATGTTTGTGTCTATATTGTATCTGTATTTTTGACCGTCGGTCAGTCAATGGCAACATTGAGGACCGAATAAATTATATTACCGATATAAAAGACACAGAAGCGAAAAGCGAAAACCAACCAAACAGTGAGTGTGTTCTGTTATTAATTCTGGCAATATTATCACACAAATATGACCCTCCCCAAGTATAACAATATTTGTCTCGACACACGATTTCATATCAAAAACCTCGCAAAACTAATGTATATATATATATATATATATATATATATATATATATATATATATATATATATATATACATATATATATATATATATATATATATATATATATATATATATATATATATATATATATATATATATATATATATATATAGGAAAAAGTATGACCCCGACGGCAGAACTCAAGCCGTCGGGGCCATACTTTTTCCTATATCCCATTCTAATACCTTAAGTATTGAGTATTCTGGTGCGTTATGCTCCATCTGGTCCCTTACCACAATTCCTTCGTTATATATATATATACATATATATATCCCACACTCCCACGCGCAAACACACTCACTCACACACTCACTCACTCACACATACATACACACATTCCCATTCATATTAATTGAGGATTGTATGAGAAGATATGAAAACGTGTTGTTTGGCTACATAATGGCCACCATTATTTTCATGATTTAGCCAAATGGAGATGGTTGCATTGCGCAAGAACACAAGACAAGAGATAAGAATTCTCACCATATTCAACGAATCCATATTTCGTTTTTAAGCTTCAATAGCAACAGTGGAAATATTTGTTAAAGCTTAACCAAATTATTTGTTTCGTTATAATTAATCCCAAACTAAAAATAATTAATAATGATTTCTCACTTTCCTATAAATCATATCCTAGCTTTCTCAGAAGTGATTCTTGAAGATTTTGCGCTCATTGTATACAAAGGACATATAAAACTAATTTAATATCACATTTGTTTCATTCAAACCTGAAAGCAGGAGAATTTCCTTTCATTAAAATCTGAAATAATATTTCTAATATAAGAGTAAGGCCAGAATTCTTGTTGGCAGGAACAACTGAATAAATTCTGAAAGAATATTATTTAAATAACTGATTTGGGAAGAATAGTGATGGCTTGTGCCAACGGCAATCTATTTAGTAACAAATCAAAAGGGGAGCTATGGAAATGTACCTTGTGAATATATAGGTAACATTTCAAGCAGTGGTTGTTTATATATATATGTATATATATATATATATATATATATATATATATATATATATATATATATATATACACACACAAACATGCATACACACCCACAAGCATACACATACGCACACATATATATATAACGACAAAAATGTGATTGTTCGATGTTATTCTTATATATATATTTGTATATGTGATATACAAATTAAAAATGGCGTGCTGTGAAAGAATTTGCTCCGAAATCATTAGACGTGTCCGTCGAACCTGCAGATCCAGAATCAGACAGATCCACACAATGATCGTGTCTCGAGCTGTCCGACGGCGAAACAATTGTAACACACAATACATTTATTTCAGATGCATCACTGATTTTTCGTTTTATATTTATATTATATATATATATATATATATATAAATATTTCTGTGGCGTTAATAATTACTTAATGTTGCCATCAGGCAAATCACCAACACAACGGTGTTAAGCAGCATCTTATGTAATTTGGTTATGTAATATTTATAATGCAATACAAGCTATCGATATGGAAGTGGATATGCTTTCGATGTTTCTCTTACAAGTGTCCTCCTCTCTCTCTCTCTCTCTATATATATATATATGTGTGTGTGTGTGTGTGTGTGTGTGTGTGTGTGTGTGTGTGTGTGTGTGTGTATGTGTGTGTGTGTGTGTGTGTGTGTGTGTGTGTGTGTGTGTGTGTGTGTGTGTGTGTGTGTGTGTGTGTGTGTGTGTGAAACTACATTGTGTATAGAAGAATTTAGAAACGCAGATCATAGTGGAATATAACTGAGTGATATACTTCGTCACGTTCCATAATGGTTTTATCTATTACACAGAATGTATGTCCTCCTGAAGCAATTCTATATATATATATATATATATATATGTATATATATACGAGGGTTGGGGAAACATTCGTAGGCTGACCAGAATTCTTTTATAAATGAACAAATGAGGTTTATTTTTCAACGTAGTCCCTGGAAAGAAAGAATGTAGTTATTAATAAGAAGGGTTTGAATTATTACATGCTAGATTTCACATGAAGAGTATCACTCCTTCATAGTCATCCTAGGAACTTTTCAGCCGACCCTTTTATATCTATATATATTTCTTTTTTAAAGTTGAGACAGTAAACAGAAAACAAAAAAACGTGGAAGCGAAGAGACAGTAATATATATGTATATATAATATATATATATATATATATATATATATATATATATATTATATATATATATATATATATATATATATATATATATATATATTATATATATATACATATATATGTATGCATATATATATGTATGTATACATATAATATGTGTATATATATATATTCATATATATGTATGTATATATATATATATAGTTGTTATATAGTAAAGTGTATTATTGGTTGTGTAAAACGGTCCAATAAATTTTTGTTAGCAATATTAAGTTCTCCACGCTTTTGTATATCACCAATTCGATTCAAGGGAACAGCCAGATGATGTAAAACGGAGTATGAGTATCAAAATGAAAATCTGAAGGCAAGGTAAGATTTCCAATCATTTTAATCACGACACATGTTTCAGTAAGAGATAGATCGATCGTGAAGCCATGATCGATTATCACAGAACTCATCAGGTGAAAATGAATTGTCTTCAAATTCTTGATATGAGGGAAAAAATTAGCAATGTTCACTCACAGAGTTTATTCCCTCATATGAAGATCAAGCAGTCAAAATACGGCGACTGCTATCATCTTCAGTTAAGGTCATAAAACTATCAAGTTTCTACATCCTAATAGCTGCAAAAGTCGCTGGACATCAATCAAATCTGTAGAGTTACACTCGGTCACAGTTAATGTGAGTAGGTACACACACACTCAACACCCACACACACCGACTCGAGGTCAAAGAAAAAATATATATACACATACCAACACAGCATCAGATCTGTCATCTAGACGGTCACAATTAGTGTGAGTGGGTACACACACACTCTCACACACACTGAAGCGATGTCAAAGAAAAAAATAATAAATATAAGAATATACCAACATAGTATTCACCGAAAGTTAGTTTACAAAACAACAAATGTTACACTGGTTATATCTCAATTTAACGATGTAAATTGGAAATATTGGGCCAACCGCAACCCCATACACAAGCAAGTAAGTTCAATTCAGTGTTCTGCTATACGTGTATAGATTGAATTGTAACATCCGTGTCTCCAAATAGTGTATGTTATGGTATATACACATCCGTATCGTCCAAAAAAGTGTATGTCTAGGTATATACACATCCATGTGAAGCGCAAGCAATCAGCTCATATCGAACTCAGTATGTACCGCTGTCCCATTGAGAATCCGAGTCCCCAAATTTGTGCGTGAAAGCAACCGCTATGTAGGCCAGCAAGGGGCTCCGTGTAGGGTTGGATATTTGGGTTAAGGTGTCAGTAAGTGCGACTTCCCGTCATATGGGCTCTTGGGCTTATAAGATAGGTGATTGAGTGGTGGAGGTGTGTTATCCAACACAAAAAGTAAAATAAAATAAATATATGTATGTAAAAGGTAAACAGAAATAACAACACAATCGGTACAGTATATGGAAGGAATATATTAGGTTAACGATTGAAATAGCAAGAAGAGGGTCTTAATGTTTCGGACGCTAGTCCTTCATCAGAAGAAAGAATGTGAAATAAGATAGATTGAGGGGACGGGCGGGTTGGAATTGGAAAAGATGTTTTTATATAAAATTAACAGGTCCTAGGCAGATATAGATGGAGAGTCAGACGGATATTTAGCCAGGTAGACATGCAGACAGATAGGGAGACAGGTTGCTAGTTAAATTGATCGATAGATAGCTGGATAGGTAGGTAGATAGGTATACATACAGTTGGGTTAAGAGATAGATAGTGAGATAAATAGATACATACACATACAGAGAGTTAGGTAGATAGATATATATATATATATAGATACCGGTTGTGATATCACTGACAATCTAGACCCAGACTCACACTCATATCTACATATACATTCACACGAACACACACAAATACACACACACACAGAAACAGAGATGCACACTCACAACTGTTTGCTTTCACACTCTTGGCAGATACATGTCTTGTTAACACTGTGTGTGAGAGGGAGTTCCGGTGAACACCAGTTGAGAAACGCTGTTCTAGATAA
Organism: Eledone cirrhosa; assembly: GCA_964016885.1. Taxonomy (NCBI): domain Eukaryota; kingdom Metazoa; phylum Mollusca; class Cephalopoda; order Octopoda; family Eledonidae; genus Eledone; species Eledone cirrhosa. The sequence goes on along the minus strand of OZ024740.1, from coordinate 268,293,166 downwards.
AACCTCCAGTGGTTTGTTATTAAGGTTTCGTAATAGCATAAAGCAGCGGATGTCAGACATATTGTTTTTCTTTTAATGATTCGCTGGGAAATCTGTAAGTAGAAAACAGACAGTTGGACACTTAAATAAATTGTGGAAGACATTAAGTAAATAGAAGTATTTCAGTTGGATGCTGGAAGTATATTCGTGTGTTATCGAAAGCCTGGGTGATATAGTGTTAACACTTTATTATATTTTTAAATGTATGGGATAAGGTGTGCCAGTGGCGTTAATTGTATCTTTAGCTAACATTATTTCATATAAAGTGTTTCTTAAGTGTTATTGAGAATATCATTTCACTTTTGAAATTTATTAAATGCAGTGGACAGCAAGAAATCTAAATAAGAACCAACCATACTGCCAGAATTAATTGTAAATTCAGTTTGGATTTATGAATTAATACAAGGTGGCGGATTGGCAGTGTTGGTAAAGCGTCGGACAATTTGCTTTACGGCAAAGAGTTACGTTCCTTTACGTTCTGAGTTCAAATCCCACCGAGGTTACCTTTTCCTTTCACCCTCAAGGGTTCAATAAAGTACAGTACCAGTATAGCACTGGAGTCGATTTCATCGACTTTCCTCTCCCCGAAAATTGTTGGCCTTGTGCCTAAATCAGAAACCATACATGGATTAAATTATAGATTGAGTATAAACGTGATATTACTTTCAATCCGGCTGCGCATGTCAATTATGTTCATGAAAATAATGAACAGGAGAGGTGACAGTATGCACCTTTCACAGAGTCCGACAGCCACATTGAATGGTTTCGATTTAACGCCATTTATCCGCACACAAATACTCGGCCATTCGTAAAGAGACATCAGGGCAACAAGAAGCTGACCATCGATTTCATATTCTTGCAGAATCTTCCACAGCAGTCATATGCCTTTTCGATGTCTATTAAAATACTCCCACGATTTCTCGATGACCTGCCGTATTGTGAATATTTAGTTGACGAATATTTAGTCCGGGGCGAAAACTGCACCGTTCATCAGCTAGCTTGGACTCGACAACCTCCCTGCATCTCTTTGCCAGAGACACTTACCATAGACTTTACCGGGGATGCTTAACAAAGAGATCCCTCTGTAACTGGAACAATCTCTTGTCTCCGTTTTTGAAAATTGGGATTATCACTCCCGATTGCCATTGCTAAAAGCCTCTCCAGAGATCCAGGCTACACGGCACACACGAGTCATCTAGAGAATACCTTCTCTATTTAAGGCTTTTAACATCTCGGGCCGGATTTCATCTTCCCCAGTGGCCTGGCCACATTTTAGCGATGTAACTGTTCTTGTGACCTCAGCCTCTGAGAGATTAGTCGCCACTCCCAGATGTACATCAGAAGATGCTGTTGTGATTGGGTTCAGGAGGTCAGCAAAGTATTCTCTCCACCTCGCGAGGATGCATCTCTCTGAAGAGAAGAGAACCTCCGACGCGTTCCTAATGGCAGGTGTGAAGTTTGACTTCTTATTATGGAGTCGGCGGATAGTCTGCCAGAACACTTTATTTGCTGATATGATTCCATATTATCCCCCAATGCCTTCCCATGTCTTAACTTTGGACTCCTTTACTGTCTCTGTCGAGACTCTTCGTTCCTGCTTGTACCACAAGTGCAAGGAGGAAGACTTCCAAGCCAAGCTTTGTAGGCCTCCTTCTTCCCCGCAGCATTTAACAGCTGAAGCAGAAACTTCTGAGCTGAACAATCTCCACTCTGTCTCAACTTCCACAGTTGGCCCAGAGAGTTCTCTGAATTTGAATGTAATAGTATCTACATACCTGGTCGTGATTTCCTTATCCACCAACGCTTCCCACTTTATCGTGTAGGTCACCTTGGAACTGCCAGTTTTGTGGGCGTCTTTGGATTGAGGTAGTCTCATGTTACAGATATCTAGATGGTGATCAGTTGACAGCTCAGCCTCTCTCTTAACACGAACATCTAGCACAGAATCTAAGAGATAAGATACAATAACAAAATAATTTATTGATCTATGTTCCTGATTCCCTTTATACCAAGTATATTTATGTATGTCGCTGAGCTGGAAGAAGGTGTTCATAATAGAGAGTCCATTTCTAGAATAGAAGTCTAATAAGTCCTCTCCATTCGTATTTAGATTGGGGTCGCCGTTCCTTCCAATCACCCCTTTCCATGTCAGGTGGTCAGTGCTAATATGTACGTTGAAGTCTCCCAGGGAGCAAACCTTGACAATTGAAACCTGGAACATCACAACCCTAACAGGTAAAGTGCAGGAGCTAGTGGAGGAGGCCAGATGCTACCAGCTAGATATAGTCAGGGTTTCCTCAACAAAGTTCCCAGCTCTGTTACTGGAAGATGGAGGATGGAAATTCCCATATTCAGTTGTAGCACCAGAAATGACTGCATAGGCTGTCAGAATGTGTTATGGAACAGATTAGGAGAGAAGATTTGCCTCTTGAAGCTTAGGCTGAAAGATAGGTCTCTGTGGGTTGTGCAAGGTTATGCACCCAACATGGAGTCCGAATATAGATCCTTCCTTGATGAAGTCACGTTAGATGTAGTTATGACTGAAGCATTAAATTGACTCAGCAAAGGAACAGGCATGCTGTAATCGTTGCCTTAAAAGTACAGCATAGTGATACAAGGACAGTTTCTTCCTTGAAAGTTGCCCTATTCTTTGTCGTCAAAGTTAGAATAGATCAGGAAACAGCTGACAGGGATCCGACATCAGCAGGCCAGTGGAAAATGCATGGACAATATCCTAATACAATCGGAACATCTACGGTTGTAATGAATTTCAAAACGTACTTGATAAATCCTCAGGAAAGTCAATCAGAGGCATCGCAAAAAACCTTCAGTTTTCAGAAGCACCATCAGAAGAGTTGTCCATGAAGACATCCGATACAAGTGGTATTTGATGCGAAGAGGTCAGTTTAAGTCGAATGTAACAAAAGAAAATCATATAGTCCGTAAAAAACGCTTACTGAATAAGATAAAAAAACATCAAGAAGCTGAAATGATACGTTTTTTTTTATGAGAAAAACTTCGATCGGGGCTAAAAGGAAAACCGAAGAAACGATAGATGACTATGCAGAGACCCACCTGAGGTTTTAACGGCCATGCACATCAAATTCCCAGTAACTGGAATGTTTCAGGATGTCGTCAGCAACGAGGGAAATGTCATGACTCCTCATTCTCTTCTAGTGGTTTAAGACTCAAAACTGCTGTCTACAAAGAGTTGCTGGAGACAGTTGTGAAGCCCTAGATAGACAGAGTAAGCAGCAAAAGACTATTCGTCTTCCAACAAGACTCCGCATCCTTTTATAAGGCCAGAACGACACAAGTATGGATGCTTGACAACCTACATGACCACTTGGCCTCCTACTTCACCTGACCTCACTTCCCTGGGCTATTACGTTAGGGGCGTAGTTGAAAGAGAAGTCAATCATCACCCTCACAGCACTATAGAATCTCTCAAGTCCGCCATTAGCAACACACTCTCCAGCATTGATAGAAGTCATTTGGTTCGGGCATGCCAACACTTCAGACTCCGTATTGAAGCAGTCATTGAAGCTAATGGAGGATTCATTGAATAGATATCATATTGTAAATAATATTTGTTCCAATTTGTATCTAAATATAGCATTTCTTTGATGTGCGATGTGACTTTTATATATATATATATAAGGCGAGGTTTTCAAAGGGTCGCTCCTAAAATTTAAAGAGAAGATAATTACATGAAGATTACAAATGATTGGTAGGGATATATTACCAGAAATTCTTCTTTTCATATACATTCTTCAGATAAGATAAAGCAAATCTTTTGACATTCAAAAACTCATAACTACGCAGTTGTCTTCCGGAAAGGTTAAAATATTTAAGCGAATCACCTTTGGACATTTCATGGAATTTTCTATGCAATATTCTCTTATATCTTCAGGAACTCAGTTAGCAATGGTAAAACAGCAAAACAGGGAGCTTGTGAGATCCAAGAAAGACGCCACGGAAAATATGGTTTAGTCACGAATGCAAACAGTATAACAGTACTAATGACTCGAAAAATATAGAACTATTATAAATGTATACCTTATATTAAATAGTAGATAGTTACTGTACTCTCCTTCTCTCTCTCTCTCTCTCTCTCTCTCTCTCTCTCTCTCTCTCTCTCTCTCTCTCTCTCTCTCTCTCTCTCTCTCTCTCTCTCACTCTCTCTCTCTCATCATCTCTTTTCGCACGCACACCATAACTTAACCTAACACTTGTATAATATAGTATGATACTACATGATCTATTAAATAAAGAAGTATATGATTACAACACAATACTATTGTAAAATCCTACCACGATTTCTAAAGTGGCATTTGGTCACTTAGCAACCTACTGGTTCATACGTAAATATTATTCACTCTATTAAGTGTCTTTTCATTCGGCAACTATATGTGTAAATATATGATTTTGCATGCGTTAGAGATGAGGCGAATGATAGAAAGACGAAAAAAGACAAAGAGAGGAGAGCGATATAGAGAGACAGAAGGAGCAAAGAGAAGACGAAATAAAAAGAGAGGAAGATTGGAGAGAGAGAGAGAATAAAAGACATGTGTTTGAAACGACATTACTCTGAGAAATACTTTGTCGCTAAGCAACAATGTTAATGCTGCTCTTATTTTCCAATATCCATAATGTGCCGAATGCCAAAACGAGGCAAACATTTCTCCTACGCATGTCCTCTTTTATCAGAGCATTTACGATGGATCGTGAGTAGATGGGAATCATCAATACTATCAATTGATTTCGGATATATGTATGTATGTATGTATGTATGTATGTATGTATGTATGTATGTATGTATGTATGTATGTATGTATGTAGGTGTGTATGTACGTATGTATGTATGCATGTATGTATGTACATACATGCATACATACATACGTAGAGAGATGACATCCGGGAGAGATGACCCCTTAGCATTTGTCAAGGCAGAATTCTAGGAGAAGGAAAACTCTGATATAACACCTGCAACCCTGATGGTATCCAATGATGTTGACTTGTTCTTCTTTTTGGTAAATATCATCTTGGTCAAGAGAGTGGGACTGGCTTTGTGCAGTCACTATAAAAGCTTCACGGCACAGGCATTGTTTTAAATCAGGAGATCTCTCTGCACTTGTCATCACATGGTACCATGGCCCCAGCACTATGTGTCAATAATTGTCACAAGTGTAGTGTTTGTACCAGAGTTTTCAAGTCGCTGGCTGGACTAATAAGTCACACTTGTTCAGCACATCGGTAGAGGTTCTCCTAGATGGATATAAAGTAGTGGCCGTACTCGAAAACGAGTTGGCAGCCACCATGTATGTATGTGTGTATGTACGTATGTATGTATGCATGTATGTATGTATGTATGTATGTATGTATGTGCGTATGTGTGTATGTACGTATGTATGTATGTATGTATGTATGTATGTATGTATGTATGCATGCATGCATATATGTATGCATGCATGTATGTGTGTCGGGTTACTCTTGGGTGCTACTGGTGACATGTAACTGAGTACAACCTGTCGCATGGTCGGGTCGTCGGTGACTAAACTGGCAACCCCACCAAGTTTACTTGGTGAGGAGGGTGATTTTGGACACCCTGCAGGACAAAAATCAAAACCTGACAAAGAGCGGAAGAACTCATAAGAGTCAACGGCCTTCCGAAAGTGTGTAAATATGTATATACACATGTACCGCGCGGTTAAACCACTGGGAGTGAAGGACCCCTAGCCTTTATCAGGGCATTCTTCAAGGACAAGGCAACTCAAGAAACTGGGATAACTCCGATATAAAACCTGCGGCTAAGTAGTTATCGATGACGTTGCTCTTTTCTTCTTTTCGGGTTATAGCTACCGTCGCTCAGAGAGTGGGATTGGCTCAGTGCACAGTCGTTCCTCACTTTAAAAAATATCTGCACGCACAGGCATTGCACTATAGAATAAATTAATAATTATTAATAATGGTATATCGTGCAATGGCCATACTCGATAGCGAGGTGGCAGCCATCATCATGTATGTATGTATGTATGTATGTATGTATGTATGTATGTATGTATGTATCTATGTATGTATGTATGTATGTATGTATGTATGTATGTATGTATGTATGTATGTATGTCAAGTCACCAGTTGGTGCTACTGGTAACATGTATCCCAGTACAACCGGTCTCATGGTCGGGTCGTTGGCGACTAAACTGGCAACCCCACCAAGATTTCTTGGTGAGGAGGGTGACTTTGGACATCCTGCAGGACTAAAAACAAAACCTGTCAAAGGGCAAAGGAGCTCTTAAGAGTCAATGGCCATCCAAAATCACCGGGAGAGATGACCCCTTAGCCTTTGTCAAGGCAGAATTCTAGGAGAAGGAAAACTCTGATATAACACCTGCAACCCTGATGGTATCCAATGATGTTGACTTGTTCTTCTTTTTGGTAAATATCATCTTGGTTAAGAGAGTGGGACTGGCTTTGTGCAGTGCCTTTGCTCACTATAAAAGCTTCACAGCACAGGCATTGCTTTATATCTGGAGATCTCTCTGCACTTGTCGTTACATGGTACCATGGGCCCAGCACTATGTGTCAATAATTGTCACAAGTGTAGTGTTTGTACCAGAGTTTTCAAGTCGCTGGCTGGACTAAAAAGTCACACTTGTTCAGCGCATCGGTAGAGGTTCTCCTACATGGATATAAAGTAGTAACCGTACTCGAAAACGAGTTGGCAGCCACCATGTATGTATGTTATCTCTTTCTCTTAATTTCGAGTATATTTTTTTTGACCGGCCACCTTCCTGGTGGCAAGGTTGTAAAAGAAAAGAAAGTGTCATCCCTTGAATCGCAAGAATGTTTTGCAAATTTTGAAGGTGCCAGCTATCGCAGCCATTTGTAGACTATGAATTATGGAGCTGCGCTTTTTGTCCGCAAATCCAAGTTCAGTCATACTTTGGTCCAAGCGGGTTGGTATATAACCCGTAGCTCCAATAATGATGGGTATGAAGCTAAAGGTGCATCTTGGATACTGGATTTGTAAACTCCTCATCAATGGTCCGTAGATGTCCTCCTTCTCCTGTATTTTTCTGACAACGTTTACATCAAGTGGGCAGCTGATCTCCACAACAAACACGTTTTCAATGTGTGGTCCCAAACAACAATATCAGGCCGGTTGTGCTTTAATTTGATGGCAGTTTTTATTTTCAGGTTCCACCAGTATTCCTTAGTGCCCTCTGTCTCAATATATTCTTCCTCGTTTGTTGTTAATTTTGTTTTCCGAAGTGCGTTCCAGATGGTTCTAGCTATCCCATCGTGTCTCATGGGAAGGTAGTAGCAAGATGACATTCTTTATGTATGTATGTATGTATGTATGTATGTATGTATGTATGTATGTATGTATGTATGTATGTATGTATGTATGTATGTATGTATGTATGGGGTCGTTGCCGACTAAACTGGCAACCCCACCAAGGTTTCTTGGTGAGGAGGGTGACTTTGGACATCCTGCAGGACTAAAAACAAAACCTGTCAAAGGAGCTCTTAAGAGCCAATGGCCATCCAAAATCACCGGGAGAGATGACCCCTTAGCCTTTGTCAGGGCAGAATTCTAGGAGAAGGAAAACTCTGATATAACACCTGCAACCCTGATGGTATCCAATGATGTTGACTTGTTCTTCTTTTTGGTAAATATCATCTTGGTTAAGAGAGTGGGACTGGCTTTGTGCAGTGTCTTTGCTCACTATAAAAGCTTCATGGCACAGGCATTGCTTTATATCTGGAGATCTCTCTGCACTTGTCGTCACATGGTACCATGGGGCCAGCACTATGTGTCAATGATTGTCACAAGTGTAGTGTTTCTACCAGAGTTTTCAAGTCGCTGGCTGGACTAAAAAGTTCAGCGCATCGGTAGGGGTTCTCCTACATGGATATAAAGTTGTGGCCGTACTCGAAAACGAGTTGGCAGCCACCATGTATGTATGTATGTATGTATGTATGTATGTATGTATGTATGTATGTATGTATGTATGTATGTATGTATGTATGTATGCGTGCATGAATATACGTATGTATGCATGTATTATGTCAAGTCGCTCATCAACGCGACTGGTAACATGTAACCAAGTACAATCTGTGCATTGTCACGTCGTCGGCGACTAAACCGGCAACTCCGCCAAGCTTACCTGGTGAGGCAGGTGATTTTGGACACCCTCCGAGATGAGAAACAAAACACATCAAAGGGAGGGGAACTCAGGAGAGTCAACTTCCATCCAATAAAGTAATTTTTTTTTTTTGTGGAGCGAGAGGCTCCCGGTCTTCATTAAGAGTTCTCTCTAGGAGAAGGTTACTCTGATATAAAACCTGCGTCTTCGATTGCATCCAGTAATGTAGACCAGTTATATATTTTTGGGTAAATGCATACGATATTCCGAGAGTGGGATTATAGCAAAGAAACAAAGCTTCATCTTTGGAATTTAAATAACGGCAACGGCAAAAGTTCCATGTTGAATTTTGAAAGATCCTGCATGTTTTTGCTTCGTCGGGCGAAGTGCGGTTTAGTTGGTCCCTTTCTATGCGTGGAGACTCCAGGTTGTATGTGTGTATGTATGTATCTATATATGTATGTGTGTGTGTGTCTGTGTGTATGTATGTGTGTATGTATGCGTGTGTCTGTGTGTATGTATGTATGCGTGTGTCTGTGTGTATGCATGTATGCGTGTGTCTGTGTGTATGTGTGTATGACGAAGAGCGGAGGGACTCAGGAGAGTCAGGCGATACTTTGTTAGATAGTCAACAGGCAGATACACATATCTGCTAAATGTTGCCTCATTGAAACTTGAAAGGAATAGAAATAATGTCAATCTCTCTGTAGAGTAAAGATAGATCAGTATTTTCCTTGCTGGATCTTAAACATGTTCAACAAGCAAGGAAATACACATTGACACAATTTTGCTATAAGTCATTCTCAAAATTAGCTTTGTCCATGTTCAAAATGCTATAGTTTAAAGCATCTTTCGCAAAACTGTATATATTTGAAAGGTTTTGGCTTGGCAGTATGTGTATATGTGTACGTGTTGCTGTTGTTGCGTTTTCTTTTCTTTTTGCTGCTGCTGGTGTCAGACGAATTCCCCCCAACTTTCTTCCCACTTTTTTTTCGGTGGTCCAGAAAAGGATCATGAACATTGTCCTTCTCTCCTTCACTAAACAGTAAAGAAAATACAGTGTTAGCTAAAAGCTGTAACTGTATTTTGTAGTACAGTATAACAATGAAACAAATCACTGCTAATACATTAATCACTTATTATTCAAAGTTGCTGTGAAGAATGAGTTATATGCGCAAATTGGTGTATTAGATTTAATTAAGTCCTTATTAATAATTGTTTCTACTTTACGCACAAGGCCAGCAATTAACCAGTGCATTACTGGTACTTTATTTTATCGACCACGTAAGGATGAAAGGCAAAGTCAACCTCGGCGGGATTTGAACTCAGATCGTTAAGGGACGTAACTATGCTGGAAAGCATGGCGTCCGACCCTCTACCGATACTGCCAATTCACCGCCTTAAAGTCCTTATTAATAATGTCCATGTGGACGGAAAAACAGCCGGTCTGGTTTCAATCTTATGTAAGGTTTCATCAGAGATATAATAATCTCTTTAACTGTTATCGTCGATACATATAAAAGCATATGTAGATATCTCTGTTAAAATTAAGTGCTAACAAAAAACTATAGATCCAGTTTGTAATAAGTATAGTAATGAAACAACACGGTGTTAATGCATTAGGAATATAAATAATCTGGCCCGCCAGATTTTGCTCTTTAGGCACAGGAGCTTCGTCATCCGATGTTCATAAGCATACGATTAATATAAACATTTAGCTTATTTTCGTCTGAATATCCAAGTGTAGCTAGACCATCTGAAGGCGGATAAAAAACCAGAAATAGCACCGTTAGTGTACCCTCCCTTGGTTGTTCAGATAGTGGTGAATAACTCACCGCTTCTAAAATTCATAGCGAGACTACAAAAATGATTTTTATATGAACATTTCGCATATAATTCAATATATAAACCCAGTCACACACATACACAGACACACACAAACACGCACACACACATGCACACACACGCGCTCGCGCACGCACACACATGTATATATATATATGTATGTATATGTGTATATATATATATGCATATATGCATATATATATATATTTATATATATATATATATATATATATATAATGTAATATATATATATATATATATAATGTAATATATATATATATATATATATATATATATATAATTGTTTCTACTTTTGGCACAAGGCCAGCAATTATCCAGTACATTACTGGTACTTTATTTTATCGACCTCTGTATGGATGAAAGGCAAAGTTAACCTCGGCGGTTAACTCAGATCGTAAAGGGACGTAACTATGCTGGAAAGCATAACCGACCCTCTACCGATACTGCCAATTCACCGCCCTCTATATATAATGTAATATATATATATATATATATATATATATATATATATATATATATATATATATATATATAATGTAATATATATATATATATAATGTAATATATATATATATATATATATATATATGTATATGTATATATGTATATATATATATATATATATATGTATTAAGGATACTATTTATGGTTATGTATATAATAAAACCTTTTATGGTTATATATTTTTTTTATACAAACCCCAAATAGTGAAAGATAGTCATTCATTACTATCTTATTACCAGTAAGATAAATTGCTCAATGTAATAACATCGGTCGTTTTACAGAGCAGTTATATAGAGATTACAATAATCAAAGTTCAGTTTAAATCATTTATTTGCTTACAATTGTTTCCTCCAAACCGAGGTTTGGATTCTTCGGAGCAACTATTTAGTGATCTATAACATATTTGACCGCCTTTTCAACACAAGAGACATATAAAAACATATGCATATATTGACCCACAGTGGGATGACATCCATCATAATGATATATCATGGCAATTTACATACAAAGGTTCAAATTTGTTAGTATTATTAACCTTGCTAGATTTGTTTTTATCATAATGGAATTTCCTCCATCTCACTCTATTGATAAAGGAGTTTACACTGTCGATCAATAACTTTTCATATGTATTTTGGGGTAGTATAGGTATGTTCTTGGTTGACATAGGGAGTTGGTCTTTGATCAGCATGCTGGTAATTTATTGTATATCAGCTCAACAATATGGAGCAGTTATTAGTATTAAGGATACTATTTATGGATGACTATCTTTCACTATTTGGGGTTTGTATAAAAAATATATAACCATAAAAGGTTTTATTATATACATAACCATAAATAGTATCCTCAATACTAATAACTGCTCCATATTGTTGATAAATAAATTACCAGCATGTTGATCAAAGACCATAAATGATTTAAACTGAACTTTGATTATTGTAATCTCTATATATATATGTATATGTATATATATATATATATAATGTATAAAATCAATACAATATTATTACCTCATTACCAGAGGTTTCCCGAATGAGGCGAATACGAAATAAACGACTTCATTCGTTCGTCAGGCGAGGCAATATAAAACATGGGCAAATACTTAGAAAAACACATCAAGAAAATCAAAAAAATATATAGATAAATGAAATAGAAATTGAAATATATAAAAATCTATCAAGAAAAATAGTTAGGTGTGTGTATGTGTATGTATATACGCTCATAGATGTGCATATATGTATATGTGCATGTGTAAATGTATGGTTAGAAAGTGTGCGTAATTATAAAAATTTAGGGCAAATGTATCTATATGTCTGTATTATACAGACGGAAATGGTTACTTCGTAAAAATAAGAAAATAAAGTCGCGCGCATAAAAACGCCTGGACACTCATACACTAAGATGCGGAAAGAAAGGAGATAAAGAGAGTATAATAAATAAAAGAAAAGTATCTATTACGATATATTTATAAAAATATGGTAACGATAAATTAGAAAGACAAGATAGAAATAAAAAATTAAAGAAAACAAAAAAAGCGGGGGTACATACATACACAGACACGCGTGTCTCACAAAAGAAATGTAAAAATAATTATGCTTATAAACACACGCGCGCTTACACTTCCATACGTTCGATACGTACATACACACACACACACACACACACACACACACACACACACATACTTATACTCGCGCATATAAACCTGTTTGCATGCCCATGTATGAAACTGGGTAAGTAACAAAAGAGGGAAGGGGGGGGGGGGAGAAGAAAAAAGAAACAAAAAAATATAAAACCGAAATGTCAAAAACACGGATATAAAGACACTTACACATACGCATAATATACACACACGCACACACACAAACACCAGTACGCACACGGATACATACACGTACATATATATATATATATATAATAAATAACAAAGAACGCCTATAGCATATGCATATCTTTACTTGCTAATATTGTTTCATCCGCACTATAAGTGGGACTCATCAGAGCATAAAGGTTAATTACATACCACACAAGTAATAACAAATCCAAGACATTGAAGAATGAAAAATAATAAAAGATAAAGGATATTAAGGAAGTAAAAGTAAAAATAAAAATAAAAATAAAAATAAAAATAAAAATAATAAAATAAACAATGAAAAATAATTGAAAAATAAGGGGTGCTATCAGACACAATAAACTGAGGAACTCCACCTCCTTGGCAGCGTACGTCCACAATTAAAAAAATGCACGAACACATTACACACTTACTTGGCTGCAGGTTGCTAAATCCCATCCATATACTCCTCATAATAGAGTATGTAACCTATGCCTTGCCGAATCCCACTCTATTATATTTGCTAAATGCCCTCTACTAAACAGAAAGTCAGAAATATTTTCCTCTTGCCCCCACCGAATATTAAGCTCTTTCTTCTACTTTAAACCTATTAGCTAGCACTTCCTTATTTCTCCAGTTGGGCTATCTTGTGTAACTGTCTCTTATTGTGTGTAACTGTCTCCTATTGTTTGTCTTCTATGTATATGAGTCGGTGAGTGTATACGTATGCCTGCGGGAGGATATTGATCTGGATATTGGGGTTTACAGGTGAGTGAGTGTGTATGTTAATAAGCACCCCTGTTTGGCACAGCGGATGTAACCCATCCACGCTCGCCTACCCACCATTGGTGCATTGGTGGGTCTATCCCGATGTGTATCTTGCGGATCTGTACCTCTGTATGCGCATGAGTTATGATGTAATGTATCTATGTAGAGCGTGTACTGTGATATAGGCTGCACAAATAGAAATTTAGCCTGTAACTGTGGGCGGACCTGTGCCATCTCGCCGTAAGCAGTAGATACGTGGCGCATGTACGTGTTGCCCTCCTATTCTGTGGTTTAAGATCTACAGGCTGACTTCTGGGAGCTCTTGCCCGGGGTTGTAGTCTTTCTAGCACGATCGGCCTTCCATATATTGACGGTCGTTGTTATGATCCCGAAAGTAACGTTTTGGCCCCGATAGCCCTCCGTAGTTACTAACGGTCTGTGTACACTTAAATCGGGCAATGGCACGTGCGGACATGATTATCTCCGTAGGAATTCAATTTTATTTTACTACATCTCATCGTATGTATTTATTTTGAATGTATTATCCGTGGTGGTGGGTCTTGCCTAATGTGGTATTTCTGTGTTTAATATCAGCTTTGACCCGGGTGTCCTACGCTGTGTGTGTGTGCGTGTGTGTCTGTGTATACATTTATATGTGTATGGGTGTAGGTGGTTGTATATGTCTGTATATAAAAAAATATATATATATGTATACCGTCTCTGCATATGCATGTGGTGTGTATATGTGCATATACGTGCTGAACATATTGGTGTGTATAATCTTGTGATGTCCCAATGCGGTGACTTCATGATATTGGCTCTTGAAGCTATTTTTTATATATCTTTTGTTTTTTTATATATCTTTTGTATGCGCTCCAACTGTGTCTGCTTGCTTTGGCTAACCCGCCTGCACCTGCTTGCTTTCGGCCCAATTGTCTGCCTCTTGCTACTGCACGTGAATTCTCCTACATTCCTTCGATGTACCTCTGTTTGACCATTGGACTCCTGCCCGGGTGTGAACCGGTTTGTGATTACCCCACCGCTCACCTGTGTGAATACACACCCGTGACTTTCGAGTGAACTTTTGAGACTGCCCAACCTGGGACGCCTCCATTGCCTTGCAATGGTCAAGTGATACTGATAACTGTGACACTTAGTGCCTTCGTGGGCCCCTGATATATTCAAGAAATATATTCTAAAAAAATGGTCAAGTGATACTGATAACTGTGACACTTAGTGCCTTCGTGGGCCCCTGATATATTCAAGAAATATATTCTAAAAAAATATATATCTTATTTCAATTTACTTTAATTTATTTTATTTTATTTCATTTCATTTTATTTAATTTTATTTATTTATTTATTTAATTTCATTTATTTATTTATTTACTTATTTATTTATTTATTTAATTTTAATTTTATTTATTTATTTAATTTTATTTATTTATTTAATTATATTTAATTATATCTTATATTATATTATTTTATTTTAGTCTATTTTATTTTATTTTAGTTTACCTTATTTTATCTTATTTTATGATTATATTATATTATGTTCTATTTTATATAATTTTAATTTTAATTTTATATTATTTTATTTCATTCCTTACCCTGTATCACTATTATCTGTATATTTTATATTTTATATGTATGTTTTTTATATTTTTTTTATATTTTCTTATATATATTATAAGTCTATTTTTTACCTATTTTTCACCTATTTTTTACCTACTCTTACCTAATCCTATCTATCTTATCTACTCTTGTCTGTTCTCTTATCCATGTGTATGCTTGTATGTAACTATATGTTGACAGCACCCCGCCCAACTGTGACTGATAGCACCCCTTATTTTTCAATTATTTTTCATTGTTTATTTTATTATTTTTATTTTTATTTTTATTTTTATTTTTATTTTTATTTTTATTTTTATTTTTATTTTTATTTTTATTTTTATTTTTATTTTTATTTTTATTTTTATTTTTATTTTTATTTTTATTTTTATTTTTATTTTTATTTTTATTTTTATTTTTATTTTTACTTTTACTTCCTTAATATCCTTTATCTTTTATTATTTTTCATTCTTCAATGTCTTGGATTTGTTATTACTTGTGTGGTATGTAATTAACCTTTATGCTCTGATGAGTCCCACTTATAGTGCGGATGAAACAATGTTAGCAAGTAAAGATATGCATATGCTATAGGCGTTCTTTGTTATTTATTATATCACGGCTCTGTCCTCGGACATCGAGCTAACCTTATACTGCCTGCTGGATAAGTGGAGTGTTATACACCCCTGATCCTCTCCCTAGTATACTATATATATATATATATATATATATATATATATATATATATATATATATATACATACACATACAGCACGCACGCGCGCGCACATACGTAGTCACTCATGTACATATATAAAAAAAGTATACACACATTAAGGCGTTCAGCCATATTGAAATGTGGATAAATAAATACAAATATAAAATTGTAAGATAGGCTGCGCAAAAATAAAATAAAAATAAAAATGAAAAATATATCTGGATTGAAAAACACAAAAGACAAGTATAATCAGTTAGTAGAGGAAAAAGGGAAGTAAAAGAAGGGGAAGTAAAAAATAGAAAATAGGAAGTGGATCGGAGAATAAAGGGGGGGGGGAGTAAAAATAAATAAAAAAATAAATAAAAGTGAAAATAAATGAAATTATTGACAAGGATAAGAATGAAAGTAAGTCAGAAAGGGTAATTAAAAAGAGAATAATCAGAGTTTATGGAGGATAAGTGTCTGAAAGTGTGGTAAGTTTATATGAGCTGGAAAGCAGGTGTGATTTCATGTGTGGGCAACTGGTAAAAATTTCCGTCTTTGTGTTCAGGCAGGTCTTTGGTGATTTGAGATTTTGCAATATCCAAAATTTTTCATTTATGCAGAGCGTGCATTTTCTTGTTCCTCTAGCATATTTTTTAGATTGGTTCAAAATTGACCAATCTAGTTTATATTGGATGCCTTGGTCTTTCAAATCCCAGATTCTGCTAGCCAGAGCTGTTGTAAATCTTTTTTCTGGATGTCGAAAGGATGCGACATGTGAGTAATAACGCGTTTTGAATTTGTCTTGCGTCATACCCACATATCGTTCACTGGTGACTGGATGGTTGTTGCTGATAGTTGTCACATTAGCCGCATATACAATGGCTTTGGTGTTGCATTTACCTTGTAATGGGCATTCACTTTTGATTCTACAGGAGCAAGTTTGATTTTCTCTAGGTGATGTTTTGTTGAGGATATAGGACTTAATAGAGGGACCGCAGGAATATCTAATTTTAACACAGTTTCTGTTAAAGATCTTATAGTATCTATGTGTTCTAGGGAAATGTTTATCTAGGAGTTCTAGGAATTTTTTGCCTACATTAGTTTTAACTGCTAGAGAGTAGGGGGGTGTGAACCAGATTATTTTTCTTTTCCTATTTTTATGTTTAATAGAGTTAGTGTAGTTAGGTATGTATTTAATCGGTTCGCTAAAGCCGCTATTTTGGAGGGCTTTATTATAGTAGGGGGATGCCTTATTGAAAATAGCTTCTGATGAAGAGAGGGTGGAGATCCTACGGCTAATATTAGGGATAAGGTTTTTAAAAACTATAGGTGGATGGCAAGATCCTTTATTTATATATTTTAAGTTTTCATTAGGTTTATGGTATGGTTTATAAGAAGCAGTAGGCAAATCTAAGTTTATATCTAGGAAATCTACGTTGGAAAGGTTAGTATCAATAGTAATTTTAAGATTAAAACTAGCAAAGGATTTTATTAAGACTTTCCTTAATCTATCTAAGTTATGGCCTATGGTGGTATGGGAAAGTATTAGACCATCATCGCGATAAAGCCCAAAAGTATGGTTAGGAAATTTTTCTTTAAGTGTATGTAAGAGGAATAGGCCGACCAGATCACAAACCTCGGCACTGTGTCGAGGTTTCAATATGGCTGAACGTTTCAATATGGCTGAACGCCTTAATGTGTGTATACTTTTTTATATATGTACATGAGTGACTACGTATGTGCGCGTGCATGTATGTGTATATATATATATATATATATATATGTACGTGTATGTATCCGTGTGCGTACTGGTGTTTGTGTGTGTGCGTGTGTGTATATTATGCGTATGTGTAAGTGTCTTTATATCCGTATTTTTGACATTTCGGTTTTATATTTTTTTGTTTCTTTTTTCTTCTCCCCCCCCCCCCCCCATTTCCCTCTTTTGTTACTTACCCAGTTTCATACATGGGCATGCAAACAGGTTTATATGCGCGAGTATAAGTATGTGTGTGTGTGTGTGTGTGTGTATGTACGTATCGAACGTATGGAAGTGTAAGCGCGCGTGTGTATATAAGCATAATTATTTTTACATTTCTTTTGTGAGACACGCGTGTCTGTGTATGTATGTACCCCCGCTTTTTTTGTTTTCTTTAATTTTTTCTTTCTATCTTGTCTTTCTAATTTATCGTTACTATATTTTTATAAATATATCGTAATAGATACTTTTCTTTTATTTATTATACTCTCTTTATCTCCTTTCTTTCCGCATCTTAGTGTATGAGTGTCCAGGCGTTTTTATGCGCGCGACTTTATTTTCTTATTTTTACGAAGTAACCATTTCCGTCTGTATAATACAGACATATAGATACATTTGTCCTAAATTGTTATAATTACGCACACTTTCTAACCATACATTTACACATGCACATATACATATATGCACATCTATGAGCGTATATACATACACATACACACACCTAACTATTTTTCTTGATAGATTTTTATATATTTCAATTTCTATTTCATTTATCTATATATTTTTTTGATTTTCTTGATGTGTTTTTCTAAGTATTTGCCCATGTTTTATATTGCCTCGCCTGACGAACGAATGAAGTCGTTTATTTCGTATTCGCCTCATTCGGGAAACCTCTGGTAATGAGATAATAATATTGTATTGATTTTATACATTAAATTTTGCTCTGATACTGGCATAGAGCACTCTTCATTTCTATAACCTTTTCTGTTTCTAACTGAAATTTCAATACTTATATATATATATATATATATAATGTAATATATATATATATATATATATATATATATATATATATATATATGTATATATGTATATATGTATGTATATATATGTATGTATGTATATATATATGTATATATATATATATGTATATGTATATATATATATATATGTATATATATATATATATGTATATATATATATGTATATGTATATATATATATGTATATGTATATATATATATATGTATATATATATATATATATATGTACATGTATATATATATATATTATATATATGTACATGTATATATATATATATATATATATATATATATATATGTACATGTATATATATATATATATATATATATATATATGTACATGTATATATATATATGTACATGTATATATATATATATATATATGTACATGTATATATATATATATATATATATATATATATATATATATATATATACATGTACATATATATATATATATATATATATATATATATATATATATATATATATATACATGTACATATATATATATATATATATATATATATATATACATGTACATATATATATATATATACATGTACATATATATATATATATATGTACATGCATATATATATATATATGTACATGTATATATATATATATATATGTACATGTATATATATATATATATATATATATATATGTACATGTATATATATATATATATGTACATGTATATATATATGTACATGTATATATATATATATATATATGTACATGTTTGTATATATATATATATATGTATATATATATATATATATATATATGTATATATATATATATACACGTATATATATGTATATATATATATATATATATATATATATATATATATATATGTATATATATATATATACATGTATATATATGTATATATATATACATGTATATATATGTATATATATATATATATATATATATGGAAAGTTATATTTAAATTGTGGGTTACAACTAGTAAATATTTATAACTGATATAAAAGCACTCGACAAGTATTTGGAGTATATTTACAATATTAAATAAATGGAAACTATGTTTATAAAACCATATTTATTTCATTATATATATTTCAGGGATATCATATTAACAATATGCTATGCCTTCCTCAGACAAAATACAATATAAACAGTTTTATAGATAAATAGATTTGACATACCGTAACAACATCGACTTGTATTTGAAAAAGTTGAATTGGTATATACATGTATATATATGTATATATATGTACATGTATATATATATATATATGTACATGTATATATATGTACATGTATATATATATATATATATATATACGTACATGTATATATATATATATATATATATATATATATATATATATATATACGTACATGTATATATATATATATATATATACGTACATGTATATATATATATATATATATATATATACGTACATGTATATATATATATATATATATATATACGTACATGTATATATATATATATATATATATGTACATTTATATATATGTATATATATGTACATGTATATATATATATATATATTGGAAAATGTGTGTAATCCTTGGTACAGTTAGGTATATTAAGATAGGGGGGGGGAAGAAAAAATGGCTTCACTTGTGCTTTCAACAAATTTATTTTCTTCACAAAATCCCAAAAGAATTTTTTTCCGGATTAGAAAAAAAATTTTTTCCTAAAAAAAATTATTTTATAAATTAAGTTAGGTCTTAGGAGTTCTTGGTTAACGTAGGTGGTATTGTTTCGTTTTTAGAACGACCTTTCAGGCTGAGGTGCGCTTGTCAAACTGATGTGTATGTGGTGTGTTGTTCTATATATAGGGATTTCACATGTCTGTGGTGTGGTGGTGGGTTTTTTCTCCCCCTTTTAATAAGTGTATGGGTGTAGGTGTGTTGAAAAAGTGTTAATAGCAGTAATGAGTTGAGACGGTGAGTAGGGTTGGGTGGGGAGAAATGTAGCAAGTGCGGCGTGCCCCGGTCATTCTCGAAAAATTCCTTTATTCAGGGGATTCCTTTGTGTTGAGAATGGTCACAGGCAAATTGCACCTGCCAAGTTTGTAAACAATTATTTTTTTCTGAAGAATTTTATTTCTAATCCGGAAAAAAATTATTTTTGGATTTTGTGAAGAAAATAAATTTGTTGAAAGCACAAGTGAAGCCATTTTTTCTTCCACCCTGTCTTAATATATATATATATATATATATATATATATATATACATGCATATATATATATATATATATATATATATATATATATATATATATATATATATATATATATATATATATATATATATATATATATATATATATATATATGTATATATATATATATATATATGTATATATATATATATATATATGTATATATATATATATATATATATATATATATATATATATATATATATATATATATATGCATGTATATATATATACATATATACATATACATATATATATTGATTTCTAGAAGGCATTCGACAGTATACACCGGAGTCGCTGTGGAATGTTGCGCAACTGTACGGCATTCCTGCAAGATTCATCGACATTTTCGAGGCCCTGTATGAAAACTCCAGCTGCTGCGTGGGGACTGAGTCCGGTGTGACGGAGTTCTTTGACATTGTCTCCGGAGTCAGACAGGGTTGCATTCTCTCTCCATTGTTGTTCCTGCTGGCAGCCGATTTCGTACTAAAGCGAATGGATGAAGGACCCGGTCGAGGAATCCTATGGAGAGAGCAGTCGAGGCTGAGGGACCTGGCATTCGCTGACAACATCGCTTTGATCGCTGAAAAGAGTGCAGATCTGTAGGCCCTCACAAGAGAGTGCGGAAAAGATCGGCCTGAGAATCAACACCAAAAAGACCAAGGTAATGAGAACGGCCAGCAACACAGGTCCAGTGATCAGAGTCAACCAACAGGACCTCGAGGAAGTCGATCACTTCACCTATCTGGGCAGCATCCTGACAAGCATCGGCGACGCGGAGCTCGACATCAACTGTCGGATCGGTAAAGGAGCCGCAGTTTTCCAGCGGCTGTGCGCAGTCTGGTCGTCTTCATGCATTAGCACCAAGACCAAGCTCCGCCTGTACAAGAGCATCGGGCTGCCGGCAGTGCTTTATGCGAGCCAGACCTGGAAGAGTACGGCAAAAATATAGAGACGGCTGAACGCTTTCCGCCAGCAGTGCCTGCGAAAGATCCTTCGTGTGTCCTGGCGCGACCGAGTGCGAAACGAGGAGATCCTGCTGAGAGCCGAGTTGTAGACGCTACAGAGAGTGGTCACGGAGCGTCGGTGCCGGCTGGCTGGCCATATTCTGCGTCTGCCAAATGAACGGCATTCGAAAACAGCGATGAACTGGACTCCGCCTGGCGGTAAATGGAGGCAGAGTTGCCCAAGGATCACCTGGCGACGAACGTTCCGGAAGGACCTGATGGCAGTCAACATCACCTGGCACAGTCTCGAAAAAGTTGCTGCTGATCGTGACTGTAGGCGAGTACTTACTGCTCGGTGCGCCGAACGGCGCCGAAGAATCTAAAACTAAGATATATATATATATATATATGGAAAGTTATATTTAAATTGTTGGGTTACAACTAGTAAATATTTATAACTGATATAAAAACACTCGACAAGTATTTGGAGTATATTTACGATATTAAATAAATGGAAACTATATTTATAAAACCATATTTATTTCATTATATATATTTCAGGGATATCATATTAACAATATGCTATGCCTTCCTCAGACAAAATACAATATAAACAGTTTTATAGATAAATAGATTTGACATACCGTACAACATCGACTTGTATTTGAAAAGTTGAATTGGCAGTCAAATACAAGTCGATGTTGTACGGTATGTCAAATCTATTTATCTATAAAACTGTTTATATTGTATTTTGTCTGAGGAAGGCATAGCATATTGTTAATATGATATCCCTGAAATATATATAATGAAATAAATATGGTTTTATAAATATAGTTTCCATTTATTTAATATCGTATATATATATATATATATATATATATATTAAAAAGCAACATTACAGTATAATTGGGTGGGGTGGGGGGTAATAACGCTGCAGAATAAATGACAAGAAGAATAAAACTAATATCCTTTAACTGACACAATCAGAGTTTCAGAATTTACAACACCCAATCCTTTTTGTATTGATCCTAATTTCGTATTTTATTATTACGGACCGCAATCGATTTTCCAATCAAAGTATTTGCGTAAATCATATTTCCTGCATTAAATAGTAACTACATTCATGCTCGAGTGCCCTGCAACTAAACTAGCTCCCCCATCAGACCGTGATCTGTTGAAGACGATAAATGTAACCCCAGTACCACAAAATACAAGAGCTCTAAAAACATAAGGTCGTTGAACTCCTCAGATACAAAGGCCATTCACCCCAACTATGGGTTAAATAGCCTCGCCAACCAGCAATTAGCCAAGCGTGGTGAGTACGGCTACAGCCCTTACATGACCAAAAGCAAACAGAAAGAGGTCGACAACCAGAGAGGGGTTCCTCCTACATGAATGCGAGGATGTTGGATTGGATTGAATTGGATTGAATTGGACATATCTGCCTCAAATCTTCCATGGATAAATTCTAATAATTATGTCTCTCATTTGTATAATCCTGCTTTTAGATAAATACGTGCAACTCTTTTAGTGTAAAATATATTTTCTTGTATATACACAATAATTTTCATGTTTGGATGTTTGATTATATCTCTCGTGTTCATGAATTTGTTATTGCATTGACATAAGAAACTAAAGGTTTATTGGAGGATTTAATGTAACAAGTTTTCTTGATCATTTGTTTGTCATCAATCGTTTAATAGAGATGTCACTGGGAATTATACACCTGACATGCGACACACACAAATTCTTTTTTTACTCTAACAGAAAACTTTAATGAAAAGAAATGGTGAGAATAAGCGAAAGGAAACGACAAAAAGAAAGCGAGCTTCTCCAAGAAATTTCAGATCGTTATAAACATTTTTTGATGATAGAATTTATTTTATCACTCACGCACACACATACACACAAACCTACACACACACAAAAATACATGCACACAAATCTACACACACACATACATACGCACACACACACACACACACACACACACACACACACACACACAAACATACAAGCACATAAACCTACACACACACACAAACATACAAGCTCATAAACCTACACACACATACAAACATATACGCACACAAACCTACACACACACAAACATACACGCACATAAATCTACACACACACACACACACCACATAAACCTACACACACACACAAACATACACGCACATAAATCTACACACACACATACATATAAACACACACACACACACAAACATACACGCACATAAACCTACACACACATACAAACATATACGCACATAAATCTACACACACACACTCAAACATACACGCACATAAATCTACACACACGCACACACACATAAACCTAGACACACATACAAACATACACGCACATAAACCTACACACACACACAAACATACAAGTTCATAAACCTACACACACACACATACACGCACATGAATCTACACACACACACATAAACCTACACACACACACAAACATACAAGCTCATAAACCTACACACACATACAAACATATACACACATAAACCTACACATACAAACCTACACACAAACATACATGCACATAAACCTACACACACACACACACATAAACCTACACACACACAAACATACAAGCTCATAAACCTACACACACACACAAACATATACGCACATAAACCTACACACACACAAATATACACGCACATAAACCTACACACACACAAACATATACGCACATAAACCTACACACACACACAAATATACACGCACATGAATATTCACCGACACAAATATAAGCATACAGAAACATACGTTCATGTAAGTGAACACATTTATAAATAAGGGGAACACGATTTCATTTCAAAATTTCAAGATAATGCTTAGTTTCAAATCATTACTACACTACTTATCTATAATGAAAATTAAATTCATATCTATTTCATATTGTTTAAATTAGAATCCTATTTGGAATTAAATTCATGTAGTAGCTAAACCTCCAAAGTGCGTCTATCTCCTCCACATACCAGTGCAATAAAAAGTGTCGCTTACTTGTACCTTTACAACTAGACGTATCAATCAATATGGATTAGCCATATTGACTTATATTGTCGAGAATTCTAAAGTAAAAGGAACCTATTAGACCGAGGGAAGTATATTTTCATTAGTATTTTCCACAGTTGATACTATCTGTCGGTTATAATCCCTGACAGAAGAAGGCGAAATTTAAACTCAAAAGGCTCAGAGCCAGATCTGATACCGCAAAGCATCCTGTCCGACTCATTCAATTCCATCAATCCACCAGTCCTGGAGTGGTACTCTATATATCGACCCTGAAAGGATGAAATGCAAAGTTAGTCTCAGCGGAATTTGAACACAGTCCGTAATGAGCCGGAACAAATACCAAAGCATTTAATCCAATACTCTAAGTCTCTTCTAATCTATATTATAAAAGAAGACCTGTTTCTCCGACTGTCAGTCAGCCTCATTCATATGTACATAGGAAAAGGAGGCAACCCCTTTTTATAAGTTGAGAGAAGGGAAATAACTTATGTAATACTTATAGTTTATTGCAAGGGCTAGAGGTAATAAGGAAGTGTTGTTTGCAGTAGAGGCACAAATAATCAGAATCTACTGCGCTGCCATCTGGTGGTTTCCGTGGTCTCTTACATTGCATTGCTTGCAATTGTGGGTGCCCAATCTGTGCTGCAACTCAAATTTTGTGTGTGTACGGGGGCCGAATATTTCTCTAACACGGGGTACTTACTGGTTCACATTAAGTTTGAGCCTAAAATATATGCAATTAAAAAGTGAACACAAAATACATACATTTGTGAAGTCGGTCGGCTTTGGGATGTTACTATTTATGTTACCGAAAATGTGATTTACGAGGGTCGGCTGTATAGGAATGATGCTAGCACAGTAAAATCCTGCATGCATTAATTTCAATTTTTCTTATTAATAACTGCATTGTCTCTTTCCAGGGACTATGTTGAAAAATAAACCTCATTTCGTTATTCCATGACAGTATCTGGGTCAGACTATGAGCTTTTTCAGCCTATGAAGTTTTAATAGTTTGTACGTTAAAAGAGAACAGAAACAGTAAGAAGGCTTTGATGATTCCTTATTTACGTTACAATTTGTTATTGATGACAGAAAATAAAAATCAAGCACCAAATAATATTTCAACTAAGACGACTTGCTTTTCTTAATTTATTCGTCACATGTTTCGTTTTGGTCTTATACAACTGAAAACACGTTTTATGCTACAAAAAATCGTATCGTGACCAATTTCTTTGGGCACCACTAAAACATTAGTCTGTACATATTTTTTTTGTAACAAAAGGATAATACAAACAACAACAAGAAAAATAAAACAAATAACAGCAAGAATTCCAAACATCAACAATAACTCGATGTTTTGGAGGGTAAAAAACCTTCACTTTTTTTATATTAGTAAAAACATTGCTTTAACATTTTTCTGTTGAGTTGTGTAAACACACACATAAATACGCATAAACACATTCACAAACAAACAAACACGCATATACACACGCGCGCGCGCACAACAAAATTCAAGAATTCTGTAATTTCATATCAATTCATACAAGTCAGGTTCTCTGAAATATGAAAAAAATGATAAATAAATGAATAAATACCTTATTACAAACGAACGCATGCACACACACACACACACACACACATACACACACACGCACACTCGTACACAAATATAACTGACGAAGCCAAGGTTTTCAATAAATAAAAAGAAAGATCAGAAGGAGAAGCATCATGTTCTGATAGTGACTGTTTAGTTAGAGGCATTATAAATTGTTTACTAACGCACCACAAGCGTGAACGAAAGAAAATATAATATAAAACATTTCTATATTTATTTTCATCATACTTCTGTATAATAAATGATAAGTGATAACAAATAAATCATTATAATTATTACTTATATTAAGGACTGTATGGTAAAACGTCGGACACCTTGCTTCGTGATTTAGAGTTACGGCTCTTTGCGTTCTGACTTCAAATCCTGTCGAGGTTAGTTTTGCCTTTCATCCTTATGAGATCGAGAAAATAAAGCAGCATAAACAACAACACCTCCAGTACATTAGCTATCGTCCATAGCCTAGTAGCGGAGGTGCAATCCTGACCAGTTCCATACACGACAACTTCAATCTCATGCGATAAATCATAGTGAAGGTAGGGAGTAAATTTAGCTTTGTTGGGGCTCTGATCAATTTCGATCAAACAAAAACTTTCGATAGGATTGACCATCGATATTTTGACACTTCTCTCAAGGCAGCCGGCTTCGATCCTGTCTTCTGAGCCTGGATCACTGCAATGCTTGAACAGCATCTGTTCGCTGGTCAACGTAAAATGCCACCAATCGGAACCGTTCCAGATCGCGCGTTCGGTCCATCAAGGATGCCCTCTCTCCTTCCTTCTGTACGTACGGACTCTTGAGCATTACTGGAGTTGTTGTAGGGCATCCTGCTCGAACCGGGACTTGGAAGGGCTGCGTCAGCATACACGGGCGAGGTCACCATGATAGTGTCAAACACTTCGGAAATCGATGTAGTCGACAACTTCTTAGAGGAATATGAAAAGTTTACGGGAGCAAAGATCTCTATCGGAGAATTTCATTGTTATAATACAAGTGGTCGAAATGGGGCTCCTCTGAAGGGTCTTTAGAATTATGTTACCGGATAGACTGTGTAACTCGGAGATCAGTGAGTCGCTCCAGGTAAAGCCGCTGCTTCTCTGAATTGAGTGATCACAGCTTCGATATTACGGGCATCTTGTTAGAATGTCTTAGGAAAGAATCGCTGGAAATGTTTTACGGGCAAAGTCAACCGGTACGAGACCTAGGGGCACACTTCGAGCAAGATGATTGGATAACATCGACGCGTTTGGCTGGTCTCGCTGGAAGGAGTGTTTGAGGTCTCTGCCCCAACGAACCTCTCAGGAATAAGTGGGCGAAGAAGAATTAATTTTATTGTTATTTGTTATTTGTCATCTTATTACGCGATTTGATTTTTTTAATCCCCCACTGATCCCTCTTTTGTATTGTGCTACATATTTCAGCTCTTGTGACCAATAAAGAATTTATTATTATCATTATTATTATTATTATTATTATTATTGGCGACCTACGTAGGAAATCGTATTATCGTGAGCTCCGCAAAGGTTTGTTGTTTTCAGTTGTTTCAAATTGCCAGTTATTGAAATGTTTTGTTAAGTGTTTATAAGTTCACATATATTGCTTTCTGAAAAGTACACAAAAAAAAATTGGGGCCTTGAGCCCAAAACTTAAACTTTTATTTATCAAACAAAACATTTCTTTAAAAAAAAAAACATGGACGACAACTTTACTGTTTTTAACAGACCAACAGCCCCCTCTCCCACACCACCAACACGAACACCATTGTAAGCCTTGCCACGGATGCCAACACTGAAAATAAAATTACTAGCAGTCTGAATTATTTAAATTTGCCTCATAACGACATGGATTTCCCGCCATTACCAATAACTGCGGGTGTTAAAACCGCCACCCCAACCATCACAATGTCAAAAGGAACAACGAACACCACTGATACCCCCCCCCATAGCGCAAACAGAAACCCCCAAAAAATAAATTATTATCTCGTGACATCAAAACGGATTCACCCAGAATCGACTCTTCGACGCCGAACACCACTGACACCAACACCACCTCCACCACAACTAAAACTAAAAATAACAATAACAACAACAGCAACAACAACAACAATGAGAATAACAACATCAACACCACCGCGAATCAAAATGTGTCGTTTGCCAAAGCAGCCAAGAAAAGCGAAACAATCGAGGTAAGGCAGGATGAATTAAATGAAGCCAAGAGAATGGTAAAAAAAGATGGGTACAGGGTCAGCCTCACCCCCACCCCCACCCCACACACACCTGATAAAATGGAGCATCGGCGCCTATGCACCGTGTCATATCGGACGATCAACACAAAATCACGCCGAGTGGAACGGGCATCCGAGTCCCAAATACAAAAAGCTTTGGGACATGTGTGGGCGAAAAACCCCCACATCAGACGTGGGCAGAAATATGGAACCGTGGACGTGTCCTTTGGAACACCACAGTAAGCCAGAGAGCACTCCATTAAGAGGCGACGACTTCACACTCGTCCCAAGCTATTGTGGTCAGAGACTCGTGAAGATCAGGGTGACCCACGTTCCACCGGCCATCGAAATTCCCTGGCTAATGGCTGCCGTCCTCGCCGGCATCGAGGCCAACACGAAAATAATTGAAATAACAAAAGAAAAGCAGGAGAACTGGTCCGGATCTGGGATGGAGCACCTGATCCAAGCGGACTAAAAAGGCATTGAGGAAATTCCAGAAGTGATAGACCTAACTGACGGCAGCCACCTCACCGTAATCGTTGAGTGTAGAAGGCCTAGGTGTGTCGTTTGTGGTGGAGGAACCCACCTAATGGCTTTCTGTCCTCAGGCTAAAAAGCTGAGGCCACCTCTCTCTACCGACCCCAGTGACTCAACCATCAACACCACCAGCAGCAGAAATGGCAGCAACAACTGTAGCTGCAACAAGAGAAGCAACTTCAGCAGCAACAACCCCAGCAAGAGTAGCAAAACCAACGCCACCACCACCCGCCGCGCCATAACTAGCACCAGCGCCTCCACCATCCACCACGCCACAACCAAAACCAACGCCTGTGGAGGATTTTCTACTCTCCGACCTATCGCAACTGGAGACAGATTGTGACGACGAGGACTGGGAAACTGTATCAGGAAAAAAGAGAAAAAGAAAAAGAACCCCAAAAAGAAAAAATCCACTTCCTTTCCGCTCCAAAAACAAAATACAGGGGGAAACAAATAAACTAACAAACAAAAAGGTTAGGTCAGATATGCCACCATCCACACCAGCATCACCAACGCCATGACCACAAACACCAACACCATCACCATCATTAACCCCAATACCTCCATCACCAACACCACAAAAGTCACCAAAAAGCGAAACAGAAACAAACCCACAACAAACGCAAACAAAACAAAACAACCAAAACGATACACACTACACAGCATTAAATTTGAACGAAGGGCGGTGAATTGGCAGTATCGGTAGAGGGTTGGACGCCATGCTTTCTAGCATAGTTACGTCTATTTACAGTCTGAGTTCAAATCCCGCCGAGGTTAACTTTGCCTTTCATCCTTACGGGGTCGATAAAATAAAGTACCAGTAATGCACTGGGTAATTGCTGGCCTTGTGTCTAAAGTAGAAACAATTAAATTTGAACAACAACCAATCATTACACTACATCCAACACAACACCAGCATCACAGAAAAAGATTGCACAACACCCCAAAAATTCACACCACCTCCACACATACAAATCACTCGCATCACACCGAAAACGTACCCGACACTAAAACAAAAATTCCCCAAGGACATCGGAGACTTCCGACAAACACTCTCCAGGAGGATTTATAAGGATATCCTTCCGGAGGAGACCACAAGCAGTGAGAAGGATGGACAAACCATCCTTCCTCTACGAGAAGTCAACAACAAGTGGTGGTTTACTCTGAAAAGAGCGATTAGAATAGAGTCCATTAGGTTTAGTAAGACTTTAGCAATATAGAAAAATAGAGCAGAGGGAGAACTAGTTAGAAAATTAGACGAAGCGCTTAGCAAAGGCATCGCGACCGATGTACTTGCGGCGAAATTGGCCATTGACCAATTCTTCAATGCAAAGCACGAAGGCTGCGTTGTCAGAGCTAGGGTTCGTGCTCTCAGACACAAAGGGATGAAAGCCGTTCAATGGGCCCGAGTGGGGGAGGCGCGTCGTGGCAGCAAAGCCACGATCCGGTCTTTGGTGGACCACGACGAGCGCATGCTACTCGATCCCGGGCAAATGTGTGAAGCTTTTCAGCGACACTTCGCTCAGCTGTTCGGGGGCAGCGGCGGGCCGGATCGAGGGATGGGCTTTAGTGTCTACCTCGACGGACTGCCGCGGCTCTCGGCCACTGAGGCGGAGTGTTGCGAAAAGCCGATAACAGCCGCTGAAGTACGGGAGGCAATGACTGGCTGCACAAGGGGTAAATCGACTGGTTTGGATGGTCTGCCCTATGAACTTTACGTACAGATGCCAGACTTGTTCTGAGGCCTCTTGGTGGACGTCTACTGCAACGGGAGAATTCCCAGCTCTGTGAGCCGAGGAGCAGTGGCGCTGCTGAGAAAGGATCCGAACAAGGGGGATAACAGATAATTTCAGGCCCATAACTCTGCTAAACACAGAGTTCAAGATTTTGGCCAAGGTGCTAGCAAAGAGGTTGGCGCTTGTCGTTGGTGGTCTGGTGGGAGAGGCGCAGACATGCGCCATTCCCGACAGATGCATCCACGACAAGCTCAACCTCATGCGATACATCGTAGAGAGGGTAGCTAGGAAACCTGGCACGGGTGGGTCCTTGATCAATTTAGATCAGTCAAAAGCTTTCGATAGGGTCGACCATCGTTACCTAGCGGCAGTCCTGAATGCGGCTGGTTTTGGGCCCGTCTTCAGAGGCTGGATCGCTGCTATGCACAGCGTCATCTGCTCTGTGGTGACAGTGAACGGTTACCTTTCGGAACCGCTCAACATCATGCGTTCGGTCCGCCAAGGATGTCCCTTCTCGTCCCTCTTGTACGTATTGACTCTCCAGCCATTACTGCACAAACTGGAGACGTTGAGGGGGGTACCGCGCGAACTAGGATGCGGAAGATCCGTGTCAGCATATGCGGACGATGTCTCCGTAGTGGTGTCGAACGCCAAACACATCGAGGTGATCGGCACTACACTAAGAGAATACGGAGCGGTAACAGGAGCAATGATCAACCAGGAATAGTCGGTGGGCCTGCAGCTCGGCACCTGGAGAGGCAGGTCCATGCCGTCCAACAGCGTCATCGGGCGCTGGACGGACGGACCGGTTAAATTGCTAGGGGTCTGGTTTGGTCCGGACCTCCAGACGGACAAAAACTGGGACGAGGTGACGAGCAGGGTGGCTTCTCTCACCCAGAAATGGGCGGAGAGGAAGCTATCCCTGAAAGTTCGAGCGGAGGTTGCTAACGCGTACATCGCGCCTGGCATCTAGTACCGCCTGACCGTCGTGCCTTGTCCTAAGCCTCGCCTGACTGCACTGGAGCGTTTACTCTTTCGCTTTTTGTGGAAGGGACGCGCTCCGATGGTCAGGCGGTCCATCTGCTGTCAACACTCGCTACATGGAGGGCTGGGCATGCCGTGGCTGATGATGCGCAGACACGCGCTCAGGCTACACCATCTCCACTTCTTCCTAGACGGTGATAAGGTGTGGTCGCTGTTTGCTAGACGCGTCTTTCCCCAGCTCGTCTCCTTGACGGAGCTGCAGTCCTGGGTCAAGCGAAGACCGAGAGTGAGCACTTGGAGACAGGAATGTCTTCAGTCACCCACAGCCCTTGACCAATCGGGCAATGTGATCGGTGGAAACTCCACCTTGGCGTTCTATAGAGGATTAGTGGAGGGGAAGAGCAACGACGTACATGGGGAAACTCTAGGCGTCGACGAAAATCAACTAGCCAATGTCTTCGGAAGAACTTTTGGGCCGAGGCCTATGGGAAACTTCCAGAAATCCCTGGCCTGGCAGTGCTACCGAGGAGTTTGCCAGTTCGGAATAAACTCTACAGGCATGGAGGTGCCGTCAGCCGGGCATGTCAGAGATGCGCGCAGGGCGACGAAACCGTCCTGCACGCACTCGTCCAGTGTCCGAGCATTGCTGACTTGTGGGTTTATGTCGAACACCTGCTGTCAGGTGTAGGACGGATCCAGCTCAGCTGAGACCATCGTGAGGATTGCCCCGCCCTCTTCCTTTAGCCGGGAAGGGCAGGCAATTTTTATCTGTCTGGTGGCCATGGCGAAAGTGATAGTATGGTGGACGCGTTTGAAACGGCTGAAGACGTGCACTTACCTCTTCGGTGATGCCCTGATTAACTTTTTCAAATTTCATTTAAAACGGAAAATCAGTGTAGAGAGGGAAGTGCTCTCTTCACAACATTTTGTTGAAAGATGGGTGAGAGAGGCAAGAATGGCCCGTGTGATGGGCCTGTAAATTGAGTATGTGCCTGTAAATTGAAGGTGTAAAACTGGGAAAGGGCACTTGCCCTGGTGGTCAGGGTCACTGTGGCTTTTTTAATGGGCTTTCTCCACGATTGCCATCGGAAGTCTCCCCCCTATTGGGGAATATTTCATTGTTCTTTTTTTGTTACATCCTCTGGTTTTTTGTTTTTTACATGCAGAAATGCCCTTTGTACCGTCCTGTATTGTCATGTACTGTCCTTAATGTCTACTTTGTGTAAACCCTTGTGGTTAATAAAGAAAGAATTATTCTTCTTATTCTTCTTCTTCTTCTTATTATTATTATTATTATTATTATTAGTAGTAGTAGTAGTAGTAGTAGTAGTAGTAGTAGTAGTAGTAGTAAATGTTTTCATTGCACTGCTGCTGCTGTGCATTCATCTGTGCGCCTTGCGTACATGTGAGATTTTGTTTTATCTGTTCTATTGACAATTCTCTACGTAACTTGTGTACACTGCATAGTAATAATATTTATTATTCGTTATGTATATTCGTACATTCTGGGGATTCGTTTATGTATTTTTCTGCAAATTATTCTCAAGACCCCTATCAATTATAGGGATTGTTTATTTTTAATCCTTACATTATCTTCATCTCTATTTACAAATCTGTATATTTGTTATTGTCACCGTTTTATATCTTTATATGAAAAATGGTGGAATTTATTCCAGTTCGGATAGTCGATTTAATCCACTGCACATTTCCACCAAATATATGAATTTGGGTACTAAATTTGAACATTACAAATATTTCCACCCAATGTATGAATACATATTTCCACCCAATGTATGAAATATGCATCAGTAATATTCTTTGAACATTTCATTTGACAGCGCAACGGTTTCAGATATGTGTACCTGGGGTAATGTAAGAAATAATTATTATATTAAAATTTCTATTTGAAATGAATTATTCTGTGTGGAAGAAACTGATCACGCCGTCCTAGCCTAATAAAATTGATACAGCCGACGCCTAGTTTCAGCATTTGCAGGAAAAGTACTGGTGTTATCGGAACCAAAGATCTACTCAGAATATTTCGAAAAGGGTGAATTCCACTAAATGCAGAAAAGAATCAAATATTAATGTTAAACCACCAAACCGCGTTTGATTCTAGACTTTCGCTGTTTAGGTGAATTCTGAGCTCAAATCACATTGCAGATTTTACCTTCCATACCTCTGAGATAGATAAAATAACTTTCAGTGATACATTAAGATCAATTCGATAGCCTAAACTTCATATTTACAGCATCGTGTGCACTCGTGTCAAAGTCAGAAAGCTTTGCAGGGAGGTAATTTGACAGAGTTGATAAATAATCAATATTAGATTCCGGTGGATTGGCAGTATCGGTAGAGGGTCGGACGCCATGCTTTCCAGCATAGTTACGTCCCTTTACGATCTGAGTTCAAATCCCGCCGAGGTTGACTTTGCCTTTCATCCTTACGGGGGTCGATAAAATAAAGTACCAGTAATGAACTGGGTAATTGCTGGCCTTGTGCCTAAAGTAGAAACAAATATTAGATTCTAAATAAAGTGTTGTAAAATCGGTGGATCCCTGGGAAAATTGTCTTATGGTATATTTCTTTTTCATTCTGTGTTCAAACCATGCCGGAGTTGACATTACCTTTCATCATTCCGAAGTGTCAATAAAATACGTATTTATAAAATACACTAAAATCGATAAATCGACTTTAATTTCACTGAAATTTGTAATCCTTTGCCAACATTAGGAATCAATAATTAGCATTAATCATTTAATATGTTATTCTATTTAACATTTCAGAATCCTCTTATATCTAATTGCATTGACATAATTTTAATCAGGAACAGTTCGATCGCTTAGTTCATCTGAATTAATTCGGTTTAAATATTAAAAAAAATAACAACTGTTGAAATGAAAAATCTGTCAAGTTATTTTGTTGAATTTAAACCAGAAAATGAGGATAATATATGTATAAGCGAACTGGCAATAGACTGGAACAATTGCGAAGTTCTTAAATGGATTTAGAGTACTCCTTTGTTTTCAGATATCTTCTTATATTAAGTGTTGATAGTAGTTATTTGAAAGATGATTAGCTGAATATTATATTGGTTTAAACATTTACATAAAATATTTACATAAAATATTTACATAAAAAGATTTACATAAAAAGATTTATATTCAAGTTTCCGTTTAAGTGAATCCAATAGTTTTCTCTTTGATAATTTACTGGAAAGATATTAATACTTTCATTATTCACAAAGATCAATGATAATCGTAAATATCTAAAGCCCTGGGATTTCCAAACGAGTACAGTGCAACAGGCATTATGAGTGTCACAATGTGTATACTGACATTACATACAGATATTTACATTTTGAAAAGCAATGCGTAATACCACAACTTATATATACAGTAATCCCCCGTTTATCGCGGGGGATACGTTCCAGAACCAACCTGGATAAATGAAAATCCGCGTTATAGAGTGACCCTAAAGACAACCGTTGTTTTCATAGTTTAAGCCTTAAAATAAATCTCCTACACGCTTTAAGTACATATAAACTCATTAAAACACACTTTTGTATTTAAACACCAAAAACAGCCAGTAACGATCATATAGAAACTACCACCAACCATCGTACCACGTGTTACCAATGACGACCATTACTAGCCACGTTAGCTACTTGGCAATATACTGCACATCTCCCGTCAATCTATGAAGGATTTGTAGTATATTAAAGAGAAACACAATCAGTAAAACAGTAATGGAATGAAAAATATAAACATTTTTTTAATAGTTAAAGCTTTAAGCTGCCCCTTTCTTACGCTATACACTTCAATCACATCGAAACTTATTTAATAAGTTTAAATTTTAAATACTTTCTATTCAGACGTACGTACCACTATAAGAAAATAGATATGTTTTAACGAAAAATCCGCGATGTAGCGAGGATTACTACAATAGGAAATTAGATACGTTCCAAAGAAAAATCCGCGATGTAGCGAGGATTACTACAATAGGAAATTAGATACGTTCCAAAGAAAAATCCGCGATGTAGCGAGGATTACTACAATAGGAAATTAGATACGTTCCAAAGAAAAATCCGCGATGTAGCGAGGATTACTACAATAGGAAATTAGATACGTTCCAAAGAAAAATCCGCGATGTAGCGAGGATTACTACAATAGGAAATTAGATACGTTCCAAAGAAAAATCCGCGATGTAGCGAGGATTACTACAATAGGAAATTAGATACGTTCCAAAGAAAAATCCGCGATGTAGCGAGGATTACTACAATAGGAAATTAGATACGTTCCAAAGAAAAATCCGCGATGTAGCGAGGATTACTACAATAGGAAATTAGATACGTTCCAAAGAAAAATCCGCGATGTAGCGAGGATTACTACAATAGGAAATTAGATACGTTCCAAAGAAAAATCCGCGATGTAGCGAGGATTACTACAATAGGAAATTAGATACGTTCCAAAGAAAAATCCGCGATGTAGCGAGGATTACTACAATAGGAAATTAGATACGTTCCAAAGAAAAATCCGCGATGTAGCGAGGATTACTACAATAGGAAATTAGATACGTTCCAAAGAAAAATCCGCGATGTAGCGGGACCGCGAAAAGTGAACCGCGATATAGCGGGGGATTACTGTATACGGTTTTGAAAATGTATTCATGCCAGGTCGCTTTAGCACGTTGCTAGTAACATATAACACAGTACAACCTGTCACATGGTCGGGTCGTCGGTGTGATGAAACTGGCAACTCTAACAAACTTGCTTGATGAGGAGTATGATCTTGAAAACCCTGCAAGCATGTAAAACAAAACCCACCAAAAGGCAGACGAAATCAGGAGAGTTAACGGCCATCCAATAATGTATAAATGTATATATATGTTTTTATATATTTTTATCTATATGCAAAGTGAATATAGGGTGTCCCTCAAAAATGTATACACAGTATAATTACCTGTACAGGCAATATTTATTAGAATTCTGTTGAAGTGTGTATACATATTTGGGGACACCCAGTATATATATATATATATATATATATATATATATATATATATATATATTATTTCGACTCCACACTTGCTAGAGTGTCGTATCTAACCCGGAGAAGTCAAAC
Source organism: Eledone cirrhosa (assembly GCA_964016885.1). Classification (NCBI taxonomy): domain Eukaryota; kingdom Metazoa; phylum Mollusca; class Cephalopoda; order Octopoda; family Eledonidae; genus Eledone; species Eledone cirrhosa. Next base: position 268,256,458 of record OZ024740.1, on the reverse strand, counting down.
TCCGAGATAATAAAGCATTCGGTTGCAGTTATAGGCCAGCCATCTTGTTTTATATCTTTTCACTGGATTACTATGACTAATACTCAGAGGGTGGTATGTGTGTTGCACATTCACATGTCACTTAAATCAAATAATGTGTAGGTAATTTTCGTACTTACAAACTTTGTGTCTTAGGTCCTATTGTGATAGAGGGAGTAGTGATGGGAGTAGACAAGACATGATGAAGGCTCTTAGTCATAAGTCGACAATATGGCGGCAGGAGTCTATCCTAAAATCGCTTTCAGTGATTCGACAGTAGCTGAATTAGATGGGATACTCTGTATCTAAGCAACCCTTATACCATGGGTATAAAGTAGTGGCCGTACTCGAAAACGAGTTGGCAGCTACCACCATGTATGCATGTATAGATGTATGTATATATATTTATTTATATATATATATGTATATATATATGTATATATATATATATATATATTTCGTTTCTGAATTTGTTTAGTTTTGTTTACACCCTCCCAAATTATAACAATATATATATATATATATATATATATATATATATATATATATATATATATATATATATATAGAGAGAGAGAGAGAGAGAGAGAGAGAGAGAGAGAGAATTCACAGGAATCAAAGCTATGTTCAAACCATTTATTCACTTACAATTGTTTCATCCAAACCTGAAACAATTGTAAGTGAATAAATGCTTTGAACATAGCTTTGATTCTTGTGAATTCTATATAACTGCTCTGTAGAACAACTGATGTTATTACATTGAGCTATTTATCTTACTGGTAATAAGTAGTAATAAATTATTGACCTTCACTGTTTAGGGTTTAAAATATATATAACTATAAAAAGTTTTAGTATATACATAACCATAAATAGTATCCTTAATATTATATATATATATGCATGTATGTATGTAGGTATGTAGGTATGTAGGTATGTATATTCATTCCGGGAGAGATGACTCCTTAGCCTTTGTCAAGGCAGAATTCTAGGAGAAGGAAAACTCTGATATAACACCTGCAACCCTGATGGTATCCAATGATGTTGACTTGTTCTTCTTTTTGGTAAATATTATCTTGGTTAAGAGAGTGGGACTGGCTTTGTGCAGTGCCTTTGCTCACTATAAAAACTTCACGGCACAGGCATTGCTTTATATCTGGAGATCTCTCTGCACTTGTCATCACATGGTACCATGCACCCAGCACTATGTGTCAATAATTGTCACAAGTGTAGCGTTTGTACCTACCAGAGTTTTCAAGTCGCTGTCGGTAGGGGTTCTCCTACATATAAAGTAGTGGCCGTACTCGAAAACGAGTTGGCAGCCACCATATTAATATGTATGTGTGGAAATCCTTATGTAAATATGTATGCTTGTACATGTATGTATATGTATGTATATGTATGTATGTATGTATGTATGTATGTACGTACGTACGTGTGTGTGTGTGTGTGTGTGTGTGTGTGTGTATGAATGATTGTATGGAAACTTCTATGCGGTGGCTCTATCTGCTAGAAATGCTTGCCAAATCTGTCTTAAATTATAGCCTACCCTCGTAAAACAGAGGAAGATTTATATATACTTTAAGTACATTATAAATGAAACAAAGATGGTATAATTAAGTTGGAGAATTTTTTTTTTTTTTTATCATAGGTCTGCTTAATCAGAGCTGGCTTGCTGCTAATCAATAACAATAAACCAATAACATTAAGTGAATTATGTGAATAGAGTGGACTCTTCATAATATTTTCCTGAATGGCATTCTCAATAGATTTGACGTTTAATCAGACAACCAAGTAACTGGTGACATTTAAAATATCTATATAATAGATATTTTGAGGAATTAGCAGATTCGTGAGAACGTCGAATAGAATGCTTTCCGTTATTTGCTGCGACTCTCTGCGTTCAGATCAAATTTTTCTTTCATTCTTTCATTGCCGATAAAAAGTCTCTTTTTTTTTCTACTTCAGTCATCCCACTTTTGAATGTGAATCATTCATGGTTGCTTTTTCTAATAGCGAGGATATTTGTGGCTCGTCACACTTGCATAAACATTCACGCCACCTATGATGTCTAAGGGAAAAGCTTGGCTCCAATGACGTCGCATCTCATTGCTATAGCTGATAAAAAGTACGGGTCCAATATTTTGTCAATTTCTCTCTCTCTCTCTCTATATATATATATATATATATATTATATATCTATCCCCCCTCTCATTCTCTTTTTCTCTCTCTCCTTCTCTAGAAAAAACCCCACCTGCTTTCAAACCTAGAGAGGGGACACTCTCCACCAGATTTAAATGTCACTACGGAGTCCCTAAGACTCCATCAGGGTTCATATGCCTATATACATACACACATATAAATGACAAGATGATTATGTCATTAAGCATTTCATTAAGATAGATGGATCGATGGATATGTAGATACATAGAGAGATGCGTGAATCTGTGTGTGTATTTGTGTGTGTGTGACTTTGTCTATGTTTATATTTATACTTTCCTAAACACCGGTGTCGTCTTTACGTTGAATGTGTTATGTCTCGTAACACAGCGGTTCGATAAACAGAGATTGGTGAAACTAATATCAGACTGATATAAATTCTGAGCGATATAATCGACTAAAACACTTGACGACATCACCCAGCATGACTGAAATCCGGCGAATGAAACAAATAGAAACATATGAGTAGAATAATATCTAAAACCCATTTTGGTTAAGGATCCTGACTCTAGTTATGAGTAATAAAACGCACCACTTGGAATACTACTTAAAAGAAAGATGACTAATCAGAAAGACAAGAGTCTGTTATTGCTTCAATCAAAATCTTTAATAACCTAATGTAAGGAAGTGTATCGGAATCTATAGATATCCATATGAAAGACTAGGGAACAACTTTGCATCGATTACTTGTATATAACGAAGACAACTTTAGATGTAATTTACCCTAACTATACACAAGCAATCAATATTACGCCACTTCACCAAATTTACAGTAAATATAATCGATAACATCGGAAAACTAACAAAATTCAAGTTAACTGAGCAGTCACGAAAAACCACACATGAACAAACGAAAGAAAGCAAGGAAAAACATAGCAACAAAAATCATCGACATAATTGGACAGACGTCAAGAATATTACAAGAGGGAGGACTTTACCTGTTTAGTATAATGTATTCTAGCTTTAAACTACTATTGCTGTAGGCTAAAGAGACCCAAATTGTTACATGCTTAGTCAAATAGTGGATGAGATAGCAAGGTTATTGTGCATAACCTATACATTAATGCTTAATAAGAATCACCTTGCCAAAAGAAATATATCGACATAATCACGATTTTCTCCAGGGATATGAGAATGAAATTTAACCAGAGTTAATGTGTGTAACCTGAAGTAAACAATCATAAAATATCGAACAAAAGAGTGCAATATACTATTACTGGCTTATACATCGTTCCAAAAGTATTGAGTACAAAGCTTATGTCTCTGTCTCTCTCATTCTCTCTGTCTACCCACCTCTTTGCTATTGAAACGGCAAGTGCTCAACCGTCGGGACCTCATTTTCTACATAATTTTCGGGACCTCATTTTCTACATAACTTTCTATGTGTAATTGTAGCTTAATTGCTGTAAACTAATTGTTTCTACTTTTGACACAAGGCCAGCAATTACCCAGTGCATTACTGGTACTTAATTTTATCGACCCCTTAAGGATGAAAGGCAAAGTTAACCTCGGCGGGATTTGAACTCAGAATAGGGCGTAACGCTATGCGTCAAAGTATGGCGTCCGACCCTCTACCGACACTGCTAATCCACCGTCCCTATGCCAATGTCTTATCTTTCGTCTCTTACTCAACTGGACAGCATTAGACTTGTGTCAGACGCTGTGATCCCGTTGGTAGTAATCGAAATTGCCACAACCACCTCAACGGGGTGATTACCCAGAAGTTCTATGTCTTCGTTTTATTTCTTTAAAAAAATAATTTTTTAAGGTTTCCCTTAAAATATTGTCTTTCGTTTTGCCTTGTTTTCGTTCGTTGTCTTGTCCTTTCTGTTAATTCTCCCACGTTTATCATTATATATAAATATATATATATATATAATCGTTTTCAGTCCGCTTTCCCATGTTTTCATATATACGTATGTAAGTATGCAAGTATTTATATATATATATATATATTTATATATATATTATATCATTTTATATATATATTATATCATTTATATATATATATATATGTATATATATATATACATTTATATATATATATTTGTCTCTCTCCTTATTATATATATATATATATATATATAAATATATATATATATATATTTGTCTCTCTCCTTATTATATATATATATATCCGTGTGTGTGTGTGTATGTGAGTATCTTTGTATGTGTGTTTATCTATATTAAACATTTATGTATATAAATATATTACATTAAACATTTCCTTTTCTCTGGCTTAGCAAATTAAATCAAGCTTGCATTGCGACAGAATATATAATCGACCTATTGACAGTTCACAACCAATGTGAAGGAGATTGCTTACAGTGCTTACAGCAAGATTAAAGATGCCTAGAGACGAAATAATCGTTAGATATAACATTAAATGAAAGAGAGAAAGAAAGAGCAAAACATTGGCCCTTAACTCTCGATGAAGTCATAGAAGTCCCGAACACAGTTGATTTCTTCCATAGAAGGAGATAGGGGGAGGAGGACAGTGAGAGAGAAAGTGTGTGTATGTGTGTGTGATAATGAGAGATACTGTACTGGTACTTCATTTATCGACCACGTAATGTTGAAATGCTAAATTTACTTCGGTGGGATTTAAAATCAGAATTCAGAGACCGGAAAGAAATAAAAACCATTTTGTAAATTTTACATCATATTAAATAGGTTTGGAATACGTTGTCAAGGTTTAAGGAAGATACAAATAAAGGAAAATTGGCATTACTCACAAAAATTTATAAATCTAGCAAACCTCGGTCCTAATTTATATGTAATGTCATCAATATGTGTAACTTAACAAACATTGATTATTTAACAAATCTGAATTATTTCTAATGACATAAACATATTGAAGAAATCATAACTGCGATTGCATAACATACTCAGATTACAGAAATGCTGGATTATATAAGAAACTTAGGTCATATAACAAAACATGATCTATTAAAACTATTTAAAGTCTTTCTCAAGCCAGGAGGCTCGTCAAGCCGGTGCTTATCCCAGTTTCGTGGCGTGAAGAGACTGAGAGTACAAGACTCCTCCTGGACAGGACACCAGTCCATCTCAGGATTACATATCCAGCTATTTCTGGTACCCATTTCCAACTGAGTATACTGGAACAACATGAAATGGAGTGATTTGTTCAAGAGCAACTCAAGCCAGGAATCGAACCCGTGATATCGTGATCGTAAGTCCAACACCCTTACCATTATGCCACGCGCCTCCACCATAAGAACTATAGATTACATATTTTAAAAGAACCGAACTATTTAACAAGCGTTAATTATTTGTAACCTTATGAAACAAACAAATATGGATTATATAATAAACTAAGTTTATATAACAAAACGTACATACAACAAAAGTTATGGCTTATATAAAAATATAACCGAATAACTAGGCATATCAGAAATGGATTTAACACATATGCTGGTTATTTAAGAAACCTGGATTATTTCTAACGTCATAAAATATTTAACAAATCCAACTTAAATTGCAGTTCGAGCCGGTGGGGCTGGATCGAGGGGACGGCAAAATGCCAGATGGCATGACCATCTTCCCGTTCCGCGGTGACAAACCCCTCGTCTGGGATGCCACTTGCACCGACACTTTCTGCAGCCGCAACCTTGTGCAGTCTGCGACTGACCCAGGTTCTACTGCACGTCAGGCTGAGGGGGCCAAACTCCTCAAATACCGGTCGCTCTCCGACAGGTTTGCGGTCGTACCCCTGGCAGTGGAGACCTCTGGTGTCCTCGGCCCCAGGGCTACCTCCTTACTCACCACCATAGGCGCTGAGCTGGAGTGGCTTTTGCAGCGCGTCTCCCTTGCCGTCCTCCGGGGAAACGCCTTCTCCATTCTGTCCGCCGGGGCTGTGGGTGGGCCCAATCGCGTACCGTTGCAGTTGTTGTATACAGATATTAACCATGAATCCTATTTAGTCCAGAAATAGCCGTCGAAACGGCTTGAGCTCTGACATTGGGGTCATACTTTCTCCTATATATATATACATAATACATACATGATGGATACATCTCGATTTCAAAAATTGTTACCACCTGATCCAACTCTCACACATGGATGGCTCGAACATGGCCCTTTAGCCCTGCCAATGATCTCCATTCCTTTCTGCAGGTACTGCATTGATGAACCTTACTTACACTTTGGTTCGTTGTTTTGTTTTGGTGAATTTTCAAATAAAGCTGGAGTTCACCGACCAACGCACATTGTTTTCCACACATATGACGGGTAGAAATACCAAAGAGACCATAATCGGCAACATATTCTACATGGCTTCTATGATGACTTCTAAGACCAGCTTTGCTGAGGCAAATCTGGCCACAGTCATTGCACATAAAGTTATTTTGGACATCTAAAACTCCAGGTAAAGTAATATCGTGTAGACCTTTACGCAAACCCCTCTTTAATTGTTCATGTTCCACACGAGAGTTTTCTAATTCCTATTTTCCATTAAACACTATGTTCATAAACGATAATCGATCTAAGGCAGTGCTTTCTCATTTATCTTCTCTGATTTTTTTACTTTATTAAATCTCTTTTGATATAGTCTTTATAACTGAGTTTTTATTTATGTCTTGGCCGTTTGCCTTTGACTAACTCCCCATACAGTAACTGCTTAGGAATACGACTATCTGGAATTCTGACATGGCCGCTCCAGCTCAATCTATATTGAATTATGAGAGATTCAAAATTTTCAGAATGACTTCGTTCCAGCACTTCAATTCACTCATATGTGATCACCAAAGGATACCGAGTATTCGGCGAAGACACTGTTGATAAAAAAATATTCAAGCATTTTTATATTTCACTGGTATGTGACCCAGGTTTCACATGCATACAATAATGAAGACAATACACATGTTCTGTACAGCTTTAGCCTTTTATCAATGGAAACCTGACGTTGCAACGAGAGACACGGATCTAATTTACCAAAAGGATCACTTGCTTTCTGCAGTTGTAAAAATATTTTATCATCAAGGGTGTTTGTCATGTTAATTGTGCTGCACAAATATATTCACAACTTTCAATATTTTTCTATACACATAAATGCTAGGCTCAGTGAAATCCTTGCCCGGAGCAGACTGATACATGACAACTGTCTTGGCCAAACTGGTTGTCAGAGGCAATGCAAACCCCCGAAAAAGAATCCATCAGTTTTTGCATGTTGCTCTGAGAGTGAGCAATAAATCACAATAATCTGCATACCAAAATATACGTATTTAAGAAGTGAACACCTTTGTTTTGGCAGCATATTATCTGGTGTTAAATAACTTGCGTGTCGAACGATACTTGATATAATGTCCATGTGTGCAGTGCTCAAATGCCATAAGGAGAACCATAGAGTAATACAATGTAAACGGTGTAGGAGATTTTATAGCACTCCGTGTTATCCTGTTTTCAACAATGATGGGATCTGGCACCTTTCAACTTATATTGACAAAAACTTGCATACCTTCACGAAAAGCCTTTCAGAACTGATACGAACTTGTCAGGACCACCAGCTTAATCAGAATCTTCCATAAGCCATTTCTATTCACCGTATCAAACCCTTTGTCAATTCTACGAAGCGTTATTCAAATTCATTCTCTGTTCAATGCACATACATACATCTGTACGTTTGTACATACATACATACATACATACATACATGCATAATAATGTATGTATGTGTGTATGTATGTATTATTAAGGGGCGGTGGATTGGCAGTATCGGTAGAGGGTCGGACGCCATGCTTTCCAGCATAGTTACATCCTTTTACCATCTGAGTTCAAATCCCGCCGAGGTTGACTTTGCCTTTCATCCTTACGGGGTCGATAAAATAAAGTACCAGTAATGCACTGGGTAATTGCTGGCCTTGTGCCTAAAGTAGAAACAATTAATACATACATACACACACACATACATACATACATACATACATACATACATACATACATACATACATACATACATACATACATGGTGGCTGCCAACTCGTTTTCGAGTACGGCCACTACTTTATATCCATGTAGGAAAACCCCTACCGATGCGCTGAACGAGTGTGACTTTTTAGTCCAGCCAGCGACTTGAAAACTCTAGTACAAACACTACACTTATGACAATTATTGACACAAAGTGATGGGCCAATGGTACCACGTGATGACAAGTGCAGAGAGATTTCCAGATATAAAACAATGCCTGTGCCGTGAAGCTTTTATAGTGACTGCACAAAGCCAGTCCCACTCTCTTAACCAAGATGATATTTATCAAAAAGAAGAACAAGTCAACATCATTGGATACCATCAGGGATACATACATATATATATACATACATACAACGCGAACAGTCGCATATTTTGGCGTGGGAGACTATTTATTAAATTTAAGATGAATACTTTCTCCGACAGTAATGCTACAACTACAGTCATGTTGAATAACTGGTTATTCTTCTAACTATATCTTCTGAAGAAACCTTTTATTCGAATTCGTAGAGATATCCGACTAAATACATAACTCATTTTACAAGTATTTGCTACAAACATCATGGCTGAACACAACATCAACAACAAAATTAAGGAAGTATCGAAGACAAACAACAAGAAAGGTAAACAAACTTTATTCAGTTGTAGCTACAAAAGAAACCGAAATTATAAATCGCATTTCTCTTCGAGTTGCGAACTTAATGATTTATTTAATTGTTATAAATTGGCAAAAAACAATTCCTCCATTGGCTATATGAACACAATGAACTACACTGGGACGAAATGCACCCAGGGCTAAATTATTTCACAGCGAAACAATTACGCCAACAAGCGACGTTTGTTGAACGTAAAAGTAAGATAAATAGTATTAATTGTAAGTCCCACACAACAAACATGTTATCAACAACACGTGCTACAGGTCGCCATGCTACTAGACTTCCTAGCAGCCAAGTCGAACAGCGCCTTGAAACAACTATGCCTGTAAGAAACTTGACACCACCTGTACCATCTAAGTCTACCACGAATTCTGGGGAAAACACTATCGATAATAATAATAATCGAAGAAATAATAACAATAATAATAATCGAAGAAATTTGACACCACGTGTACCATCCGAGTCTACCTCGACTGTTGTGGAAAATACTATCGATAATCAAATGTAAAAACAATTGAAAATTTCCCTCAACGAAATCTTCCAGAGTGAAATTAATTTATGTATAAATATCTCTTTTGGTGAACAATGAGAATGTTTAATAAAAAACCAAATAATGAAATATTACGTGTTATTGACGAAATAGGGGATGAATATTTACGACGGGTAAAAACCCCAACATTTTGGCAAATCAACGCCTGTTTATATGCCTTAGCAATGACAGTGAAGCATTATCTTGGTGATAGCAGAGATATTAACAAGAACAGAACACTACCAAAAATACCATCATATATAACTAAAATAGAAAAAAAGACTGCTGACATACGATAAACCATAGGATATGTGACAATGCTCCTTACATGCCAACAAACACAAAAAAACCTCATTCCTCACCAACAAAGAAGCCCCATCCAAGAAAGTCATAGATTCCTTTTGGAGCAAAATATGGGGTGAAAAGAAAAATTTCAACCAAGATGCAGTGTAGCTAAGAGAAATCCGAAAGAACTATTGCTCCTACACTACAACAAAAACATACGAAATAAGTGCGGCTACCCTTGAGACTGTGATAGGAAAACTCCAAGATAAGAAAACACCAGGAAGAGACATGATTATCGTCTACTTAAGGGAGATACACTTATACCAGAATGGTTGACATTAGTACAAACATTACTGGTCCCCAAGAACAAAGACACCCACTTGGCAAAAAAAACTACCGACCCATTGCATGCCAGAACCTGATGTATAAGATGTATACATCCTGCCTGAAACTATTCCTCCAATATCACTGAAAATAATAACATCATCGCAGATGAACAAGCAGCTGGAAAGAAAGGGGTTTGGGGATGTGCTGAACAACACCTAATCAACAAAACTGCGATGTCGGAGGTGCGACAACTTAGGAGGAATATGGCTACAGTCTGGCTGGACTACATGAAAGCTTTCAATTCTGTTCCCCACCCTTGGATAATAGAGGCCCTTCAACTTGCTAAAGTCCCAGAAATTATTGTCTGAGCTATAGAGAGGCTGTCTTCTTCTTGGGCTACTATCCTAAGGTTAAAGACAGGGAGTGAGGACTTTATTTTCACTGATAAAATAAAATATTGCAGGCGTATATTTCAGGGGGACAGTCTCTCTGTGATATTATTCATCTTGTCATTAAACCCCTTGTCCTTTCTGCTCAAGAAATGTGAGGGATACATCATTGGCTCACAGGAGGACAGAAATACGAACCTAACGCGTAATTTCTTTGTGGACGATCTGAAACTCTATGCCAAGAACATGGATAGAATGAAGAAAAATCTTGACCTGGTTACAAGGTTCTCAAAGGATATAGGAATGGAGTTTGGCCAAGATAAATGTTCATACATGACTGTAAAGCGAGGAAAAACAACAACCCAATCTAGCAACATTGTCATCAATGGCCTAACTGTTTCACCGATATCTGATGAGGACTGTTACAGATACCTGTTACATATACCTATAATGGTATATGTAATAAGGAACGCGTAACCAGGGTATACAACACCCGATTAAGAAAGATTCGGTCATCGGAATTTTCTGCGCAAAAAAATACAGTGACTCACAATGTGTTTGCCGTGCCTGTCTTAACACCAACGTTTGGAATACTCAATTGGACGATAGACGAAATCCGAGCAGTTGACGTTGGAACACGAAAAATACTAAACAACACCGGAAACTTCCACATCAACAGTGACATAGACCGCCTTTACTTGAAACGTAAACAGGGAGGCAGAGACCTAACATCAGTCCAGACAGCATTTGAATGTCGCATCATATCTCTCCGACAATATCTACGAAGCTTGAAGCGTAGGAGCCCGTCTCTCGAGCAAGTCTATCGGCATGAAACAGATCATGAGAGTTTGGAAGGAACTCCTCGAGAGATATTCCCTGTGTGATAATCAAAAAATCATACCCAGGGAAGTCGCTCAGTATCGCAGTGAATCAATGGATGAAAATTGAATGCTTATCAGTAAAAATCATGCATTGATATGTTGCCAGGAAGCTCCAGATTGAGAGTAATATAGATAAGGAAAGTAGTCTATCTTGGACCAACAACCGCTATATTGGCCCCCACTTTGAAGGATACGCTTTTGCAATCCAAGAACAGGAGATTAACACGAAATACCTGATTCATAAAAGAGATAGGGATGCAGGCAAAACACCTAGATGTGATAACAAGTGCAGACTCTGCAGAATTAACATCGAAGATGTCACCCATGTCATCAGCAGCTGTCCAAAGATGTCATCACGGGGTTATCTACCTATGAGGCATGATGCAGTGGACAAAACACTGTACAATGCAGTTCGTAAAAAAGATAGCCCCGATAATAAACACATTAAAGGCTACAGCAATGTGGAAGACATCCATGTACATAATATGAAAGAGTACTGGTGGAATGTTCCAGTAAAAACCCCAATAAAATGCAGGCATAACAGACCAGATATTATGATATGGGACAGGGAAAAGAAGGCATGCACATTAGTGGAAATTAGCTGCCCAGCAGATGCCAATATAATATCAAAGATTAGCGCAAAGGAGAATATTTATGCAGAACTGGTGAGAAATCTGCAGATACTCCACCCTGATTACACTTTCAGATTTATGCCTCTGATTATTGGGGCACTAGGGTACGTTAATAATTGCCTCAATACAAATCTTGAGCAGCTAGGCTTCACAGGAACAGAAAGAACACAACTAGTTAGGAAATTACAAGTACAATCCATTAATGGAACAGTAAAAATATGTAAAACATTCCAAAAATGTTGCATCTAATAACTGCATATACACATATACAGATACAAAGCATATACACATGCACACATACAACTCAAAACATCCACATCCACACATACAATAACAGCCATATCTACACATGCATGCATGCATACATAGTTGATGTGTAAATTCCAATGAGTGTCTATGTTAGAAACCGACTCTCTCTCTATTGGGAAAAAATTTGTGAAATTATAAAACCAGAAGAACATACATACATACATACATACATACATACATACATACATACATACATACATACATAAGGAGAGAACTAAAACTGAATACCTCAGAAGAGTAAAGAAAATATGGTCATCAGAACTGTCAGCGTACAACAAATACATTGCCCACAATACTTATGCTGTGCCAATTCTAACGCCAACATATGGCCTGCTAAACTGGCCATTGCAAGAACTAAGTGAGATGGATGTTAGAACTCGCAAACTACTCAGTGTTACTGGAAACTTTAACATCAATGGTCTGTGGATAGGTTATACTTCTCACGCAAGGAAGGTGGCCGGGGTCTAAAATCCATATTAACATCATATGAGACCCGGATAGTAACACTGAAGCAACATCTTCAACAGAGGAAAAAGGTTGGCAACCATCTGGCCCAGGTTTATGAGCATAAAAAAAAATATCATTAGAATAGCCACTGATCTGGAGGAGAAATATGGAATAAAGCCTGATATAAATCTCTCACCCAGAGAAATCGGAAGATCCTATTCAATGTTCAAAGAAGATGAAAAAATTGACCAATTTCCAACAAAAGTTGTGCATGGATACTTGAGGCGTAAAACACAGACCATAGAGGGGATTAACCACTCAAAAAGTCTGGCATGGAGTTTCGACAAGTTTATCACATCACACCTTGAGGGATATCTCTATCCAATACAGGAACAAGAACTCCCTACCAAATATCTGCTGCACAAAAGGGGAGGGCCATCAGCTGACAATAAATGTAGGCTATGTAAAACAAAGATCGAGGATGTAAGCCACATTGTTGCCAGCTGTGAAAGAATGTCATCTCGCTACTACCTCCCCATGAAACACGATGGGATAGCTAGAACCATCTGGAACGCACTTCGGAAAACAAAATTAACAACAAACGAGGAAGAATATATTGAGACAGATGGCACTAAGGAATACTGGTGGAACCTGAAAATAAAAACTGCCACCAAATTAAAGCACAACCGGCCTGATACTGTTGTTTGGGACCACACATTGAAAACGTGTTCTGTTGTGGAGATCAGCTGCCCACTTGATGTAAACTTTGTCAGAAACATACAGGAGAAGGAGGACATCTACGGCCATTGATGAGGAGTTTACAAATCCAGTATCCAAGATACACCTTTAGCTTCATACCCATCATTATTGTAGCTACCTGTTATATACCAACCCGCTTGGACCAAAGTATGACTGAACTTGGATTTGCGGACAAAGAGAGCAGCTCCCTAATTCATATTCTACAAATGGCTGCGATAGCTGGCACCTTCAAAATTTGCAAAACATCCTTGCGATTCAAGGGATGACAATTTCTTTTCTTTTACAACCTTGTCACCAGGAAGGTGGCCGGTCAAAAAAATATACACGAAATTAAGAGAAAGTGATAACATACATACATACATACATGATGATGGCTGCCACCTCGTTATCGAGTATGGCCATTGCACGATATACCATTATTAATAATTATTAATTAATTCTATCGTGCAATGCCTGTGCGTGAAGATATTTTTTAAAGTGAGGAAAGACTGTGCACTAAGCCAATCCCACTCTCTGAGCGACAGTAGATATAATCCGAAAAGAAGAAAAGATCAATATCATCGGTAACTACTGAGCCGCAGTTTTTATATCGGAGTTATCCCAGTTTCCTGAGTTGCCTTCTTCAAGAAGAATGCCCTGACAAAGGCTAGGGGTCCTTCACTCCCAGTGGTTTAATCACGCGGTACATGTGTACATATTTACACACTTTTGGATGGACGTTGACTCCTATGAGTTCTTCCGCCCTTTGTCAGGTTTTGTTTTTTGTCCTGCAGGGTGTCCAAAATCACCCTCTTCACCAAGTAAACTTGGTGGGTTTGCCGGTTTAGTCGCCGACGACCCGACCATGCGACAGGTTGTACTGGGTTACATGTTACCAGTAGCACTCAAGAGTGAGCCGACATACATACATACATATATACATAAATACATATATATGTGTGTGCAGGTTTGGGTGTGTAGTATACGCGTAGCCGTACCAATCGCTTAAGAGCCAGAAGTTTCGTACCTAAGGCCACTCTTCATACTGCTTTGGACTAATTTGAAGTGTCACTGGCCTAGCTTCACATCTCTATCACTCTACTCATGTGTTAAGTTTTATTTCTCTTCTTAGTGCGAAAAACAATCACTCAGTGTATTGAATAATCTATCAATATTGTGAGTACAGCTGTCTTAATCCCATTTCTGTCTGATTATTTTCTAGTTTTGGATACTTATTTATATCCACCCGTCGTCCTAACTCAATCCTTATTTCTACTGTTTTTGATAAATTTCATTTCTCTTCTTATCATATTTTAATTCCTAAAGCTTAGTCTTCAGGGAAAACTATTTTTTATTGTTCATTTATTCTTGTAAATCACATTGGAGCTACATCGAATTATTATACATTTTATTGTGAGAGATATATTCCCTTCGGGGACAATTATTACTTAAAGTATAGATGAGAAATTTGCTATGATGTTGGTTTTTTGGTTTGAATAGCTCGCTGCAGTTATTTTGTTTCTAATTTCAACTGCAGATCTCTCATAAGAATTTTAACTTCTCTCTTTGGGCACAGGTACGCGGCAAACGCATAACAATATCACGATGAACTATAAGGACTATAAATCAGTCAACACGCGATAATAACTAATGTTTTAATCAGAAATAATACAAAATCAAACACTGAAAACAATTGTCGAAATTGTGGATTCTAAATATGCATGAAGACAATCAGTTTCAATAGAGCTTTGTTCTAGTTAGATTCTGAGTGCTTTGTTGTCGAATAAGAAAGTAAAATTAGATTCACATAGAAATGTTTCATTTGTTATAAACAACTAGTATCTAAACCAAGAAAAATGTTTCTGTTTAGATAAACGAATTAAAAAGGAACTAAAGGCGTAATTATTCCCTCAAATTCGTCCTAATTATACAGCCAAAGGCATTTGTCAGATTTCTCTATAATTTACTGATAATACTGGAGCACCGCCTTCTGAATCTTCCGAAGAGTATAGTGACTACACGATTTACTTCAATACGGTACATATTTTATCGATTGACTGATAAATCATTTTTTAAGCTGGCGATATTTTGTCACACGAAACACATGTTAACCATCCTGCCATTCCTGCGCCTATACGACTAGATATATTTATTCTTTTTATTAGAATATGCGTCATTGAAATAATCTCATATTTGTATATGCAACGATATTTGCACAAAAATAATCAAATATATTTGCACTGATGTATAAACATTTATGTTCATACATTTGTACATACGTACATACATACATACATACATACATACATACATACATACATACATACATACTTCTTATGCAGAATATGACATCGTTGATAAGACATTACACAATGCCATTAGTAGGAAGGCGTAGCTGGAGGCAATTTTAACAAATATCCCTGAAATTCAGTATAACCAGACTTTCTAACAGAAGGAATATTGGTGGAACATTCCCATCAATATTTCTACACATTACTTGATATATATATTTGAGAATTTTTGTTGAACACAATTAGACAAATACCCAGTTTAAAATTTGCATCTGAGCTCAAACATGTCATTAAATATTTAAGTAAAATTCTGAAAAGGTTGGGGTATTCAGTCAAATACAAAAACACTCTAATTCTTTTTTTAAAATTCAATCTGAAAGTGAACAAAAGAACGAAAAATTCAAGACTTTTCTGCGATTACGGATGTAACTCTGTACTATTAATGCTGTCTAAATATGAAGGGTGGGGCTTTGATTCTTATTTAGAAACTAACACCTTTATAGAAAATTAGATAATAAAGAAACATATCCATGAAAATGTAATTATAGTACACCAAAGGGGTCAAAAGGGACTAAAAGATATCAGTAGTTCTCATAGTACATACAACATACTAAATTTGACGCCAACTGCATATCTGCATTAAATTTAATATCAATATATATATGTCAGAGCTCTCTCACTGACGTTCCTTGATAAATACTGCTATCAACGCTGATGATTTTCGTCCTATTATGACTCATCATAATCATCATCATCATCATCATCATCATCATAACCGGTTTACGTCCATTCTTCCAAACTAGCATGGGTTAGACGGGTTGTCCTGTTGTGGGCAATGCCAGGGCAGGTGACCATATCTTGCTCCTACGGATGATTATGTATGTATATATGTATGTAAGTATGTATGTATGTGTGTGTGTATGCATGTATACATGCATTTATGTATATATATATATATATATATATATATATATATATGTAAGTATGTATGTATGTGTGTAAATATGTATGTATACATTTATTTATGCATGTATGTATGTATGTAAGTATATATATACTTACATGGTGGCTGCCAACTCGTTTTCGAGTACGGCCACTACTTTATATCCATGTAGGAGAACCCCTACCGATGCGCTGAACGAGTGTGACTTTTCAGTCCCGCCAGCGACTTGAAAACTCTGGTACAAACACTACACTTGTGACAATTATTGACACATAGTGCTGGGCCCATGGTTCCATGTGACGACAAGTGCAGAGAGATCTCCAGATATAAAGCAATGCCTGTGCCGTGAACCTTTTATAGTGAGCAAAGGCACTGCACAAAGCCAGTCCCACTCTCTTAACCAAGATGATATTTACCAAAAAGAAGAACAAGTCAACATCATTGGATACCATCAGGGTTGCAGGTGTTATATCAGAGTTTTCCTTCTCCTAGAATTCTGCCTTGACAAAGGCTAAGGGGTCATCTCTCCCGGTGAATTTGGATGGCCATTGACTCTTAAGAGCTCCTTTGCCCTTACATACATACATACATACATGCATGTATGTATATACATGCATTTATGTATATATGACTACATTTGATTACGTATATACGCATGTATGTATGTAATGTATGTATGTATATATGTATGTATGTGTATATATGTATATATGTATGTACGCAAAGCATTTCTGGTGAAGAGAGCATGCGTGGTTATAACTGCAGAGGTAATAAATAATATATAATGCAGAAGGCATCTCAGGAGAATGTAAATACTACATTGGAATTATGGAAGATAGGGTTCACAATAACCTATACTCCTCCATGTGTCCTTTTTCAGTACATCCATGTTATTTTTGATACGAAATAAGAATAATCCCAGATATTAATCCTTTTTAAGGATTATAATACCTCTGTTTGAATGTTGTCAATCTCAAGAAAACTACAAATATCAGGCAAGAAAGCTCTAACAGAATTGTCGCCTAATGCTTATATAATTCATATATTGATTATACCAGTACATATTTTCTAATCTAAAATCGTACTAAATATTCTATCTGTATTCATGAAATTTCATTTATATCAAATAAATACATACTCACATCCGCACACTCACACAAACACATACTCATATACGCACACACGAACATCATACACACACACACACACACACACACACACACACACACACACACACACACACACACACATATATATATATATATATATATATATATATATATATATATATTTATAATATAAGATCAAAAGATGGTTAAAAGAGTTCCAAGTATTTTATTATGCGCATTTCAAAAACAAATATCATCATGGGATGATATCTGCGTTCTCATCAGATAAAATGGGGAGACATGATATGAAGCTTAAAAAACACTTGTGAGCAGTGAATTTTAAAATCAACATGAAAAAATAAAGTAAGATGGATATATGAGATTGGGAAAAAATGAGGGGGGGGGGGTAGGAAAACGTAAGGAAGAGGAAGAAAGAAAATAAAGGATGGTGAGGGAGGAGTATAAGAAGGAAGGATGAGAGAGGAGGAGAAATGAGTGATATAGAGAGAGAAATAGGCTGTACAATTGAGAAAACATTGTCTGAGAGAAATAAAAAAAACCGTTGGAAGATAATAGATAATTTAAAAAGATTTTGAAATTAAGAGTTAATGAGGTTTATGGATGTTGATGTTTATGATTGAAGAAAAAGGAATTAGGAATAGTATTAATTTAGGTTTATGTATTGAAGGGTTTAATAATATGTGCGAAAAAAAGAGAATTTATTAATATGTATTATTAAAATAAAAATATTAATGATATTAATGATATAATGTGAAAGAAGGAGAAGAATAAATGAGTTATGAACTTAGAGGAATTATTTAGGGTTTAAGTTTGTTTTTATGTATTGTAATAGGTAAAAGTAAATAATAGGTTTAAAACAAGCACGGAAGGAGAGAAGAAAAAAGAGAATTTATGGAAGAAAAAATATCTAACGTCAAAAAGTATATATGTTTACAAAAGTTTTCTAATGGTAATATTATTATATATTAAAACATATATAGTTTCTATGACCAATAATATGAGGAAAAATGGAAAATGGAAAATGGAAAATGCTGTAGTGCGTAATAATATGAATTGAGAAGTAAAGGTTACAGATTAAAGATTAGGAATTAAAAAAGAAAAAAAGGAGGAAAGGAAAAAGGATAAAAAAAGAAAGATAGGGGATCATAACGATATAGAGTGAGTATTGTATAATATAATATACTGAAATGAAGTAGAAAGATGGGTATATTTGTAAAAGATATAAAAGCCTTTGAGAAAAGAAGATTTTAAACTACTTAGGTATTGAGATATTAGCTATATACTTCATAGAATGTTCTATGGGATTTATGCAAGCAGAGCAAAAATAAATCCGTACGTCTATTTATTATAGAATTAAAATTAGATATAATGGTAAATTACTAGGCTAGGCAGAGATTACATGTTCTGGATGGGGAGGAATTCAGGTAAGGAAAGGCGTAGCAAACCTTGCTCCAAGAGATGTTATAGTTAATATTTTTTTCTTTTAAGGACCATATGAGTTCTGAGAGTGCCGTGTTAGTTCTTTTAAATAGGTATTTAAAAGACGATTTGTGATTATAAAATCTTGCTTTAAAGGAAGTGGAAGTGGAACCGAAATAGGTAAAATAATTAGTACCAGTTATAACCTTACATTCATACACTAAGTTTTTATCAAGACATTGGTTATAAAGAGGACATTTAGTTCTAACAGGGCAATTACAATTACGATTAGAGAAATTAACAGAGTTATTAACAAGTGATCTAGTATTATTTATAGAAGGAATTGGATTGGAGAATTTATTTACGATAGGAGCTATAGTTTCCTGATTTAGATTGGTATTATGAACATTCAACGAAGTTACGTTTGACGTTGCATTTAAATTTTCTGAATCTAGCCTAGAGTTAATATTGACGTCGGGATTACTACTGCTATTATTATGACGCTCAGTGTTGGGTGGATGTAATTTATTACTTAATATTTTATTATTGTGTTTAGAGATAATGTTAGAGATGTTGGAAGTGGTGGAATAAGAAAATTTGATTGTATGTTTGTTAAATATTTTACTATAGATATGCATTTATCTAAGGCCCTAAAGAATAGTTTAGGAATATTATCAGTGATAGATAAAAAAAGGAGCATTATACCGAATCATATTGTTGTATCTAGGTCTTTTATTTAAGTTATTGGAGTGTTCATAATTAACTATTTTACTATAAGTCCTTCGATGATTGGTTTCTTTACTGTATTTAATTTTATCAGGATAGCCGGCTTTGGAAAGCGCATTATTATAGTAATTGGCATTAGCGTCGAAGGTAACTTTATTAGAGGATATATTTGAGATTCTTTTTTCAATATTACTGACTATAGCATTTTTAACGTTAGTAGGGTGGTTAGATTTAAAATTAACATAATTTAGATTCTCGTTGTTTTTATGGTAAGGGTAATATAGGCCAGTCTCAAGATTAAGGGATATATCCAAGAAGTTAGCTAGTTTGACGTTGTTATCAAATTCAATTTTAAGGTTATCGTGCTTAAATAGATCAAGTATATTGTACTTAATAATATTAAGGTTGACTAATTTACAGTTCAAGATAGTAAAAAGGGCATCGTCACGATAAATTCCACGCGAAGTTGAGGAATTTTCCGATTTAAAGAATTCAGAATAAAGATACCAATCAAATCCGTCAATTGCGATGAATCCGAAGCACCCATTGTGATATCAAAATTGTCCAATATTCATTGTTGAATTCCAAGATAGTTTTTCTTGCAGTGAGAATGATGTAAAGTTCATCTGTGGTAATGTCAGAATATTTAAATGCGAAATATAGAGTGTTGTTGAGGAGTGAAGGCGAAATGGAAGAATAGTAACTGGCAATGTCAAACTGAATAAATTTGTGTTTGTTTTTATTATTCAGGTCATTGAACCAGCCAATTACTTCAGATGTACCAATCCATATGCCAATTGTATATATATATATATATATATATATATATATATATATATATATATATATATATATATATATATATATATATATATATACAAGGTGTCTTCAAAAATGTATACACACTTTTATTAGAATGCTGTTGAAATGTGTATATTATTTTAGGGGACACCCTGTACTGCCGATTATAGAGTCGAGTAAGATCGATACAGATCGAACCTTGAGCTGATCAGTGGCGAAACGCGCGTCACCTACCAATAAATGTAATGACAGAGTAACCAATCGTCCTTGTTATCCTTTCAATATATTACACTCTGTATAGCTCTACACCTCAACACAGAAGTGAACCTAGACATCGAGTGCTCACCCGGGTGAACTTGCAGTAACGCTGAGTTACACTCCCTATATATATACACATAATATTAAGGATACTATTTATGGTTATGTATATATTAAACTTTTTATAGTTATGTATATTTTAAACCTTAAACAGTGAAGGTCAGTAATTTATTACTACCTTATTACCAGTAAGATAAATAGCTCAATGTAATAACATCAGTTGTTCTACAGAGCAGTTATATAGAATTCACAAGAATTAAAGCTTTGTTCAAACCATTTATTCACTTACAATTGTTTCATCCAAACCTAGGCTTGAAATCTTCGGACTATTTTTCAATGTTTGTACATATAATTGACCTCCTTTCCAACGCAAGAGACATACAGATACATATATATATATTGATGTACAGTGGAGTGACATATATTACACTATACTATTTTTGTACAGCAATTCAAATTCAAGATCAAAATCAAAATCAAAATTAAAATAAAAATAAAAATTAAAATACATTCGGCAGATAACACAGATAATACAGGAGGTTAGACTATCGAACTAACCTCCTGCATTATCTGTGTTATCTGCCGAATGTATTTTAATTTTTATTTTAATTTTAATTTTGATTTTGATTTTGATTTTGATTTTGAATTTGAATTGCTGTACAAAAATAGTATAGTATAATATATGTCACTCCACTGTACATCAATATATGTATATGTATCTGTATGTCTCTTGCGTTGGAAAGGAGGTCAATTATATGTACAACATTGAAAAATGGTCCGAAGATTCCAAGCCTAGGTTTGGATGAAACAACTGTAAGTGAATAAATGCTTTGAACATAGCTTTGATTCTTGTGAATTCTATATACATATTCATATATATAAGTATACGAGGATCGGAATTAAGAGTATTCCGCAGTTCACAGTAATAATAATAATAATAGCTGAAAGAAGAATAGAGAATTTTCTTCTGAGCTCAAATACAGATATATTACACAAAGAGAAGTGTGTTATACAGTGAGATGTGTGTAAAGAATTATTACAAGTGAGTTTTACCGTTACTGTATAGAGAACAATATCTACAGGTTTAGCAATTAAATAGAAAAAAACTAAGTCAGAATCAAATTCTGTCCACATTTGGTGACTGATGAACCTGTGGGCTGTTAAACTGCACATTTCTGTGGGGAAACGAACTAGATTCGTATCAGCAAACTTATAGTTATAAGGTTGGTAATTTAAAACTCTACTTCAGAGATTTGATTCTGACTTAGTTTTTTTCTATTTAATTGCTAAACCTGTAGATATTGTTCTCTATACAGTAACGGTAAAACTCACTTGTAATAATTCTTTACACACATCTCACTGTGTAACACACTTCTCTTTGTGTAATATATCTGTATATATATATATATATATATATATATATATATATATATATATATATATATGGGAGAGATGACCCCTTAGCGTTTGTCAAGGCAGAATTCTAGTAGAAGGAAAACTCTGATATAACACCTGCAACCCTGATGGTATCCAATGATGTTGACTTGTTCTTCTTTTTGGTAAATATCATCTTGGTTAAGAGAGTGGGACTGGCTTTGTACAGTGCCTTTGCTCACTATAAAAGCTTCACGGCACAGGCATTGCTTTATATCTGGAGATCTCTCTGCACTTGTCATCACGTGGTACCATTGGCCCAGCACTATGTGTCAATAATTGTCACAAGTGTAGTTTTTGTACCAGAGTTTTCAAGTCGCTGGCTGGACTAAAAAGTCACACTCGTTCAGCGCATCGGTAGGGGTTCTCCTACATGAATATAAAGTAGTGGCCGTACTCGAAAACGAGTTGGCAGCCACCATATATATATATATATATATGAGAGTATTGAAGTTTGCTTGAAGCATTGTGGAATAATAAGTAAATATCTTTAAGTCGTTTGGAAGCCTCGACAATGCAAGTGGGTAAATCTCCGGGTAACAAGATCCGGTGGTGGAGAGAGAGATGTAAGTGGGTGTACGTTGAGATGCGTGGTGTGTATGAGATGTGTAGAAGAATGAAGGAAAGAGTATAAAGGATAAAATAAAAATAACAACACGAGAGGGAGTTACCTTGGAAGAGATTTAATAGTCCCCATATATTTCGGATTCACATCCATCAACTGGGGGTTTTCCGGGGTGGGGGAAAGGTTGTCTGTCGGACAGGTGCGAAACGCGTCCCCCAGTTGATGGATGTGAATCCGAAATATATAGGGACTATTAAATCTCTCCCAAGGTAACTCTCTCTCGTGTTGTTATTTTTTATTTTATCCTTTATACTCTTTCCTTCATTCTTCTACACATCTCATACACACTACGCATCTCAACGTACACCCACTTACATCACTCTCTCCACCACCGGATCTTGTTACCCGGAGATTTACCCACTTGCATTGTCGAGGCTTCCAAACGACTTAAAGATATTTATATATATATATATATATTATAAAGAAAACGAAAAATCAGTGATGCATCTGGACTTAAGTCCTGATGCATCACTGATTTTTCGTTTTCTTTATAATATCTACACTCTACTCTGATGAATACCGAGTGCTAATTTTGGCATACCGCCTATGGAAGCACCTTAGCTACCATTATACACAACTATATATACATATATATATACACACACACACACACACGCATACACACACACACACACACATATATATATATATATATATATATATATATATATATATAGAGAGAGAGAGAGAGAGAGAGAGAGAGAGAGAGAGAGAGAGTGAGAAAGAGAGAGAGAGTGAGAGACAGCGAGAAGGAGAGAGAGAGAGAGTGAGAGACAGCGAGAAGGAGAGAGAGAGAGAGAGAGAGAGAGAGAGAGACAGCGAGAAGGAGAGAGAGAGAGAGAGAGAGAGAGAGTGAGAGACAGCGAGAAGGGGAGAGAGAGAGAGAGAGAGAGAGTGAGAGAGAGAGAGAAAGAGAGATAGAGAGAGAGAGAGAGAAAGAGAGAGGTGTGGGCAGACAAACAGACAGACAGAGTCAATTAGAGTGTGTTAGGAAGATATTTATTATACAAATATGAACCTACTCACCAATATATGTGAGAGTCTGTAAGCGAGCGTGTGTCTGAGAGTGCGTGTCTGTGTATGTGTGTTGTTAAAGATAAATATAATTATCAATGGAGGCAGGTTACTTTGACGAAAACTTTTCCCTTCACTTTATATCACGTAAACCATTATATGGTTAATTAACCAACTATTATTTTTTCATTTTGTTTACTTTATTTTCCTTTCTCTTTATTTGCCCTTCATTCAGTTTTTTTTTTTTTTTCATCTAGTGATATCTAATGATGTTTTCTGTCTTCCTCCTTCCTTATCTATCTATCTATTATCTATCTATCTAGCCCTCGTTCTTTCTTACCTTAATTCTCTCTCCTTTTATCTCACCTTATATAATATATATATATATATACAACACACACACGGAAACGTACGAACACACACACACACACACATACGTATACGCATGTGCACCCGTACATCTCTATCTACAAAACGTTTCTTTTTCCTTTCAGATAGACGCGCTCAATCACCACTTTTTAAAACAAGATTACCTTATACAGAACGCCAGCATCAACAGCCTTCGTAGATATGGTGACACGAAAGAACCTTATTTTTTCTAAAAAGTTTTTTGTTGGAGGGGGGGCATGGAGTTGGCAAGGCCAACTCCAATGGCCGCATGCTGTTATCCCTTTGTAGCGAGTACGGTCTGGGTTGCTAACCCAGTCTTCTAGCTTATTAACCACCACAACATTAGTTGGAAACATCTCCGATCCAATCACTATAATCTTATTGATTATGTGATTGTAAGGTCCACTTTCAAGAAAGATATAAAAATGAAACGTTCCTACTCAATTGGTGAGTGTTGGTCTGACCATTGACTAATACAATCCAAGGTTAGCTTCACTATCCGTATTCCAGCTCGTGAAAATCACACTCAATGAACTCCAGCAGTA
>OZ024740.1:268211409-268228909 GCA_964016885.1 Eledone cirrhosa | reverse complement strand
AAAAGAATTTCAACTCAAATGCAGTGTGGATAAAAGAAATCCCAAAGAACTATTGTTCCTACACTCAACAAAAACATACGAAATAAGTAAGGGTACCCTTGAGACTGTGATAGGAAAACTCCAAGATAAGAAAACACCAGGAAGAGACATGATTGTCGGCTACTAGTACGAAAAACTGATATTCTATCGGAGGTATCTTACTGACCTCTACCAACAAATTCTTAAGGGAGATACACTTATACCAGAACGGTTGATATTACCACAAACATTACTGGTCCCCAAGAACAAAGACACCCACTTGGCAAAAAACTACCGACCCATTGCATGCCAGAACCTGATGTATAAGATGTATACAGCCTGCCTGAACCTATTCCTCCAAGATTACTGTGAAAATAATAACATCATCACAGATGAACAAGCAGCTGGAAAGAAAGGGGTTTGGTGATGTGCTGAACAACTCCTAATCAACAAAACTGCGATGTCGGGGGTGCGACAACTTAGGAGAAATATGGCTATAGTCTGGCTGGACTACAGGAAAGCTTTCAACTCTGTTCCCCACTCTTGAATGATAGAGGCCCTCCGACTTGCTAAAGTCCCAGACATTATTATCAAAGCCATAGAGAAGCTGTCTTCTTCTTGGGCTACTATCCAAAAGTTAAAGACAGAGAACGGGGACTCTATTTTCACTGATAAAATAAAATATCGGAGGGGTATATTTCAGGGAGACAGTCTCTCTGTGATATTATTTATCCTGTCAATAAACCCCTTATCCTTTCTGCTCAAGACATATGAATGATACATCATTGGCTCACAGGAGGACAGAAATACGAACTTAACCCATAATTTCTTTGTGGATGATTTAAAACTCTATGCGAAGAACATGGATGGGATGAAGAAAAATCTTGACCTGGTTACAACGTTTTCAATGTAAAGCGGGGAAAAAAAACAACCCAATATAGCAACATTGTCATCAATGGTCTAACGGTTTCACCGATATCTGATGAGGACTGCTACAGATACCTGGGGATAGATGAGAACATATCCTATAATGGTATCGGTAATAAGGAACGCGTAACCAGGGAATACAACACCCGATTAAGAAAGATATGGTCATGGGAACACTCTGCGCACAAAAAAAAAACAGTGGCTCACAATGTGTTTGCTGTGCCTGTCCTAACAACAACGTTTGGAATACTCAATTGGACGATAGACGAAATCCGAGCAAAATTAGAACTCGAAAAATACTGAACAACACCGGAAACTTCCACATCAACAGTGACATAGACCACTTTTTCTTGAAACGTAAGCAGGGAGGCAGAGGCCTAACATCAGTCCAGACAACATTTGAATGTCACATCATATCCCTCCGACAACATCTACAAACCTCGAAGCGTAGGAGCCCGTCTCTCGAACAAGTCTATCTGCATGAAACAGATAAGATCATGAGAGTTGGGAAGGAACTCCTCGAAAGATATTCCCTGTGTGATAATCAAAAACTCACAACCAGGGAAGTTTCTCAGCAGTATAGCAGTGAATTCATGCATGAAAAGCTGCATGCTTATCAGCAAAAAAGCATGCATGGATATGTTGCTAGATATGATAACAAGTGCAGACTCTGCAGAATTAACATCGAAAATGTCACCCATGTCATAACCAGCTGTCCAAAGATGTCATCGCGGTACTATCTACCTATGAGGCATGATGTAGTGTTCAAAACACTGTACAATGCAATCGGTAGAAAAGCCTGGATAATTAACACATTAAAGGCTACAGCGATGTGGAAGACATCCATATACATAATATGAAAGAGTACTGGTGGAATGTTTCAGTATAAACCGCAATAAAATGCAGACATAACAGACCAGATATTATGATATGGGACAGGGTAAATAAGGAATGCACAGTAGCGGAAGTTAGCTGCCCAGCAGATGCCAATATAATATCAAAGATTAGCGAAAAGGAGAATATTTATGCAGAACTGATGAGAAATCTGCAGATACTCCACCCTGATTACACCTTCAGATTTATGCCTGTGATTATTGGGGCACTGGGATGTGTTAGTAACTGTCTCAATACAAATCTTGAGAAGCTAGGCTTCACAGGAACAGAAAGAACACAACTAGTTAGGAAATTACAAGTACAATCATTAATGGAACAGTAAAAATATGTAAAACATTCCAAAAACTTTGCATCTAATAACTGCATATACACATGTACAGATACAAAGCACACATAGAACTCAAAACATCCACATCCACACATACAATAACATCCATACCTACACATGAATGCATGCAGACATGCATACAAATCTACCTAGTTGATGTTGTGTAAATTCCAATGAGAGAGTCTTATAACTATGTTAGAAACCGAGTCTCTCTCTCTCTATTGGCAACAATTTGTGAAATTATAAAACCAGAGGAACATACATACATACATATATTTATACATACACCCATACACACATGCAAACAGACAGTCAGACAGACATGCATACATACGCTAGTAATTCTCTTTTTCACATTTTGTGTGTGGGGGTGTGTGTACGAGTAGGCTGAAACGTTCTTAGGCAGACTATGAAAGAGTTATGCTAGTGCTGTGAACTCTTGTATGCATTAATTTCAAATCTCCTTATTAATAACTGCATTGATTCTTTCCACTGAGTATGTTGAATACTACCATCACTTGCTTATTTCATAAGAGGGTCTTAGTCAGCCTATGAACATTTCACCCGATCCTCGAATATATAAATATATATCAATGATATTAATAAATGGAAACTATACTTTATAAAACCATATTTATTTTATTATATATATTTCAAGGGTACCAACATTTTGGTACGCTCTCATCAGATAAAATACTAAAGTTGTTTTATAAATATTGACATTTCCAAAAAACAAGACCTAATCGTTTTAAGTCCAGTTTGGATAGTGAAAAAAATTTCAAATCTTCGAATGTGTTATAATTGAATTTGTTGAATAACCAACAAATTAAATAACTCTTTGCTTATATATATATATATATATATATATATATAAACAAGAAGTCTAAGTCAACAGGTTAAAATTAACTTCGTTTAATCATATATGCTGCAATATATATTTCAGTGATAAACATTATTCAACAGCTATGACTTCATCAGGCGTTTTTTGAACAGAAAAAATAGGAAAACGTAATGGTGGAACAGAGTTTACCTTTTTAATTCACTGATATGCCCAGATCGGAAGTATACATCGCTATCTCAGAGCACCGACACACACACACACAGACACAGACACACACAGACACAGACACACACACACACACACACACACTCACACACACACACACACACACATACACACACACACACACACACACACACACACACACACACTCACACACACACACACACATACACACACACACACACACACACACACACACACACTCACACACACACACTCACACACACACACACACACATACACACACACACACACACACTCACACACACATACACATACACACACACACACACACACACTCACTCACACTCACTCACACACACACACACACACATACACACTCACACACTCACACACTCACACACACACACACACACACACACACACACACACACACACACACATATATATATATATATAAAACAAAGAGGGTGTGGTAAGATACCAGATGGAACATAACACACCAGAGTATTCGATACTTGGGGTAATAGAGTGGGTAATATGAAAAGATTCAGCACCCGGATGGATGACCTCCGGCCGTTTCAACAGCTAGATCCGAACGGTCGTCGGGGTCCTGAATCTTTTCATATTACCCAATCTACGACCCAAAGTATCGAGTACTCTGGTTCATTATGATCCACCTGGTATCTTACCACCCCATCTTTGATATATATATATATATATATATATATATATGTAGATAAATCTACCAAAATATACGGTAGTGTCCAATCCGTATGAAGAAGTCAATGTAATCCAAATATCATGAAAAGAGAAGATGTATTCAAAAATTTTTTTTTCGATGAAAAACACAGGAAAACAGAGTCAAGATAAATTAATAAAAATAATGAATAAAAACAAAGAAACAGTTCCTTATATTAAAAATTCATCATTTTACGATCGTTTCTAGGATATATATGTGTGTGTTGGTATGTATATCATATAGATCTATGTAAATTTTTTTACAAACTATCAGAGGGAATATACATACCTACACATATATATGCTGTCTTCAGAAATAATGATATTTGTTTATTGAAAAAAACCAACAAAGATTTAATATAAAAGGTCTGTTTGGGAACAGGTTTTGAATTGACCAATAGAAAGGTAGTAAGTATTTTATAACGAAGCTTTAGCTAGAAGCGGCCACAAAAACAAATTAGTATATATACCTTGTACCAATAATACTACAAACATACAACCCAATATTACCAACAAACACCAAATAAAATATACACACCTAAATGCCACTAACACTATACCCCAAAATACCAACTTAAAACTTAATTTCTCTATCTCTTCTAAAATACAATATAATAACTTTCAAAAAACCATTCATCCTAATATTCCAATATATGTTAATAACATTACTAACAAAATTTCTAATAATCAGGCTAAAACACCTAAATCAGTGAATCTAACTAAAAATATGTGTAATAAAATCACTAATACTAATTCTCTTAGTAAACATCAGGATACATCGTATAAAAATAAAAAACAACATCGAAACCGTAATAGACGAGTTACTTGGTATAATGCTCCATTTAATCTACAAATTAAAGATAATATACCTAAAAAATTTGTTACTATCCTAGAGAAAAACTTCCGGCCAAACCATAAATACCATCAAATTTTAAATAGATCAACGGTCAAATTCTCCTACTCAACAACCAAAAATATACAACAAAATATAAGTGCCTTTAATTCATATAAATGTAAAAGAAAAACATAAACATACCACCAATACATCAAACTAACCATAATACTAAAATAAACCACAGCAAACCACCATCTCATTCACATACAACAAGTCGAGAAAGTTCCACACCTAATTTGACTAACTCCCCTGATATAACATTCGCGAAAGGTTGTAACTGTAGAAACAAAGCAAATTTCCCATTAAAAGGAAATTGCCTTATTAATAACATAGTATATAAATGTAAAATTAACACTAAGGACTCAACTTATTTATATATAGGAGCTACTTCTAACCAATTTAAAGTAAGATTTAATACCCACAAACACAGTTTTAAAAATGCTGCATTAGCTAATACAACGTCCTTAGCTGAAATAATTAATAATTATAGAAAAAAGAATATCGATTATAACCTGACCTGGAGTGTGCTCAAAAGGGCCACCCCTTATCAAAATAATAGGTAGGAATGTAGATTATGTTCCCAGGAACTTTTTGAAATAATGAAATCTGAGGATATCCTATTAAATAAGCGACAAGAATTAATTATATCATGTAATCATAGAATTAGAAAAACTTTTAAATATTATAAACCTAATTAATATACACTTATATTTTACAAATTATTATAATAAAATTTTTTTTTAAATTAGTTAACCTATAATTAATATTCTACTACTAATGAACTGCATCATTTTATTTCCCTTTTACAGCTATCTTTTCCTAAAATTTATACCATTAAGTATACATATAAACTATTTTAATTTCAGGTTATGAATCTATATTCCTTGTAATCTATATAAGTTTGTTATTTTTCACTAATACATTTATCCCCACCAAAAAAATATTTTTCCTTCGTTTTTAACAACATTCTTTAATTACATCTAACTCTTATTTATCATATCTATATGAATTAATATAAATTTATCCATATAAATATACCTATCAATTAAATTAATTTATTTTCTTTTTATAGATCTAAATTCCTTATGTTTTAAATAAGATTGATATTTTTCACTAACACATTTATCGTAAAATTTTATTCTCCTTAGATTTTAACATTAGCATTATTCTTTAATAACATCAATTTTTCGTGTACCTTTCACCGGTTATTTTCATCCCCAAAGTAATCTTTTCATTCAAAATACTCTTTCCATTCAAAACTGAAGTCTGCATTCCTCTACCCCTAAATTAAATTTCTACTACTACTATTCTATCAACTTGACCACTTACTACCTATCTATTGGTCAATTTAAAACCTGTTCCCAAACAGACCTATTATATTAAATCTTTGTTGTTTTTTTTCAATAAACAAATATCATTATTTCTGAAGACAGCATATATATCCTAGAAACGATCGTAAAATGTTGAATTTTTTAATATAAGGAACTGTTTCTTTGTTTTTATTCATTATTTTTATTAATTTATATATATATATATATATATATATATATATATATATATATATATATTAAAATAACAGATTAAAGTTTAAGTAAAGAATCGCTGCTTTCACCCTTAACGGGATCTTCTGAAACTCATATTTGCTCTAGGGTTCTTATATATTTGATACATATTTATCCTTATTCAATCTGGAGCTTTATATATATATATTCTACCACAATTTATCTTTTTCTGTTTAAATTACAAGCCATTCTCTATTATCAGTCTCACTAAACATCTTAATTGCAATATTTAACTATTAAGTCATACTTTAACTATTAATTCATATTTTAACTATTAAATCATACTTTAGTATTATTTTTTTCTCGCTTCTACTTTCTGGTATATTTTCCTTTTTTTATATTTAAGATCTACTTCTCATATTTTTGCTTTCGGAGTTTTAGTTTTCTTCTTTCGCTTCATTAATTTTCATAAAGACAATTGAGTGCTACCTAAATTAGTTGTTCTTCAAAATCTATGAAACATTCTTCTTCTTCTTCTTCTTCTTCTTCTTCTTCTTCTTCTTCTTCTTCTTCTTCTTCTTCTTCTTCTTCTTCTTCTTCTTCTTCTTCTTCTTCTTCTTCTTCTTCTTCTTCTTCTTCTTCTTCTTCTTCTTCTTCTTCTTCTTCTTCTTCTTCTTCTTCTTCTATAGTGATATAGTCACTACTTCAAAACAATTGCGTAAGGTCTTCAAAATGCTTTTAATTAAGCATACAGTGTGTTGCCAAATACACTGTACATACATTCATGTATACGTCGCTATTTCAGAGCACCAATTCCAATATATATATATATATATATTAGAATTGGTGGTCTGAACTAACGACGTATACATGAATGTATATATATATATATACATATATATATATACATATATATATATATATATATATATATATATATATATATATATATATATATATATATATATATATATATATATATATATATATATATATATATATATACATACACATATATATATATATATATATATATATATATATACATACACATATATATATATATATATATATACATACATATATATATATATATATATATATATATATATATATATATATATATATACATATATTCATGTGAAGTAGGAAAAAATGTTACAAATACAAATGTAACTCGTTACACTCACTAAACCATGTAAAGACTAACAGAGAAAGAAAATAACCAACCGAATATAATTGTCTATAAATAAAACAGTTACTATAATATAATCTTGATCAGATTTCTCGATTTCTTGATTTTTTTTCCCGATTTCCCGATTTGTTTTCAGAATACAACTTGTCTCGGTTAAATAACATTGAACACTAGAAACCTATCATTATTATTCAGTTAGATTGATTACTAAATATAATGAAAACAATAAATAAACAAAATAAATAATAAATCAATTCAGAACAAATTACTAAATCAAGAGTGGTGAAAAGAGTGAGAGAGGAAAACGAAAAGAAGGAAAATTAACTGCAGCAAAACGAGTGCCTAACATAGTGCTGGGATACTTAATAACATCTAGAGCTTTGATGTGAAAGAGTTGATGGCCGTCACCGGAAAGGCTTATCACCTTGAGCGATCGTACTTTTGTGTTTGTATGACGTCAGTAGACGTCCTGTTACCTGTGAAATTGCGACAATAAACAAACACCGTATCATATAGCTCGGTTGCTTGCTTCCTTGGCGACTCTGACGTCAGTTTGTCTTATTATAAATAATAACAATAGTAAAAATAAGACCAACAGTAATAATATTGAATAAAACTAATAAGAATAAATAACCAAATGGAAAAATAAGGAAATTATAAACCGTAGGACATTTTAAGCATGGATGACTGAATTATCATTATCATCATCATCATCGTCAGTACCATTAGGATGGTGAATTGGTAGAACTGTTAGAACATAGGACAAAATGCCTTGCGTTATTTGATTACGACCGTCTACATTCTGAGTTCAATTCTCGTCAAAGTCGATATATTTTTTATCCTTCCAGAGTCAATGATATAAAGTACCAATAGAGCACTGAGCTCGATTTAATTGACTTACCCCTCTCCACAAATTGTTGCCGAATTAATGAGACGTATTCTCTCGAGTTCTGATGATTTGGATTTATTCACGTGTAAATGAAAGGGTTTTTTTCTGAAACATTTGGATTATTTCATAAACAACTAGCAGATTTACCCGGCGTTGCCCGGGGTTTGAAATTATGCTAAGAATATACAGCTAGAAAGTAAAAGAAGAAAATTATTTGACCCAACCTGTCAAAATAAGCAGAAGTCTTCAATAATTAATGCAAACGAATATTTATTGCAATCTTTGTACACATAAAACTATGCTGATAATGAAGGAAAATTTTGTTTTAACGGATTTCTTCATTGTAATAATAGTTTTTTTAATAAATTCACAATATCCTGGAAGCATAGATAATGCCTGCCTGACATTTGGTAAAAAAAAGCTCGAAAAATGTAAAAGTAACTGCAACTTTTAATTTGCATGGAAAATCCCATAAGGATTTTGTCTTCATTGTTATCTCCCTTACATCATGCACTTTAGAAAAAATAATTTTGCTATCGATAATTTTGCTATCGATTTTTATTGCTCAACATGGGTCCATTTGAAAAGAATTTGTGATGTGACCATCTTAGAAACAGGTGCAACGTGCACAGAAAATTTGGTCAAATTCGGTTGGGAATTGTAAAAGCCTTAGGTGTCGAAATTTGTCCACAGACACACACACATCCTCGCTTTTATATATACTAGCTGACGTACCCAGCTTCGCCCGGGTAAACAGATGATAAGAGAAGAGAGGTAAAAGAAAAAATGACTGTATTAGATGTTTGTCTGATTACAGTATGAGGCGAGTCCGTGGTGTCTGTGTGATTAAAGAAAACAGTTTAAAAAAATCTTCCAGATATACCAGATTCTTCGTTGTACCTTTTGTGCATAGTATATGAACAATTCTAGGTGCTCCCACTTAGAATAGTGACCTCTAGGAGATGGTTCAGTTTCTGCCTGACTGTAAAACGTGTATCATTGCATAGATGTGGTTGTTCGATGTTTATCAAAAGGATGATGGACGTTCCAATCTTTTATATTATATGTAGATATAGATATAGATAATTAATATAAAAGATGTCTGTCAATGTAAAAAAGATCCCTATTTACTTGAAATGGTTTATGCAAATTCCAACTTATTATGGATATGGATAACATACTTATCTAATTTACTCCCTTCACAACTCTGTGTATATTAGACTGACAGACAGGCACACAGACAGATAAACTGCGTGGCAATTGTGGAACGCCGCACGTACACACACATACACGCATGGAAACGCGCACACGCACGCAAACTTACACACGCTCCCGTGCACTTACACACACGCACACACTCACACATGTTGATAGGTTTTACTTTCTGTGGAACGCTGCACGCACACACACACACACATAAACATACGCGCACGTACATA
This sequence comes from Eledone cirrhosa, assembly GCA_964016885.1. Taxonomy (NCBI): domain Eukaryota; kingdom Metazoa; phylum Mollusca; class Cephalopoda; order Octopoda; family Eledonidae; genus Eledone; species Eledone cirrhosa. The sequence continues at coordinate 268,219,057 of OZ024740.1, read as the reverse complement.
CACACACACATGTTAATAGTTCTTGCTTTCCTTCCCCTCTTATTTCCACACACATCACACACACACATGTCTCTACACTGACACATATACATAGTGTATCCAACACTTTGCCTCTCTGTATCTTACTCTCCCCTCTCACTCCCTCATTGGCATTATGCATATTAATTTAAGTTTGGCGTCGTTGAGGTGGGCGGAGTCGTTTGAAACCTATGAACCAATGATAATCGAGAATTATGACACACGGAATACTGACATTGTTGAAATTAATATATAGATATATAGATGGACACCCCTTAGAATTTTGGATCTGTCAGATTTTGTTACAGACGTGAAAGTTTCGTCGTCTCGGACAATTTTTTTAATTTTTTTTTTATTAATAGCCAGATTCTCCCCCAAAGAATTTGACTGGACAGAATGTCACTGTTCTCCAACGAAAAGAACAATAGAGTTACACAGAATACACGGGCATTCAAAAGGGGGAAAATGAAAGTGAACGACACTTTCCAGCGGCGTGTCTCTGGAGAAGCAACAAGTGCAACAAGATTCACAGTCTCTAAAATGACGGAGAAGGTGGAGAAAGTCATATTCTAAATGTTTCTTGAAACGAGCAGCTATCCTTTTACCAACTCGGCGTTTTGCCCAATACAATCAATTAGGCTCACACTGGCATAAGCTTTGTCAGTTGTCTATTAGATTACATTTCATAGAAAATGTCTTGATCTTGAATGTTTAACATGTTTATCAGATTTATCATACAACTATATTCCAGACAAAAGTAGGTTGGATTTGAATTCAGAATTTAGACAAAACCAAGAAAACGTACCACAAGGAATCCAGTCCAACGTTCTCCCAATTCTACCAATCCACAGCCCTGGACTTTTATTTCATTTATTGGTTTCGAAAGGATGGCAGACAAAGCTGATCGCGGTGAAATTTTAACATATAGCGCAAATACTGCAAGATATTTTACCGAGGCTCAAATAACACTGTGGAGGCGCGTGGTCTAGTGGCAAGGTTGTTAGACTTACGATCATAATGTACGTTCAACTCATGGGTTCAATTCCTGGACTTGTTTATGAGTTGTGTTCTTGAGTAAAACTCATCATTTCACATTGATCCAATATACTCAGCTGAAGATGAATATCAGCAATATCTAGGAGTATAACCCTGTGATGGACTTGCGTTCTGCTCGGGGGAATTTTTGTACTCTCAGTTGCTTAACTCGACGAAAATCGAGATAACCACCAGCCTGATGAGCCCTAGGGCTCCAGAAAGACTTAAACACTGACAATTTTCCTTGTTAGTATTGTTATTATTAGATAGTGAAACCCAATCGTTAGAAATATTATTAGAAACTAATCACAGCTGAAAAAAAAAACGGAGGATAATATAAAGTGACAATGGACGTAAAATATTTGTAAAGTCGCTCCAATTCTAATCGAGTATACAAAACTAATAATAAAACGTATTTCTAGCGTTTATTATGCCTATAGTTGTAGTGCATTTGTTTAAACAAAAATCTTGTTTTCTTATTTATATGAGAAATTGCCTCAGTTACTGTGTTAATTAACGTAGGAGTGGTGATTGTCTTCAGAGACACAATGACAAACGAGAATACAACGAGACAATAGACGAAAAAGAAAATATAGCAACTAAAATAAAAAGGAAAATAACAAAACGCTAATGAATTTGCAGAGTTGTACCATATTTTATTTTATTTTTATAATGATCAGTATCACTAGCAAACAACGGGAAAACTAGCATATATGTACATATGTATGTGTATATATATATATATATATATATATATATATATATATATATATATATATATATATATATATATATATATAAACACTATAAACACTTTCAGTCAACCTTACCACCCCTCTGTAGCCTCGCTCGGTATCATATCAATATCTCCCTCCGCCTTTTTGAGATTTTCTCGCGTCTGGAAGCGCTCTTTTCCCGAGGTGTTCCCTTGAAAAGCTGACTTACCTCACAACAATTTTGCATCTCTATGGTATAAGATTGTTGCATACTGACCAGCGAAACCGTACAGTCGCGACATTGAAGAAAAAAATAGGTATATATCTGTGTCTACTATTTCTTCTTATTTTATAATTTGTTATATATATATACACACACACACACACACACACACACACACACACACATATATATATATATATATATATATATATATATATATATATATGTGTGTGTGTGTGTGTGTGTGTGTGTGTTTATGTTTCTTTGATAACTTTTAGTTGAGTGCTTAATTTGGTTTGTGTAAAGGAATTTTATTCCTTTGTTCCAAATTTGAATTGACCGCCAAAATCGGGGGTTACCTTCCTTTGGGGAAACCATGTGCTTGCTAGCAGCGCTTACTCTAGCATTCACACCGAGCGGACGAGAAGGAAAAACTTGTTGACGAAGTAAACTCCATTGTTCAATCTTCAAAAACCATTAACTTGCAGACCCCTGCAAATGGATTTTGTCGATTTCGGATTTACAGAAACCTAGCGGATTATATGTGATGTATATTATATGGTATATATTATGTGTTGTGTATGATGTCGACGTTACTGTCCAGGTTAGTCAAACATATTTTCCTGAGTTCAGTCTTTTTCATCGCTATGGTCAATGCGGCTCGTCTATCGGTCGCCGTCTTCAATTTGCAAAGCTGTCTAAACGTAATGTTAAAACTCTACGGTTATATATCCTATTGAGTGCTTAGCTGCACACCGGGACTGCATTCGTTAGCTTGGCTGCAACCAGAGCTTCGTTGATGCTGTACTAAATTTTGTATATATATATCTATATATATATATATATATACATATATATATATATATATATATATATATATATATATATATATATATATATATATATATATATATATATATATATATATATATATACATGTATATATATATATATATATATATATATATTTCAGAATATAAGAGATTTCACTTTTTCCTTTGTGTTGGTTAAATCAAACACGTAGAATGATTATACAGATATTAGTGAAATTACAGCTTACCAAATTTTTTTCTCAGCGTGTTTAATAGAATCGTGTGATACAATATTTCAGATGTTAAATCCTCGAGTATGATACAGGTTCCAATAGGTCACGGACTAAATTAGTAGTTTCGGGATTTTTATCCATCTTCAGTGACGTCTATTTATTCGGTATTGAGACAAGTCTAAGCTATAGTTTATATGTATTTTGCTGATCAAATATCTGCTGGAGAGAATCATTTCATATAGTACGAGCTTGACGTATTGATAATACTTCGCAAGTTTAAATCGTTTGTCTGTTTAGTAAAAAAAAACAATCGGAATACCTATTCCAGTGACAACAGCGGCCATCTTTGTTTTTATATTTTTCTCATGACAGGCTGAATTAATTGGGACCCAGAAACCGACGAAACATATATATATATATATATATATATATATATATATATATATATATATATATATATATAGGAAAAGGTAAGACCCCGACGGCAGAGCGCAAGCCGTTTCGACGGGTATTTCTAGTCTAGAAATAGCCGTCGAAACGGCTTGAGTTCTGCCGTCGGAGTCTTACCTTTTCCTATTACCCACTCTACTACCCTAAGTATTGTGTAGTCTAGTTCCTTACCACAATTCCTTCGTATATATATATATATATTTATATGAAAAATGCATTTTCATATTATCCACTCTACTACCCCGAGTATCGAGTACTCTGGTGAGTAATGGTCTAATTGTTTTTTACCGCCTACATCCTGATATATATATGTGTGCGTGTGTGTGTGTATGTATAGGATGTGGGATCTTAAGCTGATTCTGCGTGTCAGCAATGTTAGAGGCAACAGAAATATATCAGGACAAAATTAGAAAACAAAATATGTTGTGGTATAATCCACCGTATAGCTTAAACGTACATTTGGGGATTTTTCTAAACCTTATATATATAAGCATTTTTCTATAATATAAAAAAAGCTATGGTGAGTTAAAGTTGCACCAAATTATTCATTGCTTCCTTAACCAGTATAGACAAAAGAAAACATTTCAGTAGAATCACAGAAGGGTCTTGTTTTTAATGTAATTGTAGCAACACTAATATCTGCCTATTCAGCGGTATGTACCTTTTTAAAGCATTACATTATCGATTTAACACTTCTCTTACAAATAACCATCAAATAAATTTGATATTAAGATTATTGAAAATCCTATTAAAAATTGTTTCCCCGGATATGGGTATACATCGAGACGCCATGTCATTTCGGTATCCAAAGTTTGGTGTTTAAGGAATGATAATATCACCAATTCTAAAACCCATTGATCCATTATTGAGTAACGATTTAAGTAGCTTCATCTTCTTATATACATATGTCTGTGTCTGTGTGTGTATATATATATATATATATATATATATATACATTCACATATTCGTACACACACACACACATATACACACTCATATATACATATATATACATACACACTCATATATATATATATATATTATATATAGAGAGAGAGAGAAGGGGAAGGAGAGAGAGAAAGAGAGATTAATTCGGTTAACTAAAGCCAGTATATAAGCGAATTGGTTTCAGCTAACCGAGTTAAAGTATCTACTATACTTTACTTCCGGTTGAACATATATATATATATATATATATATATATATATACGCGTGTGTGTATATATGAGTGTGTATATATATATGATATGTATATACACACACACCCATACTTATATGTATATATGTATGTATATGATCAGACACTCATATATCTGTGTCAGTTAATAATTAACCGTATTGATTGTCCACTTCGTGTTTTTGTCATTTTTTTTTCTGTATATTTGTTTCACTTTAGACATCCGCTTTGATTGAAATAATTGCAATGACAGCTGAAATAGAATCAATCGATAAGCTCGAAGTTTGTGGACATAAATAATAATGATTGTTTTCTTTACTTTTCTTAAGCAGAAACCTTCCATTTTAAAGGGAATATATTTGGGGAAAAGATATGGTATGACTGTCGTAAGAAATAGGAAACGTATACTCAGGCTTTATTTAATTTAGTTACAGTGCAATATACAGTTTAAATATGGGAGAGTATTCGCCTAACAGATAGCAGAGCTCCAACATTAGGAGCATGTGGTTAGAAAAACCAACCTGGCAGGAGACACAAAAATAGACCCTTAGAAAGATGGACAGATAATATCCATGGTCTTGGCTGTTCTCGCTTGGCGATCCAGCCGGATCAACTGGAGACGGTTGTGTCTAGAAGGCGTGTTAGACGAGTCTGTCCCAAAAAACAGAAGAAGAAGAAGAAGAAGAAGAAGAAGAAGAAGAAGAAGAAGAAGAAGAAGAAGAAGATATTCTAAGGAAGATAGAACCACAACATTCATCTTCCTTTAAGGAAAATAAAAATGAACTTATGAGATTGTAAAATCGGCAAAAATTAATAAGTACAGTATAGCTACATGAAATTTGATATTATATTTATACAATTCGCTATGATAACAAACTTACAAATTAGGTTTTTAAGTGGTTTGATAATTCTCTTTGAATGACGTGTAAGACACAACCGTGCTCTATGCAGGACCAGCGCTAACATTTGGGTAGCTAGGCTTCCGCCTCAGTTACAGACCTCAGAGAGGCGCATTAGAGAATTTTAAAGGATCGCAATTTGATACACTTATGTATCATTAACTTAAATATATAATAAATTCATACGATCAATAAATAATCATTTTAACATCTTTATCGTTTAGCAGAATTGTGGAAATATTCAATATGGCGGAAAACCTCGTATAGTTGTTTATAACCTGTAACATGATATAGCGTAGGTGACTGTGGCCAGGAGCAAGCTCAATAATTTTGAGGGCATATTTAGAGCAAGAAGTATCTGTGTCAGTCTGCCAAACTGTAAGTTGAAATTATCTATTTGAGGGAATAGGGCGCAAAATTGGAAGTAGGGGACGCACATAGTAGGTTTAGTCTAGGGCGCTAAATAACCAAATGCCAGCTCTCGCTTTGTGAAATAATCTCACTATCGCTCTTAACCAAATAGTTTCCCTCGTGAGAAATGGTGTTATTGTGAAACAACAAATGGGAGTCACGGGTGCTTGAGTCATCAATTCGTATGTTCCAATTCCGTAGACTTAACTATTTCCCCTTGAGATGTCAAGCATCACAACGGATCATAAAGTAAGACACTATCAATTAGTATATTATTTTTTCGGACGTTATTAAAGATATTATTAACATTCTTTTAACTCACTTTCTACTAAATGATCGCCAAAATATTTGTGTACCTGTCCTTTTCTTTTAAGGAGAGGGTGAAGAGAAATGAACTAAGAATATAGAGAAACATCACATTGACAAAAGTGCCTAATAAAATAATGGTTTCTTATATAGGCACAAGGCCAGCAATTTTCTTGGGAGGGGAAAGTCAATTAAATCGACCCTAGTGCGTAACTAGTACTTTATTTTATCGACCAACCTAAGGATGAAAGCCAAAGTTAACCTCGGTGGGATTTGACCTCAGATCATAAAGGACCGTAACTCTATGCTGCAAAGCATAGCGTCCAACCCTCTACCGATACTGCCAATCCACCGTACTCTTAAACCATTAATAAGGAAAGTAATAGTATTAATAAAAGTGCCTAAGTAAACAATGTATATCATGAGAAGAGAAAGCGAGTTGAATTAAATACTTGAAAAAAATCAAAACAGAATTCTGTAAATTTAAATTAAGAATATTCACTTTGATATTGTCTGGTTGGTTTTCTTGCATTATCTACTACTTCTTGTGGATGTGTGTGGCTTAGTGGTTAGATTGTTCAGCTCAGTAGTCTAAGGTCGGGCGTTCGATAGCAGGACTGAGCTGCGTGTTGTGACTTTGAGCAAAATACTTTATTTCCTGTTGCTCCACTGCATTCCACTCAATTCTCATACATGAATTGTACATGTATTTCAAGTAACCAGCTCTGGCACACATAGCGTCATGTTGAATCACCCTGAGAATTATGTTAAGTGTCTCACGTGTCTGTGGAATGTTCAATCACCTACACATTAATTTCACGAACAGGCTTTTCCGGTTTGATTGAAACAACTGGATGGCTCATCGCCGAAACCGACGGAGGTTCATAAACACCATATTATCTCAAGTGTTGTGAGGTTACAATATAGATCTGCTTTGTAGAATTCATTTCTGGTTTAGAAACTTTCCTTCTTCTATAAACATGAATTTGAGATCCTCTGCCATTGCAGATAGAACCAGAAGTTTCAGCTTCGGAAAATATCTTTTTGAGACGTCAAACAACCATTTGAGAGCACGAAGGACAACAAAAGGGAAATGGGAGTTTTTTCTGACCGTGGAAATTTGACAGATTTGAAAACGAATCACAAACAATCGGTTGTTGTTGTTGTTGTTGTTGCTATTGTTGTTGTTGATCAAGCTCACCAACGATTATCGATTCCAGTCTTTTATTTAGATGTATAATAAGGGCGGTGGATTGGCAATATCGGTAGAGAGTCGGGCACCATGCTTTGCAGCATAGAGCTACGGCCATTTATGATCTGAGTTCAAATCCCGCCGAGGTTAACTTTGCCTTTCATCCTTACGGGGTC
>OZ024740.1:268193909-268206409 GCA_964016885.1 Eledone cirrhosa | reverse complement strand
TGAGTTTTAGGGCACGTTGGCATCCATTGTTGATTGGGGATGGTGGGTAGTTTCTGCTGATAAGTGTGTTCTTTAATTCTTCTAGTCGTGTGTAGCATGTGTATTTATCTGAAACTATTGTGCACATCCTTCTGGCTAGGTTATAAGGAATTGCTATTTTTGTATGGCGAGGGTGGCACGAGTTAAATGGAAGATATCGTTTGGAGTCTATGGGTTTGTAGTATATGTCTGTTCCTATTTTGTTGTTTGTTTTCTTGATGAGGATGTCGAGGAAAGGGAGTTGTTCATGGCTGTATTCCATTGTAAATTGTAAGTTTGTGTTGAGTCCATTTAGAAGGGTTTTAAACTCAAACAGTCTTTCTATACTTTCATGCCAGAGGATGAAGCAGTCGTCCAGATATCTCTTCCAGTTTGTGTAGGTTTGTTAGGTAGAAGTGGTTACCGTATTTGTCTAAAACTTTGCGGTAGAGAGTGTGGGATATTGGAATATAGATTGATGACATCAAAGGTGACTAGTAGGGTATGTTCATTATTAAGTGTTGTTGGGAGGTGGATGAGCATGTCAAGGTCGTCCCTTATGAAACTTTTTATGTGATTTAGGAAAGGTTTAAGCAGAATATCTAGGAAGTTGCTTAGGCGGTTGGTTTCACATGTAGTACCTGCTATTATGGGTCTTAATTTAAGGTCATCAGGAGGGGGTATATTGATGTAAATGTCTGTGGCTTCCTTGTAGGCCCTGCCTATTATTTGGCTTTTGTGTGTCTTTGGGATACCGTAGAAAAGGCTGGTTCTGCTTTTAAAATTGGTGATGTAGTTATATTCCTTGTCGGTAAGGCCTTCTTTGTAAAGGGTTGTTAAGGATTTTAGGTTTCTCATTATTTTCGGTTGTGTGTAGTGTTGGGCCTTTTCATAATATGTTTGGTTTTCTAGAGTTGAGAGTACTAGAGTTGTGTAGTAATCTGTCTTCATAAGGACTACTGCACTCCCTTTATCTGCCTCTTTGATTGTTAGGGGTTTGTCGTTCGTTAGACTGTTAAGACCATTCCATTCTTTTTTGCTTAGGTTTGGTTTTTGTTTATGTCTGTGCAGGTGGTGGTATGGATAATTAGTAATGTGTTCGCAGAATTAATCGAGGAATTTGCTCTTGCCATTTGGTGGGGTGTAGTTGCTTCTATTTCTGGCTATTGAGTCATCCTCATTGTATTTGTCGTATAGTTGCTCGCTGAGTCTTAGTTTTCTACAGAATTCTGCAATGTCTTCCTTCATTTCGGGGTAGTTTGGTCGCGGGGAAGTTGGTGTAAATTTCAGACCATTGGAGAGTATGTTGATTTGGTCTGTTAATTTTTTAGAGGTTAAATTAACGATTTTTATTACATTTTGTGACTGTGTGTTTTGTGTTAGCTCGTTACTTTGTGTCTGTGTGCTGTGTCTAAAAAATGACTACGGAAGTTGTGGTGGTTGTTGAAGTTTGGATGTCTCTTATGGTTGTATTGGCCCCTGCTGTTGTTGTAAGATGGTGTGTAGCTGTGGTAGTTGTTGAAGTTAGGTTGTATCGTGTGGTTGTATTGAGCCCTGCTGTTGTTGTAGGGTGTGTAGACTTGGTGGTAGTTGTAGTAGGGGGTCTTGTGTGGTTATATTGAGTCCTGCTGTTGTTGTATGGTGTGTAGTTATGGTGGTTGTAGTGGTTAGGGTGTCTCGTCTGGTTGTATTGTCCCCTGCTGGTGTTGTTGTAGTAGGATGTGGTTAGTGGAGGCGGGTAGATTAGGGTTTCCTTATAGTTATTGTGTGGTTGTGAGGCCCTATGTGACATGTGTGGTAGTTGTGTATTTTGGGTTCTATGTTGGAAGTAATGATGGTTGTGGGTTTGTTGTGTGGAGATGTTAGGTGGGTTGTAAGGGTGGGGGTTTCTATGGTTTCTCCTGGTGGGAGAGAAGTTGTAGTGTCTATCTTGTAGCTGATGTTTCTCTATTACTATATTTGTTGCTTGCGAATACGTGTGGTAGATATGTGGTGGGTGTAGGAGGTAGGGGCGAGGTGATGCCTTCTTGTTTTTGGTATGTGGGGAGGTACTGTTTTTTTGTTGTTGTTGGTTTTTGTGTGGTGTTTGGGTGGTGATTGGATTTTCTTGTTATTTTGGTTTTAATGAAGGGGTTCTTGGATGTGTGTTCTTTTTGGAAGAGTGTTTCATAGTTAGAGAACCAGGTTTCGTTTATTTCCCAACGTTGAATGGATTTTAATTCTTCCTTATTACAGTCCTTTAACCATAGTTTTGAAATATTTTCTAGGGTGGTGTCTTTGGTTTTATTGATAATTGCTTGATTAATATCATCGTCGATTGATTTGATTCTATCTTCATTTGCTTGGGCTCTCAATTTAAGGTGTTCAATTTCGGTTTTTATGTTATCAAGTGCCATTCTTTCCCTGAGGCGTCTTTGTGTCTCGGGTTCGTTTTGGGATGGATTTAATTTGTAGTTTGCGGGGGAGGATTAATGGGGATGAGTTAATATATATATATATATATATATATATATATATATATATATATATATATATATATATATATATATATATATATATATATATATATATATATATATATATATATATATATATATATATATATATATATATACATATATATATATATATATGTATATATATATAGATATATACATACATGCATACATACATGGTGGCTGCCAACTCGTTTTCGAGTACGGCCACTACTTTATATCCATGTAGGAGAACCCTACCGATGCGCTGAATGTGTGTGACTTTTTAGTCCAGCCAGCGACTTGAAAACTCTGGTACAAACACTACACTTGTGACAATTATTGACATACATACATACATATTGGCATACATACATACATACATACATACATACATACATACATACATACATATATACATACATACATACATACATACATACATACATACATATACCTGTGTACACAAATATGACCACACGAACACTCGCGTAGAGATGGACAAATAAATATATATTTATATAGAGAGAGAAGGGGAAGGGAAAGAGGGAGAGAATGGAGTGAAAGCTTTTAGGGGGCGGGAAAATAGGATAATAAAGACTGAAAGACAAATGAAAACGTCGAAAATAAAAGGAAATAGAGAGGAAGGGGAGGAGAAAGATGTAAATCGATGAAAAACACTAGGAATAATGGTAACAGTTTATGTCTATCCGGCTATCGATTTATCCATCTATCTAACCATCTAGTCATCCATCCAGCTATATATCTGTTTTTCTATTTATCTGCCTATCTGTCTGTCTGTCTATCTATATATCTATCTGTCTATCTTTGCCTCTATCCATCCACCGATCTATATATTTGTGTATCCATCTATCTATCTGTCTATCTATCGAGTGCCTTCAGGCGTTCACAGTCCTCTACCAAGCGGAAACGGCAATCAGCAGAGACTCCACTTCGACATTCTAAAGGGGATTAGTGGAGGATAGGTGCGACGATGTTCTCGGGGAAACTCTAGGCATCGAGGAGGACGAACTGACCAGTCTGTTCGGGAGGACTTTCGTCCAGGGCCTATGGATACCTTCCAGAGGTCTCTGGCCTGGCAGTGCTACCGAGGAGCTCTACCAGTTCGAGACAAAATCTACAGGCACGGACGCCCTGGCAGAGATCCTGCCAAAAGGACCTGTCTAAGATGCAAGCAGGACATCGAAACGGTTCTGCACGTAATTGTTCAGTGCCCAGGGGTGGAATTATGTCGAACAGCTACTGTCACGTGTGGGACATATCTAGTTGTCAGCTGAGTTCATCGTGAGGATCAACCCGCCTCCTTCATTTAAGAATGAAGGAGAGGAGGTCTTCCTCTGTCTGGTGGCTATCGCGAAAGAGGTAATATGGTGGACGAGGTTAAAAGAACTGAGGGCAAACACCTTTCTCTCCGGACAACAACTTATCCCCTTCTTTAAGTACCACTTCAGAAGGAAAGTGGGAGTGGAGAGAGAGGTGCTACATCCCAGTAAATTCGCTGAAAGGTGGGTGAATGTGGAGAAAATGGACCGAGTGAATGGGCCTACTCTGTATATAAACCTGTAGGTTGAGGAAGATAAATAGAGGGAAAACGGAAACACCTACAAAACGTGTTCCTGGTGTTGAGGGTTGTTCTATCCACGGGGTGTAAAACAATCACGCAGTAATGTTCCCCCCTATTGGGGATTTCAATTGTTATTTTATTATATATAGTTTATTGTTATTTATTAATGTTAATGATTTTTATGTAAAACCCCCGTTTTTCTACGCCTTTGTGGCAAATAAGGAAAGATATCTATCTAGCTAGCTAGCTATTTAGCTATCGATCTATCAATCTATCTATTTATCTATCTATCTATTTATTTATTTATGATATTCTCTCCGGCGAGCAACTGATTCGTTTTTTCAAATATCATTTTGGAAGAAGAATCAGGATGGAGAGAGAGAGGTGCTGTACCCCAGCAAATTTTATAAAAGGTGGGTGAATATGGCAAAGATGGCCCGAGTGGTTGGGCCTTCTCTCTATATAAGCCTGTAGGTTGAGGAAAAAGAGGAAGAGAGGAAGGGAGTATTCACTCTTGGTGCTCCTGGAGATGAGGGTTGTACATTTTTTCGGGGTGTGTACAACCCCTGTGTAACACCTCCCCCCTATTGGGGATTTCAATTGTTATTTGTTATTGTATTAATAGTTTTATTTTCATATACCTGTATGTAAACTCCCCATTTGTATTTGTCCCCTTCTGTTGTGCCCTTGTGGCTAATAAATAAATTTATCTATTTATTTATGTATCTATCTATTCATCTATCTAACAGTTTACCAATGTGTAGTCAATTGTGTCCTCCCTCTACACCTTTTCCACCACATATATGGGAAAAAGGACCCCAAAAATAAGGGTAACGATCATCACACCAAATGTAAATATCTGGTGGATATTGAGTGGCTTTATCAACTTTGATGAAGACACAATAATTTCGGTGGGAATGTCCTCCAGGAGTATATTTAACGGTACTAGCTTAGAAGTTCTGGTCCAAATGAGGCCAGAACGAATAGCTAGAATCCCACAACGTGTGCCTCTGAATGGAGTTTCCTACATAAACATTTCTGTTGAGGGTAGGCGGCCTTCATGTTACCACTGTTTAAGAATTGGTCACCTGAGGGCTTCCTGTCCTCAATTAACTGCGAAAAAAAGGCACTACTGCCGACACCCAGCACAACAACACAACCACCACCACAACAACAACAACACACAAAAATAAACAAAACAAACCAAACCGCAAACACAGTCCCACCTAACCCCTCCCCGCCTAAAACAACTCCAAAAACACCCACAAGCACAACAGCTCTCCAAAACGTACCCTTCCCCAATCACACAGACACCACAACGGACGAGGCCTCCTCATCATCACTCAGTGATGGAGAGGGAGAACCCCTTCCCTCCAAAAGGGGAAAAAAACATAACACGAACAAAAAGGCAACAAATACACAACCACCAACACAAACAACACAAACATTACAAAAAAAATCCCTCCTCCTGAAAACAAAACAACAACACTCCAAACACAAACACCTACAACAAAACGAAAACACACACAAGAACAACAGACAAAAACCAACACAATAGAACAAGAACATTACACATACATAAACAGTGAAAAGAAAATTCTAATGGAGGTTATCTCCAACGACCCTTCGGTTTTCACCGAAGGGAAAACTTTTTCGAACTGTGTAGACAGACCCAATTTAAAGATGATTAGGGTCTCTACGGACACCTATAAGTCCCCACCCTGCCAGAAACCACCACCCCACCAAACAACCCCTCCAACATCCCCATGGAAATTGTGCAGCCTGGTCCCCAGAAGACGAAGAGGTGAGTGATTTCTTTTTCTCTTCTTTTAACTTTTCAGCACCAACATGGCCAATATAAGAGTTGGATGTGTGAATGTACGTGGCCTGGGGATGCCCTGGAAACAGGGCAAACTCTTAAACGACATCAGGTCGCACAGTATGGATGTAGTAGCCATTTGCGAGTCCAGGATCCACAGCGAGCGACAGCTGGCCCCCATCTTCGACGACTTTGAGAACTACGCATCTCTCTGTCAGCCGGGAGTTGGGGCGGGGTTGCGGTTTTGCTGCGGAAACACCAAGACCTCGTAACACAGACGGTACATCTGGACCTGTAGGGTCGACTGGTGGGCCTAGACGTTGACGGTAGTGAAGGTGGAGCTTTCAGGCTGGTGGCCGCATATGCCACATCTGCGACACCGCGGCCAGACTTGTTCAAACGTCTGCTGTTAGTGGGGGACTGGAATGGAATCCTAGAAGCACGTTGGCACTATGTGGGAGCATGTCCCGATAGAGGGGGTGTAACAGCCTCAAACAGTTAACCGGCCGATTTCAACTGGCCGATAGATATCGACTAGATTTACCAACTGTGCCACTGTGGACGTACACCAACCACAGCAGAACATCTAGATAGTCCCAGATAGGTTTCTAGTTAGAGTTAGTGATAGGGACATGTTAAGCTGTCCACAAATGTTCATGGTTGCCTATTCAATCACAAACTAGTGACCTGCTTAGTCAACCTTGATAGAACCCATAGACAGGGACCCGGCTACTGGAAGCTGAACTTGTCGTTACCGACATGCAAATCCTACAGTAGACGGATTAACACTTTAGTTAAGCAGCACTTGACGGGGGCCATTGTCAACAACATATGGTGGTACTCTCTCAAGAGGGCAGTTACATTAGACTCGCTGACCGAGCTGCAGTCTTGGGTCAAGCAAAGACCGAGGAAAATGGGCGACTGGCACATCGAATGTGCTCAGGCTCTCACAGTCCTCTGGCAAACGGACCCGGCGATCGGTGGAGACTCCACTTCGTCATTCTATAGAGGGTTAGTCCCCAGCAGGTGCGACAACGCGCTAGGAAATATTCTGGGCGTAGAGGAGGACGAACTGGCCAGTCTGTTCCGTAGGACCTTCCGCCCGAGACCGATGGACAACTTCCAAAAGTCCCTGGCCTGGCAGTGCTACCGAGGAGCTCTACAGACACGGGCGCCTGAGCAGGGACCCTTCGAAAAAGATCTGTCCGAAACCGTCGCGCACGCATTTGTACACTGCCCGGGCGTTACGGACCTGTGGGGCTATGTAGATCGACTATTGTCGCGGGTGGGACCAATCCAGTTGACCACCGACTCCATTGTCATGATCAACCATCCTTCAAAAATGAAGGAGAGGCGGTTTTCCTATGTGTTATGGCTTTGGGGAAAGAGGTTATATGGTGGACGAGGTTAAAAGGGGTGAGGTCAGACACCTTTCTCTCCGGCCAACAACTGATTCTTTTTTTCAAATACTACTTTGGAAGAAGAATCAGGATGGAGAGAGAGGTGCTGTACCCCAGCAAGTTTTATGAAAGGTGGGTGAAAGTGGCGAGAATGGCCCGAGTGAATGGGCATTCTCTCTATATCAGCCTGTAGGTTGATGAAAAAGAGGAAGAGAGGAAGGGGATATTCACTCTTCGTACTCCTGGAGATGAGTGTTGCACATTTTTTCGGGCGGATGTGTTACCCATATGTAATGTCTCACCCTATTGGGGAAAATCGATTGTTTTTTAAATTGCATTTGTGATAGTATTTTACACGTTTTTATTGTATGTAAACTTCCCCCTTTGTATTTCTCCCCTTCATTTGTGCCCCTGTGGCTAATAAAGTAACATATCTATCTATCTATCTATAGATGTATCCATCTATGCATCTATCCATCCATCTATCAATATATCTGTTTATCTGTTTATCTCTCTATCAATATATCAATCTAACTCTCTATCTACCTACCTATCTCTGTATCTATATATTTATCTATTGCCTGATTGCCTGTATGTCAAGAAGTAGTGGAGTCAACCTTCTTTCTTTACATAGATGTATACACTTACTCAAGTCTGTGTATGTATGTCCCAAACATATATTGATATTTATTGACGTGTATGTATGCGTGCTTGTGGGTAACTATGTAATAAATTGTGTACCACAGTTTCACTAGGGAATTCTGCATGAATCTAAGGCATGGATTAAATTACAAAGTTAGTTACCAAAACACCAGAGAACGAACATTAAATTCATATATATATATATATATATATATATATATATATATATATATATATATATATATATATATATATATATATATATATATATATATATGAAGTAATCCGTAGGAAAGGTAAAGGAAAAGAAAGTGTTCTATGTAGGCTACATACCTTTTTAGTTATGTAATAAACAACATGAGATAATTATTTTATTCTATGTTATTCATTCTGATGAATGAAGACATATAAATATCTGTCTTCAAGAAACTACTGGTAAATGAAATACTTATCTTACGTTGTTTATTACATAACTATATATATATAATATCAAACATTAACATATTTTCCTGCATATGCTTCTGAAAGGCCCCATAATACTGGACATAATGTTGAATTAGACAGAGTTTTAAATTATTTTACAAGATTTTGGTGTCATTGAAATAACTGCTTAATAGCTGATTTGGTCGATTTGGCTAAGTGGTTGAAGCGTTGCATATTTATACCAGATTCTGGAATAAATATGCATTCTGAGTTCAAATAACACCAACCTTTCATCGGTGTTGCTAAAGAAAATATCAGTCCAGTGCTTCTGCTGCCCTCTTTCCTTCTCGCTGTAACATCCTAGATTTTTCAGTGGATCATCTTAGATGTTTCGGAGAGAGAGAGAGGCGGGTGGCGGGTAGAAAGAGAGAACGAGAGAGAGATGTGTGTGTATGTGTGATTGTACAATTGAAGGAGTTGATCCGCAGTTAATAAATTCTTTTCTTCACGACCTGCAACGAGATGTGCGTGGGACAGATACATACTTACCTTTTCATATACACATTTGGTTTTTAGTTTGCTGTAGCTTTGACGGTCAGGGAGCCACAAGAGGAGCAATATATATATATATAAGGAACCAGATGGACCATAACGCACCAGAGTACTCAATGCTCAGGGTAGTACAGTGGGTAATAGGAGAAAGTATGATCCCGACGGCGAGCTCAAACCATTTCGACGGCTATTTCTGGACTAAAGTAAGAGTTTTTAGTCTGACTAAAAACTTTTACTTTAGTCCAGAAATAGCCGTCGAAACGGCTTGAGCTCTGCCGTCGGGTCTCACTTTCTCCTATATATATATATATATATATATATATATATATATATATATAAGCAAGTAGAACAGCATAATCGATGCTCTGGTTGCGGGCAAGCTAACGAATGCTCTCTCTATATATATATATATATGTGTGTGTCTGTGTTTGTGTGTGTGTGTGTGTGTGTGTGTGTGTGTGTGTGTGTGAGTGTCTGTGTGTGTGTGTGTGTGTGTACGCGCGCGTTTGTGTGTATGTATGTGTGTGTATATATATGGAGACCGTGAATAGGCAAATATTTACAAACATATATAGATACACATTTATAAATACACATATTTAGATACGCACATATATATACACATATATAGATACACATATAGAGATACACATATATAGATACACATATAAAGATACACATATATATATGCAGATATATAGATACACATATATAGATACACATATATAGATACACAGATATAGATACACAGATATAGATACACATATATATGGTGGCTGCCAACTCGTTTTCGAGTACGGCCACCACTTTATATCCATGTAGGAGAACCCCTACCGAAGCGCTGCATGAGTGTGACTTTTTAGTCCAGCCAGCGACTTGAAAACTCTGGTACAAACACTACACTTGTGACAATTATTGACACATAGTGCTGGGCCCATGGTACCATGTGACGACAAGTGCAGAGAGATCTCCAGATATAAAGCAATGCCTGTGCCGTGAAGCTTTTATAGTGAGCAAAGGCACTGCACAAAGCCAGTCCCACTCTCTTAACCAAGATGATATTTACCAAAAAGAAGAACAAGTCAACATCATTGGATACCATCAAGGTTGCAGGTGTTATATCAGAGTTTTCCTTCTCCTAGAATTCTGCCTTGACAAAGGCTAAGGGGTCATCTCTCCCGGATATATATATATATATATACATACATACATACATATACACACATATACATACATACATACATATATATACATACATACATATATATATATATATATACATACATACATATATACATACACATACATACATATATACATATACATACATACATATATACATATACATACATACATATACACATATACATACATACATATATACATATACATACATACACATATACATATACATACATACATATGGTGGCTGCCAACTCGTTTTCGAGTACGGCCACTACTTTATATCAATGTAGGAGAACCTCTACCGATGCGCTGAACAAGTGTGACTTTTTAGTCCAGCCAGCGACTTGAAAACTCTGGTACAAACACTACACTTGTGACAATTATTGACACATAGTGCTGGGCCCATGGTACCATGTAACGACAAGTGCAGAGAGATCTCCAGATATAAAGCAATGCCTGTGCTGTGAAGCTTTTATAGTGAGCAAAGGCACTGCACAAAGCCAGTCCCACTCTCTTAACCAAAATGATATTTACCAAAAAGAAGAACAAGTCAACATCATTGGATACCATCAGGGTTGCAGGTGTTATATCAGAGTTTTCCTTCTCCTAGAATTCTGCCTTGACAAAGGCTAAGGGGTCATCTCTCCCATAAGTCATATATATACCCATATATTGATACATATATATAGATACACATATACATATATACATATATATATATATACATATATATAGATACACATATACAGATAGACATATATAGATACACATATATATAGATACACATATATAGATACACACATATAGATACACATATATAGATACACATATATAGATACACATATATAGATCCACACATATATATACACATATATATAGATACGCATATATATATACACATATATATATACACATATATATGGATACGCATATATATATATACACATATATAGATACACATATATAGATATATACATATATATAGATACACATATATATAGATACACATGTATAGATACACATATATAGATACATATATATGGAAATACATTTGTATATACATATATATAGATACATATATATAGATATACATATATATATATATACATATATAGATACACATATATAGATACACAGATACACATATATAGTTGCACATATATAGATACACATATATAGATACACATATATAGATACACACATATATAAATATACACATATATAGATGCACATATATATAGAGATACACATATATAGATACACATATTTATATAGACATATATAGATACACATATATAGATACACATATAGATATACCCATATATTGATACATATATATAGATACACATATATAGATACGCATATATAGATACACATATATAGATACACATATATAGATACACATATATAGATACACATATATAGATACACAAATATATATACACATATATATAGATACGCATATATATATATACACATATATATATACACATATATATATACACATATATAGATACACATATATAGATACACATATAGATATACCCATATATTGATATATATATATATATATAGATACACATATAGATATACCCATATATTGATACATATATATAGATACACATATACATATATACATATATATATATACATATATATAGATACACATATACATATAGACATATATAGATACACATATATATAGATACATATATATAGATACACACATATAGATACACATATATAGATACACATATATAGATACATATATATAGATACACATATATAGATACACATATATATATATATACACATATTACACATATATAGATACATATATATATACACATATATAGATACACATATATATAGATACACATATATAGATACACATATATAGATACATATATATATATATACATATATATAGATACATATATATAGATACACATATATATATACATATATATAGATACATATATATATATACACATATATAGATACACATATATATATACATTTATAGATACACACATATATATATATACACATATATATAGATACACATATATAGATACACACATATATATATACACATATATAGATACACATATATATATACACATATATAGATACACATATATATAGATACACATATGTATATATATACACATATATAGATACACATACATATATAGATACACATATATAGATACACATATATATATATACACATATATATACACATATATAGATACACATATATATATATATACACATATATATATATACACATATATAGATACACATATATATAGATACACATAATTCTCTCATAGAGAGAAAAAATAATAATAATTGCGGATGAATATTCTAACGTCAAAAAAACAAATGTATATGTT
>OZ024740.1:268186409-268188909 GCA_964016885.1 Eledone cirrhosa | reverse complement strand
TTAAAAAAACCGCCGGTGTCGATAAATTAAAGCACCAGTAATGCACTGGGGTCAATTTAATTGACGTTCCCCTCCCCTTCAAATTGCTGGCCTGGTGCCTAAAGTAGAAATCATTATTATTATTGTAGAGCATCAAACACCAGGTTTTGTAGCATAGAGTCATGGCCCTTTACGTTCTGAGTTCAAGCTTTGACACTATAGACATGTGGTTAAAATGTCTCAGAAAAGAATCGCTGGACATAATTTATGGATAAAACCAGCCGGCAAGAGACCCAGGGTTTGACTCTGAGCAAGATGGTCAGATAACATCCATAAGCTCAGCTGGTGTCGCTTGAGGATCCAGCCGGATCAACTGGAGACAATTACTTCTGACAGGACCTCCGCTGGAAGGTATATTTGAGGACTCTGCCCCTATGACCCTCCCAGGAATATGTGGGCAAAGAAGAAAAGAAGAACAACAAAAAGCAATATTATTACAAAAAAGACAATTGCTCACCACATATCCTATCATGATATTTTTCTATGACACGTAGTAATTCCATACTAGACTTCTGAACGGCTCGAAATATCTAAAATAACAATTGAAACAAAAGTAATTAATATATTCCTCATGCATTTTGTGAAATATTCTTTAACTCATAACATCCTGTACTGTATGAAACTGCATTAGCAAGACATATGTCTACAGTATTTACATTAAACAGAAAACTTTCACTAAGATCTATTCATTCTTATAAAGACTATAAACATTTGAATTATCTCTTAATGCCCCACAAGAGACTGTATCACTTTAAAAATTAAAGTCTTCTGCAATTTACCACAATAATCTATCCAGTAGTAAAAATACTACAAATATTTGAATTAACAAACGAGGTTAACTTTGCCTTTCATCCTTACTTGGTCGATAAAATAAAACACCAGTAATGCACTGGGATAATTGCTGGCCTTGTGGCAAAAGTAGAAACATTATTATTATTATTATTTGTAGTAGTAGTAGTAGTAGTAGTAGTAGTAGTAGTAGTAGTAGTAGTAGTAGTAGTAGTAGTAGTAGTAGTAATAGTAGTAGTAGTAGTAGTAGTAGTAGTAGTAGTAGTAGTAGTAGTAGTAGTAGTAGTAGTAGTAGTGATGGTGGTGGTGGTGGTGGTGTTGGTGTTGGTGGTGGTGGTGGTGGTAGTAGTAGTAGTAGTAGTAGTAGTAGTAGTAGTAGTAATAGTAGTAGTAGTAGTAGTAGTAGTAGTAGTAGTAGCAGCAGCAGTAGCAGCAGCAGCACCATCCACAACCATCGCTGTAGTGGAATGTGAAGAACGAGAAAAAGACGAAGTGCATAACTACAAACAAACAAACAAACAAACACAAAAAAATGAAAACAAGGAAGAACAACAACAAAATCAAACATACAACTAAATATTAAGAGACAAAATATGGTGAGCAAAGCAACATCACGTCATCATGGGGGAATTTAGTCACAGTTATATAGTTGTTGTTGTCTTAGTTGTTGTTTTAATAGGTTGGTTGTATGTGTTATATAGTGTCGTATTACTGCCATACATACATATATATATATACACATATATACATACACACAGATATATATAAGCATACATACATACATACATTCACATACATGCATACATACTGACACAAACACACACACACACACAAACACACTTATATGTATATATATATATATATATATATATATATATATATATATATATATATATATATATATATATATATCCTGCACCAGCCATTGGATTTAACATCTAAGATAGATGATGGATAAGTTGCATAACGTAGTGTGATTTTTTTTTACTATTACATTATGGTTATCTAAACGGAATGACCAGTTCTAAACATTGGTGAACCACACAACAAATGAATGAATATATATATATATATATATACATACATACACACACACACACACATATATACATATATATATATATATATATATATATACATACATACATGCATATAAAAATATATATATATATATAAATACATGCATATATATATATATATATATACACCCTCAAGAGCCTGAAACTAATAAACCTTTGTCTGTACTGCCTCTCTGTTTTGATCCCGTTCCATTTTTCACTATATATATATATATATATATATATATATATATATAAGTTAAAACAATGAAATAAAAAATCAAGTCATTAGAGATATACTTCACTGCTTTACGATCGTTTCTAGATGATGATAATACATTGTAGCTATACTCCGTTATTGATCTATGTAAGGTTAGTTACAAAATATCAGATAAAGAGAATATTTACTTACATACATATCACCAGCTGTTTTCAAAAGCAATAATAATTTTATTCAGAATTAGTAGTATGTTAGTATCATGTCCTTATTTGGAGATAGTTAAAGAACTAACGAATAAAATTGCTTTTATCATATAGTGTTAAGATGAAAAGTAATACACTTTAGTTGAGGTCATGACCCTTTGAAAGGAATGGTTGAATGGTGTTAATAGTAG
>OZ024740.1:268153909-268181409 GCA_964016885.1 Eledone cirrhosa | reverse complement strand
CATGCACAGGCATTGCACGATAGAATTAATTAATTATTATTAATAATGGTATATCGTGCAATGGCCATACTCGATAACGAGGAGGCAGCCATCATGTATGTATGTATGTATGTATGTATGTGTGTAGGTATGTGTATGTGTATGTATACATACATAAGGGAAATCTCATGATTGCCCATATGTGTTGTTGAAATAGCAGCTAAGTAGAAGAACATCATTGTAGTCCATAGAAGTGTTACAAATAGCAGTGAAATAGTGATAACCCTATGATGGGCCATTGGTGTGCTAGAAATAGCAGCTAAATAGGGAGAAACTCATGGTGGTCCATAGGTGTGCTAGAATTTGCAGCTAAATAGGGTGCACCTCATTGTAGTCCATTGGTGTTCTAGAAATAGCAGCTACATCAGCTAATCAGGTGGAACCTCAAGGTGGAAATTAGGTGTGCTAAATAAGGACCTCATCGGTCCATAGGTGTGTTACAGATAGCAGCTAAATAGGGGCAACCACAGAGTGGTCCATAGATGAAGTAGAAATAGCACCTAAATAGGCGGACCGTCATGGTAGACAAGAAGTGTGCTAGAAATAGCAGCTAAATAAGGATAACCGTATGATGGTCCATAGGTGTGCTAGAAATAGTAGCTAAATAGGGGAACATTATGGTGGTTCATAGTTGTGCGAGTAATAACAGCTAAATTGGGGGAACCTCATGGTGGATCATAGGTGTACGAGAAATAGCAGCTAAATAGGAGGCATCTCATGGTGGTCCATAGGTGTGCTAGAAATAGCAGCTAAGTAGGGAAACATTGTGGTGGTCCATAGGTTTGGTAGAAATAGCAGCTATATAAGGATAACCGCATGATGGTCCATCGGTGAGCTAGAAATAGCACCTAAATAGGGGCAACCTCAAGGTGGTCCATAGGTGTGCTAGAAATAGCAGCTAAATAGGGTCACCGTCATGGTAGTCCGGAGGTGTGCTAGAAATGGCAGGTAAATAGGGGAACCTCATGGTGGTCCATAGGTGTGCGAGGAATAGCAGCTAAATAGATGGAACCTCATACTGGTCCATATGTGTGCTAGAAATAGCAGCTAAATCGAAACAACCTGATGGTGGCCCACAGGTGTGCTAGAAATAGCAGCTAAGTAGGGAAACTTCGGGGTGGTCCGTAGGTGTGCTAGAAATAGCAGCTAAGTAGGGAAACATCGAGGTGGTCCATATGTGTGCTAGAAATAGCAGCTAAGTAGGGAATCATCGGCGTGGTCCATAGGTGTGCTAGAAATAGCAGCTAAATAAGGATAACCACATGATGGCCCATCGGTTTGCTAGAAATAGCACCTAAATAGGGGTAACCTCGAGGTGGTCCATAGATGTGCAAGAAATAGCAGCTAAGTAGGAAAACATCGGGGTGGTCCCTAGGTGTGCTCGAAATAGCAGCTAAATAAGTATAACCGCATGTTGGTTCATAGGTGTGCTAGAAAGAGCAATTAAATAGGGGCAACCTCAAGGTGGTCCATAGGTGTGCGAGGAATAGCAGCTAAATAGATAGAATCTCATGCTGGTCCATATGTGTGCTAGAAATAGCAGCTAAATAGAAACAACCTGATGGTGGCCCATAGGTGTGCTAAAAATAGCAGCTAAGTAGGGAAACATCGGGGTGGTCCATAGGTGTGCTAGAAATAGCAGCTAAATAGGGAAGCATCGGGGTGGTCCCTAGGTGTGCTCGAAATAGCAGCTAAATAAGTATAACCGCATGATGGTTCATCGGTGTGCTATAAATAGTAGCTAAATAGGGGCAACCTCAAGGTGGTCCATAGGTGTGCTAGAAATAGTAGCTAAATAGGGCAACATTATAGTGGTTCATAGTTGTGGGAGTAATAACAGCTAAATTGGGAGAACCTCATGGTGGCTGGCTCCTAGGTGTATGAGAAATAACAGCTAAATAGGAGGAACCTCGTGGTGGTCCATAGGTGCTAGAAATAGCAGCTAAGTAGGGAAACATCGTGGTGGTCCATAGGTGTGCAAGAAATAGCAGCTAAATAAGTATAACCTCAAGGTGGTCCATAGATGCGCTAGAAATAGCAGCTAAATAGGGTGACCGTCATGGTAGACCATAGGTGTGCTAGAAATAGCAGCTAAATAGGGTGACCATCATGGTAGTCCGGAGGTGTGCTAGAAATAGCAGCTAAATAGACGTAAACTCATGGTGGTCCATATGTGTGCTAGGAATAGCAGCTAAATAGGGGAACCTCATGGTGGTCCATAGGTGTGCTAGAATAAGCAGCTAAATAGGGGAACCTCATGCTGGTCCATATGTGTGCGAGGAATAGCAGTAACATAGAGACAAACTGATGGTAGCCCATACGTGTGCTAGAAATAGCAGCTAAGTAGGGAAACATCGGGGTGGTCCATAGGTGTGCTGGAAATAGCAGCTAAATAAGGATAACCGCATTATGGTTCATCGGTGTACTAGAGATAACAGCTAAATAGACGTAACCTCATAGTGGTCCATGTGTGTGCTAGAAATAACAGCTAAATAGGGGAACCTCATGGTGGTCCATAGGTGTGCGAGGAATAGCAGCTAAATAGATGAAACCTCATGGTGGTCCATATGTGTGCTAGAAATAGCAGCTAAGTAGAGAGAACCTCATCATGGTCCATATTTGTGCAAGAAACAGCAGCTAAGTAGGGAAGTATCGGGGTGGTCCCTAGGTGTGCTCGAAAGAGCAGCTAAATAGGGGAATCTCATGCTGGTCCATATGTGTGCTAGAAATAGCAGCTAAATAGAAACAATCTGATGGTGACCCATAGGTGTGCTAGAATTAGCAGCTAAGTAGGGAAACATCGGGGTGGTCCATAGGTGTGCTAGAAATAGCAACTAAGTAGGGAAGCATCGGGGTGGTCCCTAGGTGTGCTCGAAATAGCAGCTAAATAAGTATAACCGCATGATGGTCCATCGGTGTGCTACAAATAGTAGCTAAATAGGGGCAACCTCAAGGTGGTCCGTATGAATTCTAGAAATAACAGCTAAATAGGGGAACCTCATGGTGGTCCATGTGTGTGCTAGAAATAGCACCAAAGTAGAGAGAACCTCATGGTGGTCCATTAGGTTTGCAAGAAATAGCAGCTAAGTAGGGAAACATCAGGGTGGTCACTAGGTGTGCTAGAAATAGCAGCTAAATAAGGATAACCGCATGATAGTTCATCGGTGTGCTAGAAATAGCAGCTAAATAGGGGCAAACTCAAGGTGTGCGAGAAATAGCAGCTAAATAGGGTGACCTTCATGGTAGTCCTTAGGTGTGCTAGAAATTGCAGCTAAATAGGGTGACATTCATGGTAGTCCGGAGGTGTGCTAGAAATAGCAGCTAAATAGACGTAAACACATGGTGGTCCATATGTGTGCTAGAAATAGCAGCTAAATAGGGGAACCTCATGGTGGTCCATAGGTGTGCGAGGATAGAAGCTAAATAGATGGAAGCTCATGGTAGTCCATATGTGTGCTAGAAATAGCAGCTAAATAGAGACAACCTGACGGTGGCCCATAGGTGTGCTAGAAATAGCAGCTAAGTGGGGAAGCATCGGGGTGGTCCATAGGTGTGCTAGAAATAGCATCTAAGTAGGGAAGCATCGGGGTGGTCCATAGGTGTGCTAGAAATAGCAGCTAAGTAAAGAAACATTGGGGTGGCCATAGGTGTGCTAGCAATAGCAGCTAAGAAGGGAAACATCGGGGTGGTCTATAGGTGTGTTAGAAATAGCAGCTAAATAAAGATAACCGCATGATGGACCATCGGTTTTCTAGAAATAGCACCTAAATAGGTGTAACCTCAAGGTGGTCCATCTGTGTGCTAGAAAAGCAGCTAAGTTGAGAGAACCTCATGGTGGTCCATAGGTGTGCTAGAAATAGCAGCTAAGTAGGGAAACATCGGGGTGGTCCCTGGGTGTGCTGGACATAGCAGCTAAATAAGGATAACCGCATGATGGTTCATCGGTGTGCTAGAAAAAACAGCTTAATAAACATAACATCATGGTGGTCCATATGTGTGCTAGAAATAACAGCTAAATAGGGGAACCTCATGGTGGTCCATAGGTGTACGAGGAATAGCAGCTAAATAGATGGAACCTCATGGTGGTCCATATGTGTGCTAGAAATAGCAGCTAAGTAGAGAGAACCTCATGGTGGTCCGTAGGTGTGCTAGAAATATCAGCTAAATTAGGAACATTATGGTGATTCATATTTGTGCGAGTAATAACAGCTAAGTTGCAGGAACCTCATGGTGGCTCATAGGTGTACGAGAAATAGCAGCTAAATACGAGGAACCTCATGGTGGTCCATAGGTGTGCTAGAAATAGCAGCTAAGTAGGGAAACATCGGTGTGGTCCATAGGTGTGCTTGAAATAGCAGCTAAATAAGGATAACCGCATGAATGTCCATCGGTGTGCTAGAAGTAGCACCTACATAGGGGCAACTTCAAGGTGTGCTAGAAATAGCAGCTAAGTAGGGTGACCTTCATGGTAGTCCAGAGGTGTGCTAGAAATAGCAGTTAAATAGACGTAAACTCATGGTGGTCCATATGTGTGCTAGAAATAGCAGATAAATAGGGGAATCTGATGGTGGTCCATAGGTGTGCTAGAAATAGCAGCTAAATAGGGGAACCTCATGGGGGTTCATATGTGTGCTGGAAATAGCAGCTAAATAGAGACTATCTGATGGTGGCCCATAGGTGTGTTAGAAATAGCAGCTAAGTAGAGAAACATCGGGCTGGTCGACAGGTGTGCTACAAATAGCAGCTAAGTAGGGAAATATCGGGGTGGTCCATAGATGTGCTAGAAATAGCAGTTAAGTAGGGAACATCGGGGTGGTCCATAGGTGTGCTAGAAATAGCAGCTAAATAAGGATAACCGCATGATGGTCCATCGGTTTGCTAGAAACAGAACCTAAATAGGGGTAACACAAGGTGGTCCATATGAGTGCTAGAATTAGCAGCTAAATAGACGTAACCTCATGGTGGTCCATATGTGTGCTAGAAATAGCAGCTAAATAGGGGAACCTCATGTTGGTCCATAAGTGTGCGAGGAATAGCAACTAAATAGATGGAAGCTCATGGTGGTCCATATGTGTGCTGGAAATAGCAGCTAAATAGAGACAACCTGTTGGTGGCCCACAGGTGTGCTAGAAATAGCATCTAAGTAGGGAAACATCTGGGTGGTCCATATGTGTGCTAGAAATAGCAGCTAACTAGCGAATCATCAGGCTGGTCCATAGGTGTGCTAGAAATAGCAGCTAAGAAGGGACACATCGGGGTTGTCTATGGATGTGCTAGTAACAGCAGCTAAATAAGGATAACCGCATGATGGTCCATTGGCTTGCTAGAAATAGCGCCTAAATAGGGGCACCTCAAGGTGTTCCATATGTCTGCTAGAACTAGCAGCTAAGTAGAAAGAAACTCATGGTGGTCCATAGGTGTGCAAGAAATAGCAGCCAAGTAGGGAAACATCGGGGTGGACAGCTAGGTGTGCTGGAAATAGCAGCTAAATAAGTATAACCGCATGATGGTTCATCGGTGTGCTAGAAATAACAGCTAAATAGACGTAACCTCATGATGCTCCGTATGTGTTCTAGAAATAACAGCTAAATAGGGGAACCTCATGGTGGTCCATAGGTCTGTGAGGAATAGCAGTTAAAAAGGGGAAAATCATGGTGGTCCATATGTGTGTTAGAAATAGCAGCTAAGTAGAGAGAACCTCATGGTGGTCCATTAGGTGTGAAAGAAATAGCAGCTAAGTAGGGAAACATCGGGGTGGTCCCTATGTGTGCTAGAAATAGCTGCTAAATAGTGTGACCGTCATGGTAGACCATAGGCTTGCTAGGAATAGTAGCTAAATAGGGTGACCGTCATGGTAGTTCATATGCAGCTAAATAGAGACAACGTGATGGTGGCCCATAGGTGTGCTAGAAATAGTAGCTAAGTAGGGAAACATCGGGGTGTTCCATAGGTGTGCTAGAAATAGCAGCTAAGTAAAGAAACAACGGTGTGGTCCATTGGTGTGATAGAAATAGCAGCTAAATAAGAATAACCGCATGATGGTCCATCGGTTTGCTAGACATCGCACCTAAATAGGGGTAACCTCAAGGAGGTCCATATGTGTGCTAGAAATAGAAGCTAAGTAGAGTGAACCTCATGGTGGTCCATAGGTGTGCAAGAAATAGCAGCTAAGTAGGGAAACATCGGGGTGGTCCCTAGGTGTTCTGGAAATAGCAGCTAAATAGGGTGACCGTCATGGTAGTCCATAGGTGTGCTAGAAATAACAGCTAAATAGACGTAACCTCATGGTGGTCCATAGGTGTGCTAGAAATAACAGGTAAATAGGTGAACCTCATGGTGGTCCATAGGTTTGCGAGGAATAGCAGCTAAATAGATGGAACCTCATGGTGGTCCATATGTGTGCTAGAAATAGCAGCTAAATAGGGAAACCTCATGGTGCTCCATATGTGTGCTATAAACAGCAGCTAAGTAGGTAAACATCGGGGTGGTCCATAGGTGGGCTAGAAATAGCAGCTAAATAGGGTGACCGTCATGGTAGTCGGGAGGTGTGTTAGAAATAGCAGCTAAATAGGGGAACCTCATGGTGGTCCATAGGTGTGCGAGGAATAGCACCAAAGTAGAGAGAACCTCGTGGTGGTCTATTAGGTGTGCAAGAAATAGCAGCTAAGTAGGGAAACATCAGTGTGGTGCCTAGATGTGCTAGAAATAGCAGCTAAATAAGGATAACCGCATGATGGTTCATTGGTGTGCTAGAAATAGCAGCTAAATAGGGGCAAACTCAAGGTGTGCTAGAAATAGCAGCTAAATAGGGTTACCTTCATGGTAGTCCTTAGGTGTGCTAGAAATTGCAGCTAAATAGGGTGACATTCATGGTATTCCGGAGGTGTGCTAGAAATAACAGCTAAATAGACGTAAACTCATGGTGGACCATATGTATGCTAGAAATAACCGCTAAATAGGGGAACCTCATGGTGGTCCATAGGTGTGCGAGGAACAGCAGCTAAGTAGATGGAACCACATGGTGGTTCATATGTGTGCTAGAAATAGCAGCTAAATAGAGAGAACCTCATGGTGGTCCATAGGTGTGCAAGAAAAAGCAGCTAAGAAGGGAAACATCGTGGTGGTCCCTAGGTGTGCTAGAAATAGCAGCTAAATAAGGATAACCTCATGATGGTTCGTCAGTGTGCACAGAAATAGCAGCTAAATAGGGCAACCTCAAGGTGGTCCATAGGTGTGCTAGAAATAGGAGCTAAATAGGGGAACATTATGGTGGTTCATAGTTGTGCGAGTAATAACAGCTAAATTGAGGAAACCTCATGGTGGCTCATAGGTGTATGAGAAATAGCAGCTAAATAGGAGGAACCTTATGATGGACTATAGGTGTGCTAGAAATAGCAGCTAAGTAGGGAAACATCTGGGTAGTCCACAGGTGTGCTACAAATAGCAGCTAAATAAGGATAACAGCATTATGGTCCATCGGTCTGCTAGAAATAGCACCTAAATAGAGGCAACCTCAAGGCGTGCTAGATTTAGCAGCTAAATAGGGTGACCGGCATGGTAGTACATAGGTGTGCTAGAAATAGCAGCTAAATACGGTGACCGTCATGTAGTCCGGAAGTGTGCTAGAAAAAGCAGCTAAATAGACGTAACCTCATGGTGGTCCATATGTGTGATAGAAAAAGCAGCTAAATAGGGGCACCTCATGGTGGTCCATATGTGTGCTAGAAATAGCAGCTAAATAGAGAGAACCTCATCGTGGTTCATAGGTGTCTTAGAAATAGCAGCTAATTTGCAAAACATCGGGGTGGTCCATAGGTGTGCTAGAAATAGCAGCTAAATAAGGATAATTGCATGATAGTCCATCGGTGTGCTAGAAATAGCACCTAAATAGAGGCAACGTCAAGGTGGGCCATAGGTGTGTAAGAAATAGCAGCGAAATAAGGTGACCGTCATGGTAGTCCATAGGTCTGCTGTAAATAGCAGCTAAATAGGGTGACCCCCATGGTAGTCCGGAGGTGTGCTGGAAATAGCAGCTAAATAGGGTTGCCGTCATGGTAGTCCATAGGTGTGCTAGAAATAGCAGTTAAATAGGGTGACGGTCATGGTAGTCGGGGTGTGTGCTAGAAATAGCAGCTAAATAGAGTAAACTCATGGTGGTCCATATGTGTGCTAGAAATAGCAGTTAAATAGGGGAACATCATGGTGGTCCATAGGTGTGCTAGACATAGCAGCTAAATAGGAGAACCTCATGGTGGTCCATAGGTGTGCGAGGGATAGTAGCTAAATAGATGGAACCTCATGGGGGTCCATATGTGTGCTAGAAATAGCAGCTAAATAAGGATAACCGCTTGATGGTCCATATGTGTGTTAGAAATAACACCTAAATAGGGGCAACCTGAAGGTGTGCTAGAAATAGCAGCTAAATAGGGTGACCGTCATGGTAGTCCATATGTGTGCTAGAAATAGCAGCTAAATAGGGTGACCGTCATGGTAGTCCGGGTGTGTGCTAGAAATAGCAGCTAAATAGGGGAACCTCATGGTGGTCCATAGGTGTGCTAGAAATAGCAGCTAAATAGGGGAACCTCATCGTGGTCCATAGGTGTGCGAGGAATAACAGCTAAATAGATGGAACCTCATGGGGGTCCATATGTATGCTAGAAATAGCAGCAAAATAGAGACAACGTGATGGTGGTCCATAGGTGTGCTAGAAATAGCAGCTAAGTAGGGAAACGTCGGCGTGGTCCATAGGTGTGCTAGAAATAGCAGCTAAGTAGGGAAACATCGGGGTGGTCCATATGTGTGCTAGAAATAGCAGCTAAGTAGAGTGAACCTCATGGTGGTCCATAGGTGTGCAAGAAATAGCAGCTAAGTAGTGAAACATCGGGGTGGTCCCTAGGTGTTCTGGAAATAGCAGCTAAATAGGGTGACCGTCATGGTAGTCAGGAGGTGTGCTAGAAATAACAGCTAAATTGACGTAACCTCATGGTGGTCCATATGTGTGCTAGAAATAACGGCTAAATAGGGGAACCTCATGGTGGTCCATAGGTGTGCGCGGAATAGCAGCTAAATAGATTGGACCTCGTGGTGGTCCATATATGTGCTAGAAATAGCAGCTACATAGAGAGAACCTCATGGTGGTCCATAGGTGTGCAAGAAACAGCAGCTATGTAGGGAAACATCGGGAAGGGGTCCATAGGTGTGCTGGAAATAGCAGCTAAATAGGGTGAACCCCCACGGTAGTCCGGACGTGTGCTAGAAACAGCAAGTAAATAGACGTAACCTCATGGTGGTCCATTTGTGTGCTAGAAATAGCAGCTAATTAGAGGAACCTCATGGTGGTCCATAGGTTTGCAAGAAATAGCAGCTAAGTAGGGAAACATCGGGGTAGTCCCTAGGTGTGCTAGAAATAGCAGCTAAATAAGGATAACCGCATGATGGTTCATCGGTGTGCTAGAAATAGAATTTAAATAAGGGCAACCTCAAGGTGTGCTAGAAATAGGAACTAAATAGGGTGACCCCCATGGTAGTCCGGAAGTGTGCTAGAAATAGCAGCTAAATAGACGTAACCTCATGGTAGTCTATATGTGTGATAGAAAAAGCAGCTAAATAGGGGCATCTCATGGTGATCGATAGGTGTGCTAGAAATAGTAGCTAAATAGAGAGAACCTTATGGTGGTCCATAGGTGTGCAAGAAATAGCAGCTAAGTAGGGAAACATCGGGGTGGTCCATAGGTGTGCTAGAAATAGCAGTTAAATAAGGATAATTGCATGATGCTCCATCGGTGTGCTAGAAATAGCACCTAAATAGGGGCAACCACAAGGTGAGCCATAGGTGTGTTAGAAATAGCAGCTAAATAACTTGACCGTCATGGTAGTCCATAGGTGTGCTGGAAATAGGAACTAAATAGGGTGACCCCCATGGTAGTCCGGAGGTGTGCTTGAAATAGCAATTAAATAGACGTAACCTCATGGTGGTCCATATGTGTGCTAGAAATAGCAGCTAAATAGGGGAATCTCATGGTGGTCCATAGGTGTGCGAGGAATAGCAGCTAAATAGATGGAACCTCATGGTGGTCCATATGTGTGCTAGAAATAGCAGCTAAATAGGGAGAAACTTATGGTGGTCTATAACTGTACTAGAAAGAGCAGCTCAATAGGGGGAACCTCGTGGTAGTCCCTAGTTGTGCTAGAAATAGTAGCTAAATAGGGAAACATTATGGTGGTTCATAGTTGTGCGAGAAATAGCAACTAAACGGGGGGAACCTCATGGTGGCTCATAGGTGTGCGAGAAATAGCAGCTACCTCATGGTAGAAATTGGGGAACCCCATAGTGGTTCATACGTGTGCTGGAAATAGCAGTTTAATAAGGCAAATCTCATGCTTGGCCATACGTGTGCTAGAAATAGCAGCTAAATAGATTGAACCTCATGGTGGTACATATGTGTGCTAGAAATAGCAGCTAAGTAGAGGAACGTCAGGGTTGTCCATAGAATTGCTAGAAATAGCAGCTAAATATGGGAACATCATAATGGTCCAAATGTGTGCTAGAAATAGCAGCTAAATTGCAAAAAACTCATGGTGGTGCATAGGAGTGCTATAAAGAGCAGCTAAATTGTGGGAACCTCATGTTTATCGATAAGTGTGCTACAAATAGCAGGTCAATAAGGGGAACCTGAATGTCGTCAATAAGTGTGCTAGAAATAGCAGCTACATCTGCTAGCCAGGCGGAACCACAATGTGGTCATTAGGTGTGTTAGATATAGCAGCTAATTAGGAGCAACCTCATTGGGGTCCATAGATGTGTTAGAAAAAGCAGCTAAATAGCAGCATAGTAGTTCATAGATGTGCTAGAAATAGTAGCTACATCAGCTAATCAGGTGGAACCTCGTACAGGTCCATAGTTGTGCTAGAAATAGCATCTAAATAGTGGAACATCATGCTGGTCCATAGGTGTGCGAAAAATAGCAGCTAAATAGGAAGAACCTCATGATAGTCGATAAGTGTGCTAGAAATAGCAGCTGAATAGAATGACCCTCATGGTGGTCTAAAGGTTGTTAGAATTAGCAGCTAAATAGGGGAAGCTTATGATGGTCCATACGTGTGCTAAAAATTCCAGCTAAATAGGGGGAAGTTTATGGTGGTCGATATGTGTGCTAGAAATTCCAGCTAAATAGGGGGAACCCTATAATTAATACTAATGAAATTATTGTGTACAGTGCTCAGGTGCACTGCAACTCATCAAAGGTGCATGTATAGTATATAGAATCATGTACAAATGTCAGGAAAATGAACAGTGTATGAGTC
The DNA here is from genome assembly GCA_964016885.1 of Eledone cirrhosa. Taxonomy (NCBI): domain Eukaryota; kingdom Metazoa; phylum Mollusca; class Cephalopoda; order Octopoda; family Eledonidae; genus Eledone; species Eledone cirrhosa. The sequence continues at coordinate 268,170,066 of OZ024740.1, read as the reverse complement.
ATGATATACATGTGTGCGTGTGTTTGGAGGGGGGATATCAGGTATAGTGTTGGCAAATTTCAGGAATCATGGAGGTTTTAAAGGATGCAGTGTCTCGACAGCTAACAACTGATGCAGGTAGTTTGTTCCGTGCAACTCTCAGTGTCAAAAAAATTTTCCGAAAGTCATGGGGGCTGTGCTGTTTTCTGACTTTGTAGGCATGCCCACATCAAAAAGGTGATCGAGGTCGTTGTTGGCAAGATGGTTAATAATTTTGTGGGTGTTTACCAAGTCAGTTGCCAGACGTCGGAGCTTCAATGTATCCATGCCCAGGGAAGCAAGCCGTTCAGAGTATGGTAGATGCCTGATGGAGGGTATTCTCTTGGATGCACGTCTCTGAACAGTTTCCAGCAGGTCAATGTTCTGAACAAGATAGAGGTTCCAGACTGGTGATGCAAATTCTAAGTGTGGCCACACCATAGCTATATACAGCTTTGAATAGATAGCTGGAGAGCGACTGACAAAGGTCTTGCTGAGTGATGCTAAGACACCCTCGGCCTTCTTGACAATTTTAGAGACGTGCTTCGTCCAACGCAAATCGCTGCTGACAGTGATGCTCAGATCACATTTACAAGAAGAGTTCTTGAGTTGTCAATAGGTCTGCTAGAATTAGCAGCTAAATAGAGGAAACTTATAGTAGTCCATAGCAGCTAAGTGGTCACCCGATGGTGTTCCATAGGTGTGCTAGAAATTGCAGCTAAATAGGGGAAACCTAATGGTGGTCAATAGTTGTGCTAGAAATAGCTAAATTTGGGGAACTTTATAGTGGTCCATAGGTATGTTAGAAATAGCAGCTAATTAAGGGAAACCTCATGGTGGTCCATGGGTGTGCTAGAAATAGCGGCCACATCAGCTAAACAGATGGAAACTCATGGTGTTCCATAGGTGTGCTAGAAATAGCAGCTAAATAGATGGAACCTCATGGTGGTCCATAAGTGTGCTACAAATAGCAGCCTCATCAGCTAGAGGGAACCTCATGATGGTATATAGGTGTGCTAGAAATAGCAGCTGAATAAGGGGGAACCTTATTGTGGTGCTTAGGTGTGCTTGAAATTGCTGCTACATCAGCTCAAACATGCCGAACCACACGGTGGTCCATAGTTGTGCTAGAAATAGCATCTAAATCAGCTAAACCTCATGGTGGTCCGTTTGTGTTCTATAAATAGCAGCTCATGGCGGTCCATTGGTGTACTGCTTGGTTAAACAACATCTGTCCTGGGGCAGTGGATTGGCAGTATCGGTGGAACGTCATACATCATGCTGTGGAGCGTATAATTACGGCCCTTTACAGCTAAAGTTCAAATTCCGTTGACGTTTGCTTTGTCTTTCTTCCCTACGAGATTGAAAAAATAAAGCACCAGTAATGCTCTGAGGCACGATGTAATCGACTCTCCTTCCCCCTCCCCAAAATTGCTGGCCTTGCGTCTATAGTAGAAATCATTATTATTATTATTTTGTCCTAATATTTTAGGAATTAAAAATCCTTCCATCAAAATGTTCCGGTCATGTCGCTTTGATATTTGATTTAAATTTTAAATTTAGAAACTGCTTTCATGCGTTATGTTTTGACGTTTGCTGTAGTATCTGCGAAAAGCAGGTGGATTATAATCAATCATTACTTTAAACTTCTGTTTATATCTATAGCAGTATTGTGTTGTTCTCCCTCAATTAATTCTCTAACTACATTTTTGTTTTTCCTTCCTTATGCCCTTGTGTCTCTTTAATGTTGCTGTTTGTGTTACATTTTGGCTCTGTTAGTATATATTCACATTTTTATTTACCTTACAACAACAATGATGGGAGATCAACCTTTTTTTTCTGACAACTCTCTAATGTGAGAGATATGTAGCAAGTCTTTATGGAAAAGTCATAGTAAGAGAGTGTCTATAGGTGAGATATCTGTAGGAAGTATTTATGGAAAGAGGATGGTAACAGTGTCTACGTGAGAGAGAGTTGTAACAAGTCTTTATAGAAAGGAGATGGTAAGAATATGTCTGAAAGCGTTTTAAATCCTGCATGGTAATATGTGTGTGTGTGTATGTGTGTATGCATGCATGTATGTAGTATGTATGTCTCCAAGTGAGATGGGTTAGGCTCCTAGTTTCTGTGCCATCCAGTACTGGACTCCAACTGGCCTCTTTGCATAATGGTGCTAGTCACAAGCATTCCTGCAGCAGGGGATCACCCCTTTCTTAATCTTTATTCACAAGGCCAAGTCTTGATGATATCATTTTCATAAGGTGTTAACTGACTAGAGTTGTGCAATCCACGCTCCAAACAGTTGATAGTGATGCCAATAGACTAAAACACTTGACGTGTCACAATCCAACTTTATTTTGGTAGTCCAAGGCAGAGCATACATACAGTACAGTAGATGTTAGCGAAGGCCATATGAAATTGTGCATAAGTGTATTCAGCTATTGTCCATGTTTCTCTGGGGTTGTTGATCATATTAGGTCCAGCCAGCTAGATGGGAACAGGCTCTAGGCTGGCCTTCATAGCGATAAACTTTAGAAGTTGCTTGTCCTTATCTCTGAATGCTATCTGATGAACTCGGGCCGATGGTTACATGATCACATTACCTAATCATCTACCCCCAGATAGGTATGTATAATGGCTGAATAGATTTATGGCCTTCAGTGATGTTTGCTGTACTGTGTGTATATATATATATATATATATATATATATATATATAATGAAATGACAGGAGGCTGGATTTGTGTAAATCCTTGAAAGGTTTATTATACTATGATCATTTCAATGACCGGGTTCCGTATGAATCCGGTGATATCATCAGGTATTCGAAATATAATACGTGAATGTAATAGATAAAATCCATGGGGCTGGAAATCGAGGACCCGAAGGCGACCGCTATTCTGCTCCTTAAACCTCAGCCGGTCGCCCTCGAGTGACGTGGCTAAAGTTTACCCACGTCACTCGAGGGCGACCGGCTGAGGTTGAAGGAGCAGAATAGCGGTCGCCCTCGGGTCCTCGATTTTCAGCCCCATGGATTGTATCTATTACATTCACGTATTATATTTCGAATACCTGATGATATCACCGGATTCATACGGAACCCGGTCATTGAAATGATCATCTATATATATAAAACTGTGGTTGTCTGTCTGTCTATCGATTTTTGGCACACATCTCCTCTTAGAATCGCTGACGGAATTGCACCGAAATTGCTATACTTGTACATTGAGCCCTAGCGAAGACATCGGAAAAAAAATATTTCAAATTGACCCAACCTATGTGACGAAATCGAATATAATGTATCAATTTTTGAGCGTAAGTTATCAGTTATTTCCCTTTGTTCTGTTTACATTGAGCGTCTTACGTAAAAAATTACGCTGGCTTTCTCAGCGTTTAAAATGACATTAACACAATACACGAACAGTTGTCGAGCCAGCAAAATATTGACCTGCAAAATTCATCAGTTCGAACACTAAGCTTCCGTTTTGCTTCATTTCCATTTAAAAGCATTTTAAAACAATATTTTTACTTGAAAACAAGTCTATTTAAAGACTACGTAAAACAAGCAAATATTTCAGGCGTGCAGACAGACAGTCGTGCAGAGAGGTGATATAGGCGTGCAGACAGACATAACTGATAATTTGGTTACGCTAATGTTTTTCTCTGCGTTGCAGTGTTTACATTTTCGATCTTTGTTAATAAATAACCAGTGCAGTTTTTATCCCCAGCATCCTCTTTTGTTATAACATTCGGGTTATCGTTATGTTTTCTTAACTTCATAAGGCATATTGTTGGTTGATGGAATATTAATCAAAAACACCACATGCAAGTCTGCACAGTAGACATTACAGTTTTTAAGCCAAAAAAGAAACTTAACATTGTAACTTTAACACAGCTACTGAGCGACCCCGAGCAACGCCGGGCTTTACTGCTAGTAGTATAATAAACCTTTCAAGGATTTACACAAATCCAGCCTCCTGTCATTTCATTATAATATTTAACTCTGTAATAGCACCACCAACTACAAAAACAAAGACGGTTGAACTGCTTTACGTTGAGTACTCTCTCTATTATTACATTACGATTGACCATACGGAATTGACCAGCTCTATACAGTGGTGAACCTCAAACCTGAATATATATATATATATATATATATATATATATATATATATATATATATATATACTCAACACGTTTTGAGTTCTCTTCTTTTACAGATAGCCTTACCTAGTATTATACATATGTTATTCACAACATAAAAATCTATTAAATAGATAAAGTAACATATGTATATAACATGTGTGTGTGTATATATAAAGGATCGATCGACTATCGTCAAATCGGACCGAGGAATCAATGTTTCCGTTGGTCTTTCCAGTTGCTAATACTATCTATCGGTCGCAACTCCAGGTAGAAGGAGCAACGTGAAATAAAGTGTCTTGCTCAAGGACATAACGCATCACCTGGTCTGGGAGTCGAACTCACTGTGTATATATATATATATTATGTGTATATATATATATATTGTATATATATATATATATATATATATATATATATATATATATATATATATATATATATATATATTTAAAGATTAAACAAGGTTCAATGAATAAATCAAAGAATGAGTTTTACAATAGATTGGAAGCACTCAACAGTTATGGTTTTCCGGAGTTATTAATATTAATTCAAAATATGTACAAAAATAGACTATTTTTGTTAATATAGTCTATTTTTGTCAATATTTTGAATTAATATATATATATATATATATATATTTATATATATATATATGTGTATATATATATATATATATATATATATATATATATATATATATATATTATATATATTTCGGGTCACTCTTGAGTGCTACTGGTAACATGTAACCCAGTACAACCTGTCGCATGGTCAGGTCGTCGGCGACTAAACCGGCAACCTCACCAAGTTTACTTGGTGAGGAGGAGGATTTTGGACACCCTGCAGAACAAAAAGCAAAACCTGACAAGGGGCGGAAGAACTCATAAGAGTCAACGGCCATCCAAAAGTGTGTAAATATGTACCTACGTGTGTATATGTATATGTGTATATACATGTGTGCATGTGTATGTATATGCGCGGGGACATAGAAATACTCGGGCTAGACACCCGATCGCGCGGTTAAACCACTGGGAGTGAAGGACCCCTAGCCTTTGTCAGGGCATTCTTCTAGGAGAAGGCAACTCAGGAAACTGGGATAACTCCGATATAAAACCTGCGGCTCCGTAGTTACCGATGATGTTGATCTTTTCTTCTTTTCGGTTTATGGCTACTGTCGCTCAGAGAGTGGGATTGGCTCAGTGCACAGTTTTTGCTCACTTTAAAAAGTGAGCATTGCACGATAGCATTAATTAATAATTATTAATGATGGTATATCGTGCAATGGCCATACTCGATAACGCGGGGGCAGCCATTATGTATGTATGTATGTATGTATGTATGTATGTATGTATGTATGTATGTATGTATGTATGTGTGTGTGTGTATGTATTCGAAAGCGAGAAATTCAGAGTAGTAAATGGAAATGAATCATTAGCTATGAACAAAGAAACAAGCTTTACTATATCTAATCCTTCTTTCGTTTCATATATACAAATACGTAGTCTGTCGAAAAAGTATCCGATTTTATTTTTTTTACCGTGGGAAGTAAGACGTTGGGGTACAAATATGTGCAAGTCGAGTCGCATGCATTGTTTTTGGTGAGTTCACTGGATGTGCCAGTTGCTGCCAAGCACTGAGGATACGTGGATGTGTTGTACTACTTAATTGTCTAATTTTGGATCGAACACTACTAACAAGGATCCCGAATTCCTGAATACTATAATAACTCTGTAGATGAATCGTAAATGTATTTCGTTTATTTGTCTGGCTCCCTACTCTTCAGACATGGCTCCGTCTTAATTTTGTTCCGAAAAAATAAAGGTACCGGCTGAGACGGTGCAGCTGATAACCATTCTGGATGAAGCATTCCAAATATGGTTCGAAAATCGGGAAGATCATTGGTCTAAGTGTGTAGAGGCACCAGAGGCCATATTTCGAAGGGGAATAGCAACTGGTCCTGCAGCAAACCCATAAGATCAGGCCCCACCCCCCATGTCGGACACTTTTTCGACAGACCTCATATAGATATTCACGTCAAAAGCTTGATTTTTATCCCATTCATACGCATCACACCCACTACTATATATTTTTACTTGATTGTTTGTTTTCTAACAAACTCCCACATCTTTTAAATCTTCCAGTTGTTCTATGGCTAGTCATATTTATATCCTGAAAATCTATCTCTATATATACTTATTACCACTTCCTTTAGACGGTAACCTCTTGGCAAATTTCCATACCGCATCATACCCCACCTTTTAGATGGAGACGCCACCTGTGTCTATGGAATGCGGTTCACGGTATCATTACCTGATCGTTTTAGTTTTTCGTTTTGTTTTTTTTACAGCAAAAGATTCTGGCCTTTCGTTTCTCTTGTTTGTCACCAAAATTTGTTTGGCTCTCCCACAGACACGTGTTGCGTGGGCACATGTATTTAGGTAAATAAAACGCACACATATATAGACACAGAGACTCCTGTAAACACACATGCACTACACACACGCACACACAGACATATATATATATATATATATAAAGAAATACGTAGACATTTAAATACACACATGCTAACATACATTACTTTTCCTTTCATACGAAGGAAAGAGTTCTAGTTCTATATAAGTAATTTATATATAAAATGAAGATGCCTGTACAAATTAAATACCTTTTTAATATGTTGTCACCACCGGGAATCCACCCGAAATTCTATAAAAATATGTACAGGGTGTCCCCCAAAAATGTATACACATTTCAACAGCATTATAATAAATGTGTATACATTTTTAGGACACCCTGTATATATATATATATGTATGTGTGTAAATACATTTCATATATATATATATATATATACATACATATATATATATATTTATTTATTTATTTATTTACACGCAGATACAGAAATCCATACGCAGGTATATGGACCCTGCAGATATATTTACTAGCGGCACATATATGAGTCATAAAAGCTTAAATCAAATCGAGTTTGGAATGCATATAGGTGCGTTTGTGTATTTAAGTATATACCTACATACAGTCGTACATACTTACACATGTATGCATACGTACCTGTCTATGTATGTATATATGTAAGTATGTATATATATATATATATATATATATATATATATAAAAATATCTTTTAACATGTTAAAATATCCCCCACACACGTACAGACACATTCCTACTGACCATCCCTCTACCACACACATACACACACACACACAGACACACACACACACACACACACACACACACACACACACACACACACACACACACACACACACACACACACACACACACACACACACACACACACACACACACACTTGTTTTAATAGGCATTTGAACTGTCAGCAGGCTGCGGTTCGCACACACATCCCTGCTGACCATTATCACAACAACGAACCTCTTTACTACTACTACTACACACTCACACACACATATTTGTCTTGAAAGACTTATTTTTCAGTGACTTCTCAATCAGCCGAGACAAACCTACATTTGGCGCAAAATCAATTTTTACAATCACATGACCTCTACCGACCAATCAAAATTGTTTTGACCAGAATAATTTTTTCATACATCTGGAGCCACTTTTTTTACATAAAAGAGGTAGAATTTCCAAAACTAATTAGATTAGAGCAAACATCACGGGCGCTCTATCTCAAAATTATATTTGAAAAGCATTAGAAATGCGCAACCGGTAAAAACTTAAAACCAAAACTGAATACTAACCAATACTATTACTAATTTTTACTTATTCCTAATTAAACTATTTTTCACTGGGAACAATTTGTCAGCATTTTCTTTTCCTTTTACCAATATATATATATATATATATATATATATATATATATATGCATACATGCATACGTGCCTGTGTATGTGTGTGTGTATATATATATATATATATATATATATATATATATATAGATAGATAGATAGATAGATTTATTTCTTTATTAGCCACAGGGGCACAAAAGAAGGGGACAAATACAAAGGGGGAAGTTTACATACAATAAAAACGTGTAAAATGTTATCACAGATGGAATTTAAAAGTTAGTCGATTTTCCCCAATAGAGGGAGACAGTTTATATGGGTAACACATACCCCCGAAGAAAAAAAATGTGCAACCCTCATCTCCAGGAGTACGAAGAGCTTGTACTCCTTTCCTCTCCTCCTCCTTTTCCTCAACCTACAGGCTGATATAGAGAAAAGGCCCATTCACTCGGGCCATTCTCGCCACTTTCAGCCACCTTTCATAAAACTTGCTGGGGTACAGCACCTCTCTCTCCATCCTAATTCTTCTTCCAAAGTGGTATTTGAACAAAAGAATCAGTTGTTGGCCGGAGAGAAAGGTGTCTGACCTCAGCCCTTTCAACCTTGTCCACCATACAACCTCTTTCGCCATAGCTATCACACAAAGGAAAACCGCCTCTATATAGATAGATAGATAGATAGATAGATAGATAGATAGATAGATAGATAGATAGATAGATAGATAGATAGATAGATAGATGTGTGTATGTGTATGTATGTGTTGATAATTATCTTCTGATCAGTAGATAACCACCCCCTTGAAATGCATGTAATCACTTATGTTTTTCATTGCACAGAGGAAATAGTGAAAAGTGTTTACACTTAATACTTTTGCAGCAATGCTTCTAATAAGAAAAAGTTTAATGTAGTTTATCTACTCTTCTAATACACGGTGTGTTTTAGCATAAATATTTATTATCTAATAAATTGCATTGCCAAACGAATGCACGTCTCACGATTCTTTTGTGCTCATTTCATTTATAATCTGTAATCTTCTTAGCTTATATAGCGATGCTCTACAAATATTCTTCTCCAAGCTAAATCATAGTAGTAATCTTCTAATAATTATCTCTGAAATCCCTAAAGGTAATCTCTTATGTATTTTTGTTTGTTTTTTTTAATGTATTTTTGTATGTACGATAGTCTGCTGAAAAGTTAATTGGCTGATCACGATACTCTCGTGAAATGATCAAATGAGATATATTCTTCGAGATTGTCACTAATAGTAAACAATGCAGTAATCAATAAGAAATATTGAAATTAACGCAGGCTTCATTTCACAGCTCTCGTATCAATCCTTCACAGTCAGCCTATGAACATTACTGCCTACCCTTGTTTAGAGGATATAGTGAAATGTCTTTACATATCATACTTTTCATAGTGAAATTTTTAACTAATAACCTGTAGCTCTCAAAAATTCTGGTGTTGGCCTCGTACCTCGTTCTGAACTACGTACAAAACTGTATAGGATTGATTTATAACTTAACGTCTCCACTTGAATGATAACCAATTTAACTGTTTTAAGTGACTGTTCCGTCCTTATGAACACTAAATGGCGTTAGGTCCAGCTGAAGGCTAACAGCAAATTTTATTGGTAGACTTCAATTCAAAGACTGGCAACTGGGGGAAATATTTTAGTCGTTTCTATATGAGAAAGACGAATATATATATGTGGGGGGGGGGGGTTGTGTGTGTGCATATATATATATATAGGAACATTTTCAAGACCCCGACGGCAGAGCTCAAGCCGTTTCGACGGCTATTTCTGGACTAAATAGATTTAATTGTGTTTAAAAGAAATTTTGACCAATTATTTTGACAACTACATTCTTCGCATATAAGGAATTAGCCCTTGAAAAGTTCGGTTATTTATTACCACGCTAAACATTCTAATTTAGTCCAGAAATAGCCGTCGAAATGGGTTGAACTCTGCCGTCGGGGTCTTGAACATTTTCCTATTACCCACTCTACTACTCTAAGTATTGAGTACTCTGGTACGTTATGGTCCATCTGGTTCCTTACCACACTTCCTTCGTTATGTATATATATATATATATATATATATATATATATATATATATATAAAGAAAAAAAGATGAAATCGAAAATGTAACTGGAGTCTTATTTAAAAAAATATATATATATTTATTTGGTTCCTTTACCGGTTTCGCAGTTCTTCTGCTTTTCAAAAGTAGAGTTGAGATGGAGGGTCTGTGGTTTTTCTCAGATGTGAGAAAAACCACAGACCCTCCATCTCAACTCTACTTTTGAAAAGCAGAAGAACTGCGAAACCGGTAAAGGAACCAAATAAATATATATATATTTTTTTAAATAAGACTCCAATTGCATTTTCGATTTCATCTTTTTTTCTTTATACTTTCACTCGTGTAGGACACCTCGGTTATTTTTCATTCTGTAAAAAAAAACAACCTCTCTTTCTAATATATATATATATATATATATATATATATATATATATATATATATATATATATATATATATATATATATTAGTAAAAGGAAAAGAAAATACTGACAAATTTTTCCCAGTGAAAAATAGTTTAATTAGGAATAAGTATAAATTAGTAATAAGTATTGGTTAGTATTCAGTTTTAGTTTAAAGTTTTTACCGGTTGTGCATTTCTAATTCTTTTCAAAAATAATTTTGAGATAGAGCGCACGTGATGTTTGCTCTAATCTGATCAGTTTGGGAAATTCTTCCTGTTTTAGGTGAAAAAAGTGGCTCCAGAGGTATTAAGATTTGGTTGGTTGTTGAATGTCACGTGAATGAGTACGATAAATTTCGCGCCAATTCGTGTTGCAAAAATTCTTGTAGTCAAAACAATTTTGATTGGTCGGTAGAGGTCACGTGAATGTTAAAAATTGATTTTGCGCCAAATTTAGGTTTGTCGAAGAGTGTCCTTTTTCGCCTGATTGAGAAGTCACTGAAAAATAAGTTTATTAAGACAAATATGTGTGTGTGTGTGTGTGTGTAGTAAAGAGGTTCATTGTTGTGATAATTGTCAGTAGGTATGTGTGTATGAATTGCACAAATATGTGTGTGTGTGTGTGTGTGTGTGTGTGTGTGTGTGTGTGTGTATGTGTGTGTAGCAGAGTGGTTCGTGGTAGAGGAAATAAATTCGGTCAGTAGGAATGTGTGTGTACGTGTGTGGGGATATTTTAACATGTTGAAAGATATTTTTCAGCTCTTGTCTTATACGGAGAAGTGTGTGTGTGTGTATGTCTGTTTGTATGTTAGTGTACGCGTGTGTGTGTATGTGTGTATGTGTGTGTGTGTGTGTGTGCGTGTGTATGTGTGTGTGTGTGTGTGTGTGTGTGTGTGGATGGACCAGTATTTTTGTGATACTGGTAAAAATGGTGTACATTATTCGATATTTTCAGTAATTTGCAAAGACGATTCTCTCAAAAGAACATCAAAAACATTAATAATAAAAGGGGTGAAATGGTGTATAATATTGTCATAACACCAAGGTGTGTGTGAGTGTCCAGATTGTACGTACTGCAATATATATATTTCTATCCAGAAATAGCCGTCGAAACGGCTTGAGCTCTGAGGTCGGGGTTATACTTTCTCCTATATATATAGGAAAAGAATCACGAGCCCGACGGCCGAGCTCCGACCGTTTCGACAGGTTGATCCGTTCGGATCTAGCTGTCGAAACGACCGGAGCTCAACTGTTGCTGTCCTGACTCTTTTTCTATTACCCACTATACTGCCCTCAATATTGAGTACTCTGGTGCGTTATGGACCACCTGGTATCTTACCACACACTCTTTGTGATATATATATATATATGGTGGCTGCCAACTCGTTTTCGAGTACGGCCACTACTTTATAACCATGTAGGAGAACCCCTACCGATACGCTGAACGAGTGTGACTTTTTAGTCCAGCCAGCAACTTGAAAACTCTGGTACAAACACTACACTTGTGACAATTATTGACACATAGTGCTGGGCCCATGGTACCATGTAATGACAAGTGCAGAGAGATCTCCAGATACAAAGCAATGCCTGTGCCGTGAAGCTTTTATAGTGAGCAAAGGCACTGCACAAAGCCAGTCCCACTCTCTTAACCAAGATGATATTTACCAAAAAGAAGAACAAGTCAACATCATTGGATACCATCAGGGTTGCAGGTGTTATATCAGAGTTTTCCTTCTCCTAGAATTCTGCCTTGACAAAGGCTAAGGGGTCATCTCTCCCGGTGATTTTGGATGGCCATTGACTCTTAAGAGCTCCTTTGCCCTTTGACAGGTTTTGTTTTTAGTCCTGCAGGATGTCCAAAGTCACCCTCCTCACCAAGAAACCTTAGTGGGGTTGCCAGTTTAGTCGCCAACGACCCGACCATGAGACAGGTTGTACTGGGATACATGTTACCAGTAGCACCAAGTGGTGACCTGACATAATATATATATATATATACATACATACATACATACATACATACATACATACATACATACATACATACATACATACATATATATATATATATATATATATATATATATATATATATATATATATTTATATATATATATATATGTGTGAAAGGTAAACAGAAATAACAACACAATCGGTACAGTATATGGAAGGGATATATTAGGTTAACGCTTGATATAGCAGGAAGAGGGTCTTAACGTTTCGGACGTTAGTCCTTCATCAGAAGAAAGAATCAGAAATAAGATAGATTGAGGGGACGGGCGGGATGGAATTGGAAAAAATGTCTTTAGATAAAAATAATAGGTCCTTTCATGTTGACATCTCTTATATAAAATAATTTGTTAAGAGTTCCTCTTAAAAAGTTGTTTTTCATCCGTTATCTTCTCTTTGTTAATTTTCTTAAGTTTGTGAATACTAATTTAATGAACGTGTTATCTCTTCTCCCCCATTTAAGGAAAGCTTTCTTGGTGATTTCTTACGAATGAAACAGTTCTAGTCCTGCAGAAGCCAGTTAGCCATTTCTATATTAAATTTTGTACATACTCTACTACTGTAGTGTATATACCTCACTTACTGTAGTTACCTCCGATTGAACCTGGGACTCACACACACACACATACACATACACATACATACATATGTATGCGTGTGTGTGTGTACGTGTGTGCGTGTGTGTGTGTCTGTGTGTTTGCGTATATATATATATTCATTTATTTATATATCGATATATTTAGAGAGAGAGAGAGAGAGAGAGAGAGAGAGAGATATTGATAGAAATAGAGGGAAGGGGGAGAAACATCTCTTATTTTATTCTTTCTAGGGATTTAGCCATATGACTGTGTGCCAGTATATATTTCATTGATCTCTGAGGAATGGAAGGAAAGTGAATATAGGTTGTATTATATATGCGAATGTTTATGGGTGGATTGGCAGTATCAGTAGAGGGTCGGACGCCATGCTTTCCAGCATAGTTACGTCCCTTTACGATCTGAGTTCAAATCCCGCCGAGGTTGACTTTGCCTTTCATCCTTACGGGGTCGATAAAATAAAGTACCAGTAATGCACTGGGTAATTGCTGGCCTTGTGCCTAAAGTAGAGACAATTATATATGCGAATGTTTATGTGTGTGTGAGTGTGCCCATGCATGTTTCTATATGCCTAGTATATGGCGGTGTATGTAATTGACATAGAAAATAGGTAATAATTGTTTCTACTTTTGGCACAAGGCCAGCAATTATCCCTGTGCATTAGAGGTACTTTATTTTATCGACTCCGTAAGGATGAATGGCAAAGTTAACCTCGGCGGGATTTGAACTCAGACCATAAGGGACCGTAAATCTGTGCTGCAAAGCATGGCGTCTGACCATCTACCGATACTGCCAATCCAGTACACATAAAGATAGGTAATAATCACAGGAGTAAAGTATATTGACTTCGATTAGTTTTCATAATAATCAAGTGATATTTTCCTCTTTGTAATTACTCTTAAAAACAGTTGTAGAGGAATGGATATGGCATAATAATTTACGGGCCAGCGACATAATTTTCAGTTCTGGGTTCAATGCCTTTCGATATTGATTGTGTCTCTCGTCCCTCTTTAGTCAATAATATAAATACCAGTATTATAATTCATGATAACATAACTAGTAATATGGTCGATTAAATCGATTCCATTCTCCTCCTACCTCTCCCTGTCTTATCTCCTACAAATGTGGCTTTGTTGCTGATCAAAAGAAATCATTAGTAATCCATTACTTGATTTTAATTACTGGGCGTTGATAATATACTTGTAAATGGAGATTTTTCAAAATAGTATCCTGTTTCTTTTTAGGTTCAATGATGAGAAAGAATTATAATCGTAAAGGCGTGCATGGTGTTGTGTGTAAAATAGTGGAATATAAAAGGATTTTTTCATAGATAAAAATGAATAAATATACAAATAAATATTTAAAAAATAAATACATAAAAGAATTCCCGATAGAAGGACAGTATAAATCTATAGTAAGTTTTTGTTGGCAGGATATCTATTATAGCAATAATATCCATTTTTCTTGATGCCATATCCTAGAGGTCCTTGAGTGATGACTCATGTAATCCGATTAGTTCGCATTTTTGTATCTCAAAAAGGAGATTTAATTTTAATCCAGATGAAATCTGATGTAATTTCAGTCAGAGGATTTTAAAAAACATTGGTGTAAATATTCTTTCCAGCAGAGCTTTCTGGTAGTAGATTATTTGTGAATATTATCAAGAAGAGTGGAAATTCAATAAACGTTCATTTACTGGTGGTTCCATAACATATTATTTAAGACGCAATAGCCCGATCAATGAATTCTTAGATGAAAGTAAGATATAAATGTGTATTAGACTGAGCTCTCCACAGTGGAGACAAATATCTGTACATACATATAATAAAGTGCCATCTAATTAAGGAGACTCATACCCATCTTGAGGTGGATATTATGCTTGTATTTTTGGAAACGTACGAGATTCGACTGAAATGTGCATAGGCTGAAAGGTTCAAAGGCTTACCAAGATACACTCATGGAATGACCAAATGAGGTTTATTTTCAACGTAGTCTCTGGAAAGATACAATGCAGTTATTAATAAAAAGATTTGAAATTAATGAATTCTAGATTTATCTCTGACCCCACTTCTGGCATTTGCACCTAGAATGGTATTTGCGCCTAGAAAATTTCCCTCTGAGGCACAAGACCGGGCAAGTTTGTTTTATAGAAGACCAGCAATCGCCCATGCATACCAGCCTCCCCTCTCCACGCCACCGATGTTGTCCAAGGGAAAGGCAATGGTCGATACAGCTTGGCAACAGTGACATCGCAAGTCATTTCTACAGCTGAGTAAACTGGAGCCACGTGAAATAAAGTGTCTTGCTTAAGGACAAAACGCATCACCCGGTCCGGGAATCGAACTCACAACTTCTCGATTGCAAGCCCAATGCTCTAATCACTAAGCCATGCGCCTTCACAGTTCTAGCATCCCTCCTTTATAGTCAGCCTATGAACTTTTCAATCCACCCTTGTATATTAATATGTTATGCAGAGTTGAATGAATTAGATTTACGGAAAAAGAGGTGATGATTTTTAGTTAGGTTGACAAAATATTAAAGTCATTGTTTCTGTCAATATTGTACCCATAGCTAAATGTTTACTCGAATATTAGAATATGTATATATAATATATTAATAAATTGTTCATACACCGGTATATTAACAGCTATATATGCAGTTATAATAATACAGTTTCTCCTGTATGTATTTACATATATGTATATTTAAACGAAATACATATATGCATATATCAAGAATGAGGTGAATTAATTTTGCGTATGCGTGAATACATATACATATTCACATATATGAAGTAAATTCATACATACAGATAATTTATTTATTAATTTTCTACACAGCACATTAGGAAATGTTTACCTCATATTTATTGTCAAATCTACACAACGGTTGCGGGGGGGGGCGGGAATAATAGGTAATATTGTATTGAATGAGAGCATATATGACAGAGGTAATAGTGTGTTGCGCAACTAGCTGTTGCGGTAGTTTAATCCTACACTTAGCTCTAAACAAGGTTATAAAATGCCGCAAAGTAAAATTGATGATTGCTTCGTAGTCCTGCTCAGTTCTACTTGCAGAAATGTTTGCTTACTTTAAATTAATGTCCTGACTAG
>OZ024740.1:268103909-268148909 GCA_964016885.1 Eledone cirrhosa | reverse complement strand
CACTGCAATAGGCTTATTTCAGACCTATTGCTGGGCTGTGGTTCCGAGTAGAGGTTTTCTAATCTTACCACTGCAATAGGCTTATTTCAGACCTATTACTGGGCTGTGGTTCCGGGTAGAGGTTTTCTAATCTTACCACTGCAATAGGTTTATTTCAGACCTATTGCTGGGCTGTGGTTCCGGGTAGAGGTTTTCTAATCTTACCACTGCAATAGGCTTATTTCAGACCTATTGCTGGGCTGTGGTTCCGGGTAGAGGTTTTCTAATCTTACCACTGCAATAGGCTTATTTCAGTCCTATTGCTGGGCTGTGGTTCCGGGTAGAGGTTTTCTAATCTTACCACTGCAATAGGCTTATTTCAGTCCTATTGCTGGGCTGTGGTTACGGGTAGAGGTTTTCTAATCTTACCCCTGCAATAGGCTTATTTCAGACCTATTGCTGGGCTGTGGTTCCGGGTAGATATTTTCTAATCTTACCACTGCAATAGGCTTATTTCAGACCTATTGCTGGGCTGTGGTTCCGGGTAGATATTTTCTAATCTTACCACTGCAATAGGCTTATTTCAGACCTATTGCTGGGCTGTGGTTCCGGGTAGATATTTTCTAATCTTACCATTGCAATAGGCTTATTTCAGACCTATTGCTGGGCTGTGGTTCCGGGTAGATATTTTCTAATCTTACCACTGCAATAGGCTTATTTCAGACCTATTGCTGGGCTGTGGTTCCGGGTAGAGGTTTTCTAATCTTACCACTGCAATAGGCTTATTTCAGACCTATTGCTGGGCTGTGGTTACGGGTAGAGGTTTTTTAATCTTACCACTGCAATAGGCTTATTTCAGACCTATTGCTGGGCTGTGGTTCCGGGTAGATATTTTCTAATCTTACCACTACAATAGGCTTATTTCAGACCAATTGCTGGGCTGTGGTTACGGGTAGAGGTTTTCTAATCTTACCACTGCAATAGGTTTATTTCAGACCTATTGCTGGGCTGTGGTTCCGGGTAGAAGTTTTCTAATCTTACCACTGCAATAGGCTTATTTCAGACCTATTGCTGGGCTGTGGTTCCGAGTAGAGGTTTTCTAATCTTACCACTGCAATAGGCTTATTTCAGACCTATTGCTGGGCTGTGGTTCCGGGTAGAGGTTTTCTAATCTTACCACTTCAATAGGTTTATTTCAGACCTATTGCTGGGCTGTGGTTCCGGGTAGAGGTTTTCGTATCTTACCACTGCAATAGGCTTATTTCAGTCCTATTGCTGGGCTGTGGTTACGGGTAGAGGTTTTCTAATCTTACCCCTGCAATAGGCTTATTTCAGACCTATTGCTGGGCTGTGGTTCCGGGTAGATATTTTGTAATCTTACCACTGCAATAGGCTTATTTCAGACCTATTGCTGGGCTGTGGTTCCGGGTAGATATTTTCTAATCTTACCACTGCAATAGGCTTATTTCAGACCTATTGCTGGGCTGTGGTTCCGGGTAGAGGTTTTCTAATCTTACCACTGCAATAGGCTTATTTCAGACCTATTGCTGGGCTGTGGTTCCGGGTAGAGGTTTTCTAATCTTACCACTGCAATAGGCTTATTTCAGACCTATTGCTGGGCTGTGGTTCCGGGTAGATATTTTCTAATCTTACCACTGCAATAGGCTTATTTCAGACCTATTGCTGGGCTGTGGTTCCGGGTAGAGGTTTTCTAATCTTACCACTGCAATAGGCTTATTTCAGACCTATTGCTGGGCTGTGGTTACGGGTAGAGGTTTTCTAATCTTACCACTGCAATAGGCTTATTTCAGACCTATTGCTGGGCTGTGGTTCCGGGTAGATATTTTCTAATCTTACCACTGCAATAGGCTTATTTCAGACCTATTGCTGGGCTGTGGTTCCGGGTAGAGGTTTTCTAATCTTACCACTGCAATAGGCTTATTTCAGACCTATTGCTGGGCTGTGGTTCCGGGTAGAGGTTTTCTAATCTTACCACTGTAATAGGCTTATTTCAGACCTATTGCTGGGCTGTGGTTACGGGTAGAGGTTTTCTAATCTTACCACTGCAATAGGCTTATTTCAGACCAATTGCTGGGCTGTGGTTACGGGTAGAGGTTTTCTAATCTTACCACTGCAATAGGCTTATTTCAGACCTATTGCTGGGCTGTGGTTCCGGGTAGATATTTTCTAATCTTACCACTGCAATAGGCTTATTTCAGACCTATTGGTGGGCTGTGGTTCCGGGTAGATATTTTCTAATCTTACCACTGCAATAGGCTTATTTCAGACCTATTGCTGGGCTGTGGTTCCGGGTAGAGGTTTTCTAATCTTACCACTGCAATAGGCTTATTTCAGACCAATTGCTGGGCTGTGGTTACGGGTAGAGGTTTTCTAATCTTACCACTGCAATAGGCTTATTTCAGACCTATTGCTGGGCTGTGGTTCCGGGTAGAAGTTTTCTAATCTTACCACTGCAATAGGCTTATTTCAGACCTATTGCTGGGCTGTGGTTCCGAGTAGAGGTTTCCTAATCTTACCACTGCAATAGGCTTATTTCAGACCTATTGCTGGGCTGTGGTTCCGGGTAGATGTTTTCTAATCTTACCAGTTCAATAGGTTTATTTCAGACCTATTGCTGGGCTGTGGTTCCGGGTAGAGGTTTTCTAATCTTACCACTGCAATAGGCTTATTTCAGACCTATTGCTGCGCTGTGGTTCGGGTAGAGGTTTTCTAATCTTACCACTGCAATAGGCTTATTTCAGTCCTATTGCTGGGCTGTGGTTACGGGTAGAGGTTTTCTAATCTTACCCCTGCAATAGGCTTATTTCAGACCTATTGCTGGGCTGTGGATCCGGGTAGATATTTTCTAATCTTACCACTGCAATAGGCTTATTTCAGACCTATTGCTGGGCTGTGGTTCCGGGTAGATATTTTCTAATCTTACCACTGCAATAGGCTTATTTCAGACCTATTGCTGGGCTGTGGTTCCGGGTAGAGGTTTTCTAATCTTACCACTGTAATAGGCTTATTTCAGACCTATTGCTGGGCTGTGGTTACGGGTAGAGGTTTTCTAATCTTACCACTGCAATAGGCTTATTTCAGACCTATTGCTGGGCTGTGGTTCCGGGTAGATATTTTCTAATCTTACCACTGCAATAGGCTTATTTCAGACCTATTGCTGGGCTGTGGGTCCGGGTAGATATTTTCTAATCTTACCACTGCAATAGGCTTATTTCAGACCTATTGCTGGGCTGTGGTTCCGGGTAGATATTTTCTAATCTTACCACTGCAATAGGCTTATTTCAGACCTATTGCTGGGCTGTGGTTCCGGGTAGAGGTTTTCTAATCTTACCACTGCAATTGGCTTAATTCAGACCTATTGCTGGGCTGTGGTTACGGGTAGAGGTTTTCTAATCTTACCACTGCAATAAGCTTATTTCAGACCTATTGCTGGGTTGTGGTTCCGGGTAGAGGTTTTCTAATCTTACCACTGTAATAGGCTTATTTCAGACCTATTGCTGGGCTGTGGTTCCGGGTAGAGGTTTTCTAATCTTACCACTGTAATAGGCTTATTTCAGACCTATTGCTGGGCTGTGGTTCCGAGTAGAGGTTTTCTAATCTTACCACTGTAATAGGCTTATTTCAGTCCTATTGCTGGGCTGTGGTTCCGAGTAGAGGTTTTCTAATCTTACCACTGCAATAGGCTTATTTCAGACCTATTTCTGGGCTGTGGTTCCGGGTAGAAGTTTTCTAATCTTACCACTGCAATAGGCTTATTTCAGACCTATTGCTGGGCTGTGGTTCTGAGTAGAGGTTTTCTAATCTTACCACTGCAATAGGCTTATTTCAGACCTATTGCTGGGCTGTGGTTCCGGGTAGAGGTTTTCTAATCTTACCACTGCAATAGGGTTATTTCAGACCTATTGCTGGGCTGTGGTTCCGGGTAGAGGTTTTCTAATCTTACCACTGCAATAGGCTTATTTCAGACCTATTGCTGGGCTGTGGTTCCGGGTAGAGGTTTTCTAATCTTACCACTGCAATAGGCTTATTTCAGTCCTATTGCTGGGCTGTGGTTACGGGTAGAGGTTTTCTAATCTTACCCCTGCAATAGGCTTATTTCAGACCTATTGCTGGGCTGTGGTTCCGGGTAGAGGTTTTCTAATCTTACCACTGCAATAGGCTTATTTCAGACCAATTGCTGGGCTGTGGTTCCGGGTAGAGGTTTTCTAATCTTACCACTGCAATAGGCTTATTTCAGACCTATTGCTGGGCTGTGGTTCCGGGTAGAGGTTTTCTAATCTTACCACTGTAATAGGCTTATTTCAGACCTATTGCTGGGCTGTGGTTACGGGTAGAGGTTTTCTAATCTTACCACTGCAATAGGCTTATTTCAGACCTATTGCTGGGCTGTGGTTCCGGGTAGATATTTTCTAATCTTACCACTGCAATAGGCTTATTTCAGACCTATTGCTGGGCTGTGGTTCCGGGTAGATATTTTCTAATCTTACCACTGCAATAGGCTTATTTCAGACCTATTGCTGGGCTGTGGTTCTGGGTAGAGGTTTTCTAATCTTACCACTGCAATAGGCTTATTTCAGACCTATTGCTGGGCTGTGGTTCCGGGTAGAGGTTTTCTAATCTTACCACTGCAATAGGCTTATTTCAGTCCTATTGCTGGGCTGTGGTTACGGGTAGAGGTTTTCTAATCTTACCACTGCAATAGGCTTATTTCAGACCTATTGCTGGGCTGTGGTTCCGAGTAGAGGTTTTCTAATCTTACCACTGTAATAGGCTTATTTCAGTCCTATTGCTGGGCTGTGGTTCCGAGTAGAGGTTTTCTAATCTTACCAATGCAATAAGCTTATTTCAGACCTATTGCTGGGCTGTGGTTCCGGGTAGAGGTTTTCTAATCTTACCACTGCAATAGGCTTATTTCAGACCTATTGCTAGGCTGTGGTTCCGGGTAGAGGTTTTCTAATCTTACCACTGTAATAGGCTTATTTCAAACCTATTGCTGGGCTGTGGTTACGGGTAGAGGTTTTCTAATCTTACCACTGCAATAGGCTTATTTCAGACCTATTGCTGGGCTGTGGTTCCGGGTAGATATTTTCTAATCTTACCACTGCAATAGGCTTATTTCAGACCTATTGCTGGGCTGTGGATCCGGGTAGATATTTTCTAATCTTACCACTGCAATAGGCTTATTTCAGACCTATTGCTGGGCTGTGGTTCCGGGTAGATATTTTCTAATCTTACCACTGCAATAGGCTTATTTCAGACCTATTGCTGGGCTGTGGTTCCGGGTAGAGGTTTTCTAATCTTACCACTACAATAGGCTTATTTCAGACCAATTGCTGGGCTGTGGTTACGGGTAGAGGTTTTCTAATCTTACCACTGCAATAGGCTTATTTCAGACCAATTGCTGGGCTGTGGTTACGGGTAGAGGTTTTCTAATCTTACCACTGCAATAGGTTTATTTCAGACCTATTGCTGGGCTGTGGTTCCGGGTAGAAGTTTTCTAATCTTACCACTGCAATAGGCTTATTTCAGACCTATTGCTGGGCTGTGGTTCCGAGTAGAGGTTTTCTAATCTTACCACTGCAATAGGCTTATTTCAGACCTATTGCTGGGCTGTGGTTCCGGGTAGAGGTTTTCTAATCTTACCACTTCAATAGGTTTATTTCAGACCTATTGCTGGGCTGTGGTTCCGGGTAGAGGTTTTCTAATCTTACCACTGCAATAGGCTTATTTCAGACCTATTGCCGGGCTGTGGTTCCGGGTAGAGATTTTCTAATCTTACCACTGCAATAGGCTTATTTCAGTCCTATTGCTGGGCTGTGGTTACGGGTAGAGGTTTTCTAATCTTACCCCTGCAATAGGCTTATTTCAGACCTATTGCTGGGCTGTGGTTCCGGGTAGATATTTTCTAATCTTACCACTGCAATAGGCTTATTTCAGACCTATTGCTGGGCTGTGGTTCCGGGTAGATATTTGCTAATCTAACCACTGCAATAGGCTTATTTCAGACCTATTGCTGGGCTGTGGTTCCGGGTAGAGGTTTTCTAATCTTACCACTGCAATAGGCTTATTTCAGACCTATTGCTGGGCTGTGGTTCCGGGTAGAGGTTTTCTAATCTTACCACTGCAATAGGCTTATTTCAGACCTATTGCTGGGCTGTGGTTCCGGGTAGATATTTTCTAATCTTACCACTGCAATAGGCTTATTTCAGACCTATTGATGGGCTGTGGTTCCGGGTAGAGGTTTTCTAATCTTACCACTGCAATTGGCTTAATTCAGACCTATTGCTGGGCTGTGGTTACGGGTAGAGGTTTTCTAATCTTACCACTGCAATAGGCTTATTTCAGACCTATTGCTGGGTTGTGGTTCCGGGTAGAGGTTTTCTAATCTTACCACTGTAATAGGCTTATTTCAGACCTATTGCTGGGCTGTGGTTCCGAGTAGAGGTTTTCTAATCTTACCACTGTAATAGGCTTATTTCAGTCCTATTGCTGGGCTGTCGTTCCGAGTACTGGTTTTCTAATCTTACCACTGCAATAGGCTTATTTCAGACCTATTGCTGGGCTGTGGTTCCGGGTAGATATTTTCTAATCTTACCACTGCAATAGGCTTATTTCAGACCTATTGCTGGGCTGTGGTTCCGGGTAGAGGTTTTCTAATCTTACCACTGCAATAGGCTTATTTCAGACCAATTGCTGGGCTGTGGTTACGGGTAGAGGTTTTCTAATCTTACCACTGCAATAGGCTTATTTCAGACCAATTGCTGGGCTGTGGTTACGGGTAGAGGTTTTCTAATCTTACCACTGCAATAGGTTTATTTCAGACCTATTGCTGGGCTGTGGTTCCGGGTAGAAGTTTTCTAATCTTACCACTGCAATAGGCTTATTTCAGACCTATTGCTGGGCTGTGGTTCCGAGTAGAGGTTTTCTAATCTTACCACTGCAATAGGCTTATTTCAGACCTATTGCTGGGCTGTGGTTCCGGGTAGAGGTTTTCTAATCTTACCACTTCAATAGGTTTATTTCAGACCTATTGCTGGGCTGTGGTTCTGGGTAGAGGTTTTCTAATCTTACCACTGCAATAGGCTTATTTCAGACCTATTGCCGGGCTGTGGTTCCGGGTAGAGATTTTCTAATCTTACCACTGCAATAGGCTTATTTCAGTCCTATTGCTGGGCTGTGGTTACGGGTAGAGGTTTTCTAATCTTACCCCTGCAATAGGCTTATTTCAGACCTATTGCTGGGCTGTGGTTCCGGGTAGATATTTTCTAATCTTACCACTGCAATAGGCTTATTTCAGACCTATTGCTGGGCTGTGGTTCCGGGTAGATATTTTCTAATCTTACCACTGCAATAGGCTTATTTCAGACCTACTGCTGGGCTGTGGTTCCGGGTAGAGGTTTTCTAATCTTACCACTGCAATAGGCTTATTTCAGACCTATTGCTGGGCTGTGGTTCCGGGTAGAGGTTTTCTAATCTTACCACTGCAATAGGCTTATTTCAGACCTATTGCTGGGCTGTGGTTCCGGGTAGATATTTTCTAATCTTACTATTGCAATAGGCTTATTTCAGACCTATTGCTGGGCTGTGGTTCCGGGTAGAGGTTTTCTAATCTTACCACTGCAATAGGCTTATTTCAGACCTATTGCTGGGCTGTGGTTACGGGTAGAGGTTTTCTAATCTTACCACTGCAATAGGCTTATTTCAGACCTATTGCTGGGCTGTGGTTCCGGGTAGATATTTTCTAATCTTACCACTGCAATAGGCTTATTTCAGACCTATTGCTGGGCTGTGGTTCCGGGTAGAGGTTTTCTAATCTTACCACTGCAATAGGCTTATTTCAGACCTATTGCTGGGCTGTGGTTCCGGGTAGAGGTTTTCTAATCTTACCACTGTAATAGGCTTATTTCAGACCTATTGCTGGGCTGTGGTTCCGGGTAGATATTTTCTAATCTTACCACTGCAATAGGCTTATTTCAGACCAATTGCTGGGCTGTGGTTACGGGTAGAGGTTTTCTAATCTTACCACTGCAATAGGCTTATTTCAGACCTATTGCTGGGCTGTGGTTCCGGGTAGATATTTTCTAATCTTACCACTGCAATAGGCTTATTTCAGACCTATTGGTGGGCTGTGGTTCCGGGTAGATATTTTCTAATCTTACCACTGCAATAGGCTTATTTCAGACCTATTGCTGGGCTGTGGTTCCGGGTAGAGGTTTTCTAATCTTACCACTGCAATAGGCTTATTTCAGACCAATTGCTGGGCTGTGGTTACGGGTAGAGGTTTTCTAATCTTACCACTGCAATAGGCTTATTTCAGACCAATTGCTGGGCTGTGGTTACGGGTAGAGGTTTTCTAATCTTACCACTGCAATAGGTTTATTTCAGACCTATTGCTGGCCTGTGGTTCCGGGTAGAAGTTTTCTAATCTTACCACTGTAATAGGCTTATTTCAGACCTATTGCTGGGCTGTGGTTCCGAGTAGAGGTTTCCTAATCTTACCACTGCAATAGGCTTATTTCAGACCTATTGCTGGGCTGTGGTTTCGGGTAGAGGTTTTCTAATCTTACCAGTTCAATAGGTTTATTTCAGACCTATTGCTGGGCTGTGGTTCCGGGTAGAGGTTTTCTAATCTTACCACTGCAATAGGCTTATTTCAGACCTATTGCTGGGCTGTGGTTCGGGTAGAGGTTTTCTAATCTTACCACTGCAATAGGCTTATTTCAGTCCTATTGCTGGGCTGTGGTTACGGGTAGAGGTTTTCTAATCTTACCCCTGCAATAGGCTTATTTCAGACCTATTGCTGGGCTGTGGTTCCGGGTAGATATTTTCTAATCTTACCACTGCAATAGGCTTATTTCAGACCTATTGCTGGGCTGTGGTTCCGGGTAGATATTTTCTAATCTTACCACTGCAATAGGCTTATTTCAGACCTATTGCTGGGCTGTGGTTCCGGGTAGAGGTTTTCTAATCTTACCACTGCAATAGGCTTATTTCAAACCTATTGCTGGGCTGTGGTTCCGGGTAGAGGTTTTCTAATCTTACCACTGTAATAGGCTTATTTCAGACCTATTGCTGGGCTGTGGTTACGGGTAGAGGTTTTCTAATCTTACCACTGCAATTGGCTTAATTCAGACCTATTGCTGGGCTGTGGTTACGGGTAGAGGTTTTCTAATCTTACCACTGCAATAAGCTTATTTCAGACCTATTGCTGGGTTGTGGTTCCGGGTAGAGGTTTTCTAATCTTACCACTGTAATAGGCTTATTTCAGGCCTATTGCTGGGCTGTGGTTCCGGGTAGAGGTTTTCTAATCTTACCACTGTAATAGGCTTATTTCAGTCCTATTGCTGGGCTGTGGTTCCGAGTAGAGGTTTTCTAATCTTACCACTGTAATAGGCTTATTTCAGTCCTATTGCTGGGCTGTGGTTCCGAGTAGAGGTTTTCTAATCTTACCACTGCAATAGGCTTATTTCAGACCTATTTCTGGGCTGTGGTTCCGGGTAGAAGTTTTCTAATCTTACCACTGCAATAGGCTTATTTCAGACCTATTGCTGGGCTGTGGTTCTGAGTAGAGGTTTTCTAATCTTACCACTGCAATAGGCTTATTTCAGACCTATTGCTGGGCTGTGGTTCCGGGTAGAGGTTTTCTAATCTTACCACTGCAATAGGTTTATTTCAGACCTATTGCTGGGCTGTGGTTCCGGGTAGAGGTTTTCTAATCTTACAACTGCAATAGGCTTATTTCAGACCTATTGCTGGGCTGTGGTTCCGGGTAGATAGTTTCTAATCTTACCACTGCAATAGGCTTATTTCAGACCTATAGCTGGGCTGTGGTTCCGGGTAGATATTTTCTAATCTTACCACTGCAATAGGCTTATTTCAGACCTATTGCTGGGCTGTGGTTCCGGGTAGAGGTTTTCTAATCTTACCACTGCAATAGGCTTATTTCAGACCTATTGCTGGGCTGTGGTTCTGAGTAGAGGTTTTCTAATCTTACCACTGCAATAGGCTTATTTCAGACCTATTGCTGGGCTGTGGTTCCGGGTAGAGGTTTTCTAATCTTACCACTGCAATAGGCTTATTTCAGACCTATTGCTGGGCTGTGGTTCCGGGTAGAGGTTTTCTAATCTTACCACTGCAATAGGCTTATTTCAGTCCTATTGCTGGGCTGTGGTTACGGGTAGAGGTTTTCTAATCTTACCCCTGCAATAGGCTTATTTCAGACCTATTGCTGGGCTGTGGTTCCGGGTAGATAGTTTCTAATCTTACCACTGCAATAGGCTTATTTCAGACCTATAGCTGGGCTGTGGTTCCGGGTAGATATTTTCTAATCTTACCACTGCAATAGGCTTATTTCAGACCTATTGCTGGGCTGTGGTTCCGGGTAGAGGTTTTCTAATCTTACCACTGCAATAGGCTTATTTCAGACCTATTGCTGGGCTGTGGTTCCGGGTAGAGGTTTTCTAATCTTACCACTGTAATACGCTTATTTCAGACCTATTGCTGGGCTGTGGTTACGGGTAGAGGTTTTCTAATCTTACCACTGCAATAGGCTTATTTCAGACCTATTGCTGGGCTGTGGTTCCGGGTAGATATTTTCTAATCTTACCACTGCAATAGGCTTATTTCAGACCTATTGCTGGGCTGTGGTTCCGGGTAGATATTTTCTAATCTTACCACTGCAATAGGCTTATTTCAGACCTATTGCTGGGCTGTGGTTCCGGGTAGAGGTTTTCTAATCTTACCACTGCAATTGGCTTAATTCAGACCTATTGCTGGGCTGTGGTTACGGGTAGAGGTTTTCTAATCTTACCACTGCAATAGGCTTATTTCAGACCTATTGCTGGGTTGTGGTTCCGGGTAGAGGTTTTCTAATCTTACCACTGTAATAGGCTTATTTCAGACCTATTGCTGGGCTGTGGTTCCGGGTAGAGGTTTTCTAATCTTACCACTGTAATAGGCTTATTTCAGACCTATTGCTGGGCTGTGGTTCCGAGTAGAGGTTTTCTAATCTTACCACTGTAATAGGCTTATTTCAGTCCTATTGCTGGGCTGTCGTTCCGAGTACTGGTTTTCTAATCTAACCACTGCAATAGGCTTATTTCAGACCTATTGCTGGGCTGTGGTTCCGGGTAGATATTTTCTAATCTTACCACTGCAATAGGCTTATTTCAGACCTATTGCTGGGCTGTGGTTCCGAGTAGAGGTTTTCTAATCTTACCACTGCAATAGGCTTATTTCAGACCTATTGCTGGGCTGTGGTTCCGGGTAGAGGTTTTCTAATCTTACCACTGCAATTGGTTTATTTCAGACCTATTGCTGGGCTGTGGTTCTGGGTAGAGGTTTTCTAATCTTACCACTGCAATAGGCTTATTTCAGACCTATTGCTGGGCTGTGGTTCCGGGTAGAGGTTTTCTAATCTTACCACTGCAATAGGCTTATTTCAGTCCTATTGCTGGGCTGTGGTTACGGGTAGAGGTTTTCTAATCTTACCACTGCAATAGGCTTATTTCAGACCTATTGCTGGGCTGTGGTTCCGAGTAGAGGTTTTCTAATCTTACCACTGTAATAGGCTTATTTCAGTCCTATTGCTGGGCTGTGGTTCCGAGTAGAGGTTTTCTAATCTTACCACTGTAATAGGCTTATTTCAGACCTATTGCTAGGCTGTGGTTCCGTGTAGAGGTTTTCTAATCTTACCACTGCAATAGGTTTATTTCAGACCTATTGCTGGGCTGTGGTTCAGGGTAGAGGTTTTCTAATCTTACCACTGCAATAGGTTTATTTCAGACCTATTGCTGGGCTGTGGTTCCGGGTAGAGGTTTTCTAATCTTACCACTGCAATAGGTTTATTTCAGACCTATTGCTGGGCTGTGGTTCCTGGTAGAGGTTTTCTAATCTTACCACTGCAATAGGCTTATTTCAGACCTATTGCTGGGCTGTGGTTCCGGGTAGAGGTTTTCTAATCTTACCACTGCAATGGGCTTATTTCAGACCTATTGCTGGGCTGTGGTTCCGGGTAGAGGTTTTCTAATCTTACCACTGTAATAGGTTTATTTCAGACCTATTGCTGGTTTGTGGTTCCGGGTAGAGGTTTTCTAATCTTACCACTGTAATAGGTTTATTTCAGACCTATTGCTGGGTTGTGGTTCCGGGTAGAGGTTTTCTAATCTCACCATAGAAAAATTGAGGTCAGCTCTTGAGAGCAGCTGTTGAACGGAATAGTTGTCTATTTTGTCCTGCCTCCTCTCCACTCTCCACTCACCCACCTTAGTTCCTCCTCTACAAGTAATCCTTAGTGCCCTCATCGCTCCATTAACATACCTTAGTAGCTATCTTCACCACCATCACTATAACGATCAGTGTACATACCTTGCCATCTTTGCTCCTCCATTATCACTCCCGCGATAATACGTCCAATATATGCTAGCGGGGACGTTAAGGCGTCTTCGGACCCTGTACGACGAGCTCCTCCGTAAAATCGTTTCGTCAGCATCCCGTCTAAGGAAGGAAGCCCGTGAGATGGGATGCTGCTGCAGTGGATGTCGCTGGCCATTGTCCTCTGAAATGCTTTTGTCCGCGGAGCGCAGCCCAAACACTGTCCCGCCTGAAGCATACCCTCTGCTCCTCCTTCCTCCTTTCCATCCATTGTCACATAGTCCTTGTTTTCCCTATTTCCTTCTCGTTTCTGGTATTTATAGCCTTTTCTCCTACTTTACTACACCCTCAGATCTGCCCTTCTTTACTGCTTTCCGCCTCTGTTTGTTGCTTCGTTTCATTTTTATCCTTTTTTTCTTTTCTCTTTTTCTTTTATATTTCCATCAATATTTGCAATGCTATTTATACAACTGTGAATTGATTTATTGTCTCTAAATCTATTAAATAAAAATATCTTACTGACCATATATGTAATAAAGTATGGGTTAACTGACTGTCAGTGAAAAAAAAATGTTTAATTTGTGTGTGTATATATATATATATATATATATATATATATATATATATATGTGTGTGTGTGTATGTATAAGTGTATATATCTAAATATATATATATATATAAGTATGCATACGTACACACATATATATATGTGTGTGTGTGTATAACTGTATATATCTAAATATATATATATATATATATACATTATGAAGAGAGAAGAAACATTTAGATATAATTAGTAATAAAATGTATCATACCTAACCTGCTCCTAGATTCCTCGACTACGTTGTTTCGTGGCATAAACAAAAACAATATATCATAAAGATATAGAGTCCTTGCGAGGTCTGCCGACTTATCAAGAGGATACCTCATTTTACTAGTCTCAAGAACGCGTCTACACGACCGAAACTACGTAGTCGAGGAATTTAGGAGCAGTTTAGATATGATACATTTTATTACTAATTATATCTAAATGTTTCTTCTCTCTTCATAATGTATTTTTAACTCTGATACTGGTTCAGTCTAGTTCAACTGAATTGGTCTGTCCCAGTCATTCATTGAGCAACATCGGTGAAGTTGGCACCCTTAACTCACAGTTGGGTGCGGATGCATTCATGTATATATGTGTGTGTCCGCATGTATCTGTGTGTTTCTAAATATATTGTTAATAACTCCCTCTGGTCGAGCAATCTTTGAAGTGTGGGGACAGCTGGAAAGCTTCCATTACTCATACTTCTCGCCTTCTTCACCACCTCTTCTACGGCCTCGATATAAATACCCCCTCCGCCTCCGTGGTATTTTCTTCGGGGTTATAAGAGGCTTAGCTCTGTTTCTCGACCGTTATATCGCGTGACTATCTCCCCCTCCGCCTTTTGGGATTCTTTCTCACGTCGTGTAGACGCGTTCTTGAGACTAGTAAAATGAGGTATCCTCTTGATAAGTCGGCAGACCTCGCAAGGACTCTATATCTTTATGATATATTGTTTTTGTTTATGCCACGAAACTACGTAGTCGAGGAATTTAGGAACAGTTTAGGTATGATACATTTTATTACTAATTATATCTAAATGTTTCTTCTCTCTTCATAATGTATTTTTAACTCTGATACTGGTTCAGTCTAGTTCAACTGAATTGGTCTGTCCCAGTCATTCATTGAGCAACATCGGTGAAGTTGGCACCCTTAACTCACAGTTGGGTGCGGATGCATTCATGTATATATGTGTGTGTCCGCATGTATCTGTGTGTTTCTAAATATATTATATATATATATATATAAGTATGCATACGCACACACATATATATATATACATATCTCTATATATGTATATACAAACACATATATACATATACATATGTACGTATGGGTTATATCGCACATTTATAAGGAGAGAGAGTTTGTTGGTTTAGTGAGAGAGGGGGAATTCTGAGAGAGAGAGAGAGTGAAGTATGTATTGGGATATAGAGAGAGGGAGAGTATTTGGTGGCCTGGTGAGAGAGGGGAAAATGTGAGATAGAGTGAGGTATAGAGTGTGATATAGAGAGCGGGAGTGAATTTGTTGGTTTAGTGAGAGAGAGGATATTATGATAGTGTGAGAGAGTGAGGTATGTAGTCGATTATAGTGAGGGTAAGAAATGTTGGTGGTCTAGTGAAAGAGGGGCAATTGTAAGAGAGAGTGGGGTATGTAGCAGGTTATAGACAGTTGTGAAAGTTTATTGAGCTAATGAGAGAGGGGAATTAAGAAAGGGAAATTGAGTGAGGTATGTAATGGAATATAGAGAGGGGTAATTGTGTGAGAGTGAGGTATGTATGGGATATAGAGAGCAGAAGAGAATTTGTTGGTCTAGTGAGAGAGGGGGAAGTGTGAGAGAGAGTGAGGTATGTAGTGAGTTATAGAGAAGGGTGAGAGTGTATCGGCCTAGTGAGAGAGGGGAAACTAAGAGAGGGAAAATGAGTGAGGTATGTAGTGGAATATAGAGAGGAGAGTATTTGTTAATCTATTGAGAGAGTGGGTATTGTGAGAGAAAGTGAGGCATGAAGTGGAATATATAAAGAGCAGGAGATAGTTTGGTGGTTTGTGAGAGAGTGAGGTATGTAGTGGGATATAGAGAGGGGCAGAAAGTTTGGTGGTATAGTGGGAAAGGGGTAATTGTGAAAGGAATACAGAGTGAAGCATTTAGTGTGATATAGTGAGGGGGAGAGAGTTTGATGAGCTAGTGACGGAGTGGGAATTACGAGAGTGATAGAGAGTGGAGTATGTACTGGTATATAGAAAGGGGCGAGTATTTGGTGATCTAGTGTGAGAGGGGGGATTTGTGAGAGAGTGAGGTATGTAGTGGGATATAGAGGGAGACAGGCAGTTTGGTGGTTTAGTGAGAGACTGTGAATTATGAGAATGATAAAGAGTGAGATATGCCGTCAGATATGGAGAGGTGTAGAGAGTGTGCTGGTTTAGTTAGAGAGGAAGAATATTGGTCTAGTGAGATACAGACATGTAGACATAGTGGTGTATAGAGAAGGTGAGAAAGGTATAACGTTTTAGTGAGAGAGGGGTAATATTTTGAGAGAGGGTGACGAAATGATTTTAAGAGGGATGAAACAAATGTTTAATTGGGTTTCACAGTAAAGTGGCTGTGTGTATGAGTGTGTGTGTGTATGTATATATATATATATATATATATATGTGTGTGTGTGTGTGTGTGTGTGTTTACATATATGTGTGCGTGTTTGTATGTTTCTATATGTGTGTGTGTGTGTTTGTTTATACGTATGGGTGTGTGTGTTTATATATATACGTGTGTGTGTTTATATATATATATATATATATTTGTGTGGGGGGGTATATGTATATGTGTATATATATATGTGTGTGTGTGCGTGTTTGTGTTTGAACATATATATATATATATATACAAGCACAAACACTCACACACACATATAAACATATATATAAATAAACTCACACACATATATATATAAATACACACACACATATATATATATACACATGTACATATAACCCCCACACACAAATATATATATATAAACACACACACGTATATATATAAACACACACAGCCATACGTATAAACAAACACACACACATATAGAAACATACAAACACGCACACATGTATGTACACATATGTAAATATATATATATATATGTGTGTGTGTGTGTGTGTGTGTGTGTGTGTGTGTGTGTGTGTGTGTGTGTGTGTGTGTGTGTGTGTGTGTGTGTGACCAGATTAGATTTAAATAAAAAAATTTATAAACCGCTTTTAAGCGTTTTTTGATGTTTGCTTTTCAGCCGATCCTCATATATATGTGTATGGGGGAGAGGGAGAGAGAGAGAGGGGTGGGGGGTATGCATGTGTGTGTGACAAGTTTTCAACTTGTTTGACGGATAGAAGAGTCTGTATATTGAATTTTCGAGAAAGTGGCTGAGCATACACGTCTAGCATTAACGTAGTTCTCAGAGAAATTCATTGTTCTAGGCTGCCTCTTTGACCTTCAGGTTCAACTCATTTTTACCAGCCAAGTGGACTGGAACAAAGTAAAATAAAACGTTTTGCTCAAGGCACCACCGGGAATTGAACACATGTATTTACAATTCTAAGCCAAACATCATATCCACTAAGCCATGTGCTGCCACTCGTTATTTCAGTCTTCTATTTTAATCTATTTCTTATCTCCCTTCATCAGCAACCCATTACTTTATGTTTCCAGTGACTTCTCAAATCTCTCATTTCTTTTCGGTACCTTCTAAATGTTCTTTAAGGTAATTATTTTCTTTAAGGTAATTATTATGTTTCTCTTTCTATTCATAATGTAATACCTTTCCAAGTTAAAAGCAACATTGCTTTCTATAGCATGTGTAATTTTAAATTTCATCGTATACTTCCTTGTATTCCACAGGGCTTAAGTTTTCTCTCGCCCAATAACTACTTTCTTTCCCCTACTTATATTTAATAGAATTTAGATTACCTTTGCTTCTTCAATCTTAATATTCTCTCTAAATATATTTTAACATATTTCTCTCGTTGTGGTGAGGAAAGGTTGTTTTTAACATATATTTCATTGATTCTTTATTTATTTTCTCCGTCAGTTATTTCTAACTTTATATTGTAGATCAGCTCAGAAGAAAGGTTTATTACGGCATCATCATTATCATCATCATCATCATCATCAACATCATCATCGTCATCATTATCATCATCATGTTCATCATCATCATCATCATCATCATCATTGTCGTCGTCTTCGTCGTTTTTACGTCAGCTTGTCCACGCTTGCATGGGTTGGATGGGTCTTTCTCAACAAGGCATCTCTGCACACATCGCGATCCTTTATCATCGCTTCTGTGAGTTTCAGTGATTTGAGGTCAATGCTCACAACCTCTGTCCAGTCTTTCTTTGTCTACCTCTATCGCGACTTCCTTCCTCTGATATTTCCTGGCACTTCTTCACCCAACGATTATTGCCCATGCACATCACATATCCGAACCAATGCAGTCATCTCTCCTACGCACAACCTCGAATTCCACTTAAACCCGGCTTCTCCTTCAACTCGTCCAAGCCTCTCTCTCTCACACACGTACATTGCACATCCAACGGAGCTTGGTTGCTTCATTTCTCTCCAGTCTACGCACGTCCCCCGTAGCCACAGCCCATGTTTCACATCGTATGGAGTTTATGCCTACTCCCTTTCTAGATCTTTAGCAATGCCACTTCCCTGAAGGAATCAAGGTCCTATTTTCTACCTTACTCACAAGCACTTTAGTTTTGGCTAAGTTTACTCTTTTGATTCTAAACTTTGATTCCATATCCGGAACTTATTTTCTAGGTCTTTAATGGATTCAGCTATAAGGACCAGATCATCTGCATAGAGAAGTTCCCATGGGCAGTTGGCCTTAAACTCCTCTGTTATAGCTTGGAGGACTATAATGAATAGTAATGGGCTAAGAACCAAACCTTGATGAACACCTACTTCTACCTTGAATTCCTCAGTAAACTCATTTCCTACTCTTACTTTGTTGACAGCTCCTCTCTACATTACTTGCACTGCTCTCACCAACAATTCTTCTACATCTAATTTTCTTAAGGATCACCAATCATTTAAGATTATGATGTACCCCAGAAATTTACTCCATCGTTCTTAGTTTTTGAACCCCTCCTTTCATTTCTCTTCTTCTTTCCTTCATATTATATGCAACTTTTCTCGCCAATATTTACGTCACAAGGAAATCAAATTGACTGAAGTAAATTTATAAACCTAGCAGCTTATGTATTACTGAATAATTAAACTTCTATAAGTAATGAATCCTTTATTTAGTTTGTGAATGCGTTTGTCAAGAACATTTTAAATACCCACATACTCACACGTACACAAAACCCACCACACACACACAAACACTAACGCTCACACGCATGCCCAATATATAAAACGGGATAAATTAAATAAAATCACCTGCAACTATATATATATAACGAAAGAGTGTCGTAAGGAACCAGATGGACCATAACGCACCAGAGTACTCAATATTTAGGGTAGTAGAGTAGGTAATAGGAAAATGTATGACCCCTAACAGCAGAGCTCAAGCCGTTTCGACGGCTATTTCTGGAGT
The DNA here is from genome assembly GCA_964016885.1 of Eledone cirrhosa. Classification (NCBI taxonomy): domain Eukaryota; kingdom Metazoa; phylum Mollusca; class Cephalopoda; order Octopoda; family Eledonidae; genus Eledone; species Eledone cirrhosa. The sequence goes on along the minus strand of OZ024740.1, from coordinate 268,130,356 downwards.
CCAGAAATAGCGGTCGAAACGGCTTGAGCTCTGCCGTCGGGGTCATGCATTTTCCTATATATATATATGTATATATATATATATATATATATATATATATATATATATATATATATATATATATATTTGTGTGTATGCGTGTTTGAGTTTGTCTATGTAGAGCTCTATGTGTATGTACATACATGTATGTATGTGTATGTTTGTATCTCTATAGAGGTTCGCTCACTTACATTTACAATCACGCTTTGGCACCTTAAAAATCTACATATAAATATACATATTTACTTTAATGTTCTAAGTTATACATAAGCAAGTCGATAATCGCCGTTTATTCTTCTGGTATTGATAAATGACACACTACATGCTGTAATACATACCATTCATATAAGAGATGATCAGTATCGAGTGGTGTCTTAAGTTGCGGTTTTGATAAAAAAAAGCTACAGGAGACAAAAGTACACAAAAAGAAGTGCGTGTTATAGTGAAAGCTCGAAAAGATGAAATATTCGTGCACCAGAAAAATCAGTTGTGATGTCAATCATTTAGCATTCATTAGTCCGTCACATTCAAATATAGAAACAAACCAAAACAACTTTAAACAGCCATTTATATTTAGAAGTGTTTCTCATTTAATTTCATAGTTGATCTCACCATCATACATACGCAGATTTGTTTGCCTCTTAGACAAAGTAATAAGTAAAGTGTTTAACTCTAAAACCCTCACTCTCCCAATCACAAATCCTATTTTTACCCGCATAGTATTCATTTCTAAATGTGTCACAAGGCCACATCTAAACTATAATAAAGTAAGAAGCGCGGGACTGCGTACGGTTTATAATTTTGTATCCCATTAGTAAAATAAGTTGGATTACTTTGAATAAATAATGAATGAATATTACATAATTTATCTACTAAATTTCGTGGCTTTTCATTAAATATATTTTATTATTTATTTAAAGATTCACTTCTTTAAAATGTTCAAATGTCAACACTTCCGGTGGCGATCGCTTAAATAAACATATTAATTTTTTCTGTCACTAATTTTCTCCTAATGCAGTTTATATATAATATCGTCTTTTTTTTTAATGTATCATGGATTACGTTACTGATTACATAAGACAGTGTAACACAGACTCTCTTCAATTTCTGTGTATGTTGTCAATTACGATTTTATTTTACGTATCATATCTACATGCATATATACTTGCGTATAATATCAATATACACACTACACATGCTAGCAGAAAACCACCCGATGGGTGGTTTTTCTGCTAGTATTTTTAAGCGATCTAGTATAGTCTACTCCGGTATAACAAAGCCACATATTTTTAAGCGATCCAGTATAGTTTACTCCGGTATAACACAGCCACATATTTTTAAGCGATCTAGTATAGTCTACTCATGTATAACACATATCGTATTTCCTGGCGTCGAAGACGCTACTTTTTTCCTAAATTAAGTCTAAAAAAATCTACCATGAGTTCTGGAGACCGAAGGTTGTTTATTATTATTATTTTTTAATATTTTTTTTGTGGATTGGCAGTATCGGTAGAGGGTCAGACGCCATGCTTAGCAGCAAAGAGTTACGGCCCTTTGTGGTCTGAGTTCAAATCCTGCCGAGGTTAACTTTGCCTTTCATACTTACGGGGTCGATAAAATAAAGCACCAGTAATACTCTGGCATAATTGTTGGCCTTGTGTCAAAAGTAGAAACAATTATTTTTTTTCAAATTTTTGGTTGTCAAAATTAGGGTGCGTCCCCGAGGACGAAGTATCTTCGGCGCCGGGAAATACGGTACTTATATTTTGTCGGCTCAAACCGTAAAGAAACTCAAAATACATCCCTATCGTTTCTCTGAGTCCATTATTTTCTACAACCTACAAAATGTAACCAATAGAAAAAGAAGTGCTGCATCATCAGGAGAAAAACAAATAGCAGCTTTAGTGGCAGTAAGATCTACATAAGCACGGCTGTTGGTGATGTTATTTTTAGCTATAGTGTCCCAGGATCCTTTAAATAAAAATTAGTGTTATTTAACATGTTTTATGAGAAGGACAATGTTATCCTCGGGCGTTGAACCAATTTTCTTTTACTGGCTAGGAAGACTGTTTTCTTCAGTTTTGCAATCATCTTAGAAAAAAATAATCCTGAAGATTTTCTAAGCAATTCAATACAAATTATTGTACAGAAAATGGTTTCAAGACTTTTGAAAATTTCTTTTTTGCATGCTTATAGTTGCCACTAATGTTATTGTTTTTTATTTATTGTGTTGCTGTTATTGATGCAGTAGTAGTAGTAGTAGTAGTAGTAGTAGTAGTAGTAGTAGTAGTAGTAGTAGTAGTAGTAGTAGTAGTAGTAGTAGTAGTAGTAGTAGTAGTAGTAGTGGTGGTGGTGGTGGTGGTGGTGGTGTGGTGGTAGTGGTGGTGTTGGTGGTGGTGGTGGTCGTCGTCGTCGTCGTGGCGGCGACGGTAGTGGTGGTGGTGGTATGGGTGACGGTGATGGTGGCAGCGGTGGTGGTGGTGGCCGCGGCGATTGTGGTGGTGGTGGTGGAGGTGGTGGTGGTGATGATGGTATGAGTGTTGTTGTTGTTGTTGGTGATAGTGGTGGTAATGGTGGTGGTAATGTAGCTGTTGCTATTGTTACTGAACTTATTGTCTATGCTTCTGCTGAAACATAATACCTCTTTAATAGAAAATAATTGTACAATAGAACCAAAGGACTATCAATGATAAGCAATCGATTTCAGTTAAGTGTTCTTTTCGAACTTTTCTCTACTTGTCACTGATTATAATCATTTATAGTCATCATATTGATAATGGGTCCTTAACCAGTCATAAAGCCTTAGCATAAGTTGTGATAAATGGGAATAGATGATAGTCCCTGCCGTTAACACCCAAAAGAAATAGTAAAGTAAATGAAGCAATTCGATTAAATATGAAAACGTTATTAAGAATAATTTTAATATCGTTAAATACTCAGCTCTTTTGACTAGATGGAATAATAGTTCTCTGGGGGATGGTATACTGTCGATTTAACCTTCCTTAATTATATTAAAATATTAATGATAATTGCTTCATCGATTGACGTTAATTCCACTGGCATATACAGTGTTCTATCGTGTTAGACCTACTACTCCAGTATAAATATACAAACTTTCGCATATTTCTATATATAATACGACTTCAACCTGAATCTAATTAGTGTTTCTTGAGTATATTATTCAATTTAGAAACAAATTGCAACCATATTAATACTCTAAGGAAAAAATAATTACAATGACAAGGGACAATCTTTCGTTGATTATTCCACGCCTCTTGTTCCACATCCAGAATATACAATCATACTGAAGCCTATAATCATAAACTAAATACTGTAAATAATTTAGTGCCTGTTTTTATTTACTACATCTACCAATATAACACCGTTAAATAATTATTGGAATTTGGTTACGAGACAAATGTAGAAGAAGAAGAAGAAGAAGAAGAAGAAGAAGAAGAAGAAGAAGAAGAAATAATGCTGGAGTTAGTTATAATATAAAAGAAAACTCTTCTCTCTTCCAATATTTGTGGCCTTGTGCCTATGTAAGATATTATCGTTGTGAGAAGGTTATCGTTGTGGTTATTTAGTTCCAATCCTGCTATGATTGAAGACACATATGAGCCATCCTTTATTTCTTTTTATCTATAATATTTGTTTCTTTTTTAACTGTATGGTGTAGACATAGAAAACTGAATCGTGTATGTCCGACATTCTGAAAGTGAAGCGGCTTCACCGAATATAGGAATTGCATTGCTTAATTCTCCCTCTATAATGCTAAAATATGTTCAGCGGGTATAGAAACTTTATTGCTTGATTGTCATTTAATTGTTTCTACTTTAGGCACAAGGCCAGCAATTACCCAGTGCATTACTGGTACTTTATTTTATCGACCCCGTAAGGATGAAAGGCAAAGTCAACCTCGGCGGGATTAATGACGTTCAAATAGATTCACCATGTATGAAAATGTCATTGCTAAATGCTATTCAATGGTGTTCAGGTAGCTTCAGCTTGTACAAAAATCGCATGAGGTATTTCACATACAGAAACGCTATTTTTGTTTTGGTTTAGAGATAGAGTGAACACGTGTTCTTTATTCTTCCACCGAAATCGGTAAAATTAAAGCAGTTTATATTCATCTTGATCTGTCTATTCTACATCAGCCAAGAATGATAATTCTGTTAAAACGTCATCTCATCGGAATTTTATGACATTCGCCACAGTTAATGTAATATATTTTTTTACAAATGAAATTAGAAAATACTTTAAATGAAAAGAAAAACACAAATATTTTCTTCGGAAACTAAATGTTTAATATAGTGTTTAATTTACCGCAGTTTTTCCATTCAGTTCAAATTAGAAAATAACAAATTCTCTAAATATAATCTTCTGTTTATGTTCATCTAAAGCTATTTCCTTTTGCAGTAAGATTTCAATTGTCAGAATGATATTTGTAGTCAATCTTCCAATGCACCCTTGTGATCATTGCCAAGTTTTTAATCGCTTGGCATCTGAAAAGCGTTATTGCTGTTGCACTTGGAGGAGAATTGATCTGCAGCATGGATAACGCCTGCTTTTCAGAAATTATCTTCAAATGTTTTAAGGAGGTCATCAGTAGGAATTAAACGCTTCAGATTTGTATATATACTGATATAAAATTCTTGTCTATAGTTGTCTGAGGTCTATATCATTTGAAGCTCAAATATTCCTGAACAAAATATTATTTATTTTTACATTAATGCAATACTTTATAATTATATGATAGGGGGAAATATTTTTTTTTTACATGCTTTTAACAAATCAGTTGATAGTAGTTGGAAAGTGGAATGGCTACAAATGGATATTTATATAGCAAAAGATATAGTTTTCTTTATTTCGTGTTGTCGTTAACAACAGAATGACAGGTATCGAAACCAAAATCACAGATTCGGTTTGTCGGAAATTGTATTTACATATTTCGAAAGATACTGTTTTCTAGTTTAGAAAAAGCGTAAATTTTTTAATGGATAGAATTAAGGCGATTCAGTCGAGCAAGTATATTGCTATTTGCTAGACTACTGTACACATTTATTAGGAATTATTTGTGCTGTGATGCACACTATTTCGTCCACGTTCACCATGTCTGCAGTTGAACTGAAAATGTTTTTTTTTCTTTTGTTTCTTTGTAAGGTTTCTGTATCAACTAACATTTTTTATGAGATTATATTGCTAGGTTCCTGCTCAATCCACTTGTTTTATTCGGATTTGCGAATGCATTCTCATCTGGAGGATAATAACCAGGAAAAAAAAAAAAAAAAAAATATATATATATATATATATATATATATATATATATATATATATATATATACTGTAACCTACATAGAGCACTCTTTTTTCCTGGACCTTTCCGACAGAATTACTTCATATATATATATATATATATACCGAATGTAGAAAAGTAACACACGAGTTGATATATATAAAAACAAATAGTAGAAAGGAAAAAGATTTGTTCAGTAGAAAATGTTGAAGAGATTCTTTCAGTGAAATATATATATATATATCCAAAATTAAATTAAGGGTGTCATGACCGAAAGACTGTAGAATATGCTCAAAGATCCGAGCATTTTATATCAACTAGAAATTGATTGACATATATATATATCTAAAATAAACATATGAAACAATCACATGGAATAATTTGTATCTATATTTGAAGTTCTAGTTAAACTTTAATTAGTTACCTACCTAGCTGTGTGTGCTTACACACTTTACAAATTATTCCCTGTGATTGTTTCATATGTTTATTTTAGATATATATATATGTCAATCAATTTCTAGTTGATATATATATATATATAATTGCCTTATGTTGTTTATTACATAATAATAATAATTAAGCTCTGTTGCCTACATAGAGCACTCTTTTTTCCTGGACTTTTCTGATGGAATTACTTCACATATATATATATATATATATATATATATAGGAAAATGTGTGGAATCCTTGGTACAGTTAGGTATATTTGAAAAAAGGAAAAGAATGACTTCACTTGTAGTTCTAAACAATTTAATTTTATATTATTATAATTTTACAATTTGGTTTGGTAGTTCTAGTAAGTTCTTTGTTAACTTCGGTGGGGAGATTTTTAAAAGATTCCTAATTAACTTTCCTGGAGAACTTTCTCGCATTCGTCTGTGGCGATTGTCAAACTGATCTCGGGCTGTGCTGTGATGTGTGACTCAATATATAAAAGATGTGTGTGGGGGGGGGGGGGGGGGCGTTGTTAATGAGTGTGGGAGTGAAGGAGTGTTGATGAAGATTTAAAGGAATTAAAGCATATATATATATACAAGAGCTGAAAGAAAATACCGAATGGTAAAAGCAAGATAATTGATTGAGAGTGGAGTTAAGAGGTGTTCGGTCGTTTGAGGAATATTTTTAAAGGGGCTTGTAAAAGTACCCTCCTGCTGGTTCCATTTCACAAGCCCTTTCTAAAACACTCCGGATGTATGTATGCATGTATGTATGGATGGATGCATGGATGTAGGTATGCATGCATGTATGTACGTATTTGTTTCCGTACAATGGCCATACTAGATAACGAAGGAGCAGCTATCATCATGTATGTATGCATGTTCATATGTATGTTTCTCTATGTCTTAATTTCGATTACATTTTTGACCGGCCATCTTCTTGGTGGCAAGGTTGTAAAAGAAATGAAAGTGTCATCCCTTGAATCGCAAGAATGTTTTGCAAATTTTGAAGGTGCCAGCTATCGCAGCCATTTGTAGACTATGAATTATGGAGCTGCGTTCTTTGTCCACAAATCCAATTTCAGTTATACATTGGTCCAAGAGGGTTGGTATATAACTAGTAGCTCCCAATAGTGATGGGTATGAAGCTGAAGGTGTATCTTGGATACTGGATCTGTAAACTCCTCATCAATGGTCCGTAGATGTCCTCCTTCTCTTGTATTTTTCTGACAACGTTTACATCAAGTGGGCAGCTGATCTCCACAACAGAACACGTTTTCAATGTGTGGTCCCAAACAACAATATCAGGCTGGTTGTGCTTTAATTTGGTGCCATCTATTTCAGTGCCATCTATTTCAGCATATTCCTCCTCATGTGTATATATGTGTGTATTTGTGTACATATGTGTGTATTTATGCATGTATATATGTGTGTATGTGTCTATGTATGCATGTTTGTATGTATGTATGTATGCATGCGTGTGTCTATGTATGTAATACCTTTTTGTCCTGGATTTGCATTATCATACGAAATTCTTCATTTCCTTCTCCATATATGCATATTGATTCCTTATAATGTTCAAATAACATGCACCAAACTTTAACTAAAAGACAAAGTTCAAAAGTTCCTTCTTTTAAATTTATACAAAAAAAATATATATATATATATATTATATATTTATTATTTTTTTATTATATATATATATATATATATATATATATATATATATATATATATATATATATATATATATATATATATATATATATATATATATATATATATATTATTGTTGAAATATAATAAACTGCTTTGAAATTTATTTTAATAATTTTTAATTGATTATTTTGAGAACAAGGAAGAATTGCTTCTCCACGCGTGAAAATCTAAATTATTCAATGATACAGAATAATTATTTGCTATCATAAATAATAATACCATTAATTAGAAATAAAAATGTGTAATTATCATCACTATACAGTCATTGCATGTCTCTGAAACCATTACTTATGAAATATTTCTCTTTCACTTGTTTTCATTTGATGTCAATATCTATCGGGCATTTTCCTTTCACACACTACCAATATTATTTATATTATATTGGCAGTATCGGTAGAGCGTCGGACAACATGCTTTGCTGCATAGAGTTACGGCCATTTTCGTTCTGAGTTCAAATCCCGCCGAGGCTAGCTTTGCGTTTCATCATTACAAAGTCGATAGCGAAGGACGTGATTAATAGCGAAGGTGGTGCCTTTAGACTGGTGGCCGTCTACGCCTCGACCAGGGCTCTAGACGGCCGGATTTCTTTAAGCGCTTGGAAGCCTTTCTGGGAACGTCTGACCCTTTACTGTTAGTTGGTTATTGGAACGATATTTTAGACGCACGCTGTGATTGTTTGAGAGTAGCTGATAGGAGCGGGAAGTGCAAAAGCCTCAAGTACCTGATCAGCCAGTTCCAACTGTCTGACAGGTACTGACTATATTTCCTTAATGCGCCAGTGTGGACTTGGACCAACCGTATAGAGTCATCTATATCGTATATAGATAGTTTTTTTTATTAGGTCAGTAGATAAGGATAGTATAAATTGTCCACGTTTTCAAACGGTCGCCTATTCAGATCAACATTTTGTGATTTGCATTGTCGTTCAAGATAGGACACGCAGGTCAGGACCTGGTTACTGGAAGCTGAACATGTTCCCGGCAAGTAAAGCTTATAGGGACCTGGTTACCACTTTAGTGAACAATGGCATATGCAGATATTCAAGTTTCGTCAGATTATTACGCCAACCCATTCAGTTAGCCATATATATATATATATATATATATATATATATATATAAGATAGTATTGAAGTTTGCTTGAAGCATTGTAGAATAATAAAACAAAATGGTCGTTTTGGAAGCCTCAACAATGCAGATGGGTAAATCTCCGGATAACAGAATCCGGTGGTGAAGAGAGAGATGTAAGGGGAAATGTAGAATGAGACATATAGTGTGTAAAGGAACGTAGGAAAGAGCGTAAAAATAATAACACGAGATAGAGTTACCTTGGAAGAGATTTAATTGTCCCTATATTTCGGATTTCGCATCCATCAACAAGGGTTTTTTCCGAGGGGAAAGTTTTTAGTCAGAGGGGAACGGTACGTGGCCTCTGTTGTCCGCCGTTTGTGTAATATATATATATATATATATTAGTGAAAAAGAACAAAGGAACTATTATGACATTATAACAAGTTTATTGCCAACAGCCGCTTCGTCCGACCATATGGTGGGACTTTTCAAGGCATATAACATGTGATTGTAAGATCATTATTTACATCAACGTATCACTCAAGGCTAGCAGTTTGAAATTGTGGTATACATCAGCAGCTCCGCTTGTATAGTTGGGGTCTATATTCTAAGGGGGCTCTTTTATGTTAGTTGTCGGGGTCAGGGATTGAAGGTTAAAGATTAGATAATATATAATTTACGCATTAAAAGTAAACTAAAAGACTTGGGATCCCGACGGGCGGACTCACTAGATCCCGACGGGCGGACTCACTAGATCCCAGATTGACATAGTCCTTGCCGCTCGTAAAACAATTATCACATTTGAGGATGAATTGTGGACGCGCAAGAACACTCGTAACAACTTCGACATCACTATGGGGTCTAGCGACTCAGCGCAGGTGACAGACCTCGTCGGATTGTACTTGCTCAAGGAGCTCAACGAGCAGCTCCCACACCTCGGAGGTGGGCTATACCGTGACGACGCATTGCTTACTGTGGACTTTAAACGATACAACCTAGAAAGAACTAGAAAGGACCTATATAAATTCTTCAAGAATTTTAACCTATCAATAACTATGGATAGAAATAGTAAGGTAGTCAACTTTCTAGATGCCACACTAGACCTAGATAAGTTAGAATATGCACCGTACCATAAACCTAACGAAAGGCTGACATACGTCAATGCCAGCTCCAACCACCCAGGCTCAGTCCTCAAAGCAATAGTTAAAGGAGTATCTAGTAGGATTAGCGGACTATCTAGCAGCGTGACCGCATTTGAAGCGAACGTGAATATTACAATAAGGCGCTAGCTGGGTCAGGGCACAAAGATAAACTCCATTATGTTGAGACAGGCGGCACCACCCCGCCACCCCAACCCAGCACTGTAATCACGCATAATATGTCCATGGGAGATGGAAGGAGAGCTAGAAAGCCGAATAGGGACAATAGGAATTTAACTAAGAACAACAACACTCGCAACGCAGACACGGATAGGGCCCACACGCCTGGTATGCGCTATGCCGCCCAAAGCAAGTTCAACAGTGAAAACGGAGGACAGAGGCCTAGGAGACTCGAGACCAACGCACATACCACTGGGAGCCCAGCAACGACACCTGGTAGAACCCGTAATAATATAGATGAAGAGAGGGTAAGCAGCATAGGGGATAAGAAACGCAGTGGAAGGAATAGAAGACGTGATAGTACCTTCTTTAACCCGCCCTTCATCTCTAATGTTACTACAGACCTCCCCAAATCTTTTTTCTCTTTAATAGATAAGAACTTCCCCCCGGGTAGTAGGTACGGTAGTGTCATCAATAAGAGTACTATCAAGCTATCGTACTCAACAACCCCTAATCTCCTCACACCTAGCTAAGACCAATAAGAGTAAGATTAAAGAGGGACTTAAGGCCATCCGAAATAGTGAACCACGCCAATACACACGACAACACGGGACCAACCCACTGAGTGAAAGACCCAGGGGGATAACAGGCAATAGAACCGGTCCCACTAGGCAGCCCCGTGGCTGCTTGGAGGGACATGCACCCCTGAATGAGGAGCATGACCCTATTAAAAAGTGTAATTGCAGAAGGAAGGACAAATGCCCACTAGCTGGACACTGCCTTATTAGGAACGTGGTATATGCTTGTAACGTAACCACAGACACGTATACTAAGACGTATGTGGGATCAACCGCTAACGAGTTCAAGACGAGATTCAACGCCCACCAGCATAGCTTCCGATATGAGAAGCTTAAAAATACCACGTCGTTAGCGGGGCATATACATAACTTAAAACAAACAAAAAACCCCTACACACTAAGCTGGAGATGCCTTACTAAAGCTCCTCCATATAGCTTGTTGGGCAGGTTTTGTAGCCTGTGCCTATCTGAATCTCATGCCATAGTATTCTCAGGACTCAACTCAACTTGCTCAACAGGAGATCAGAAATCTTCTCGTCCTGCCCCCATACTATACTTAGCTCTTTCTTTTTCTTCAGACCAGACACATAGCCCTGACACCACCCTGTCCCGCACTTGGCAGCCCCGCTGGCGAACAGGGTGCTCTTTAGTAACCCCGGCCGCATAGATGCCTCGGCTCCCCGTTTGGCGATGGGGACTCTGGTGAGGAACGGACGACCCTGTGTCCCACCTGCCAACCTGGGATTGGTGGCAGCATTGTTGATGGGCACCCTGGGGGCAGCTGATGCCTGCGATGTAGGACATTGTGGGTGCCTGGACCCACGTTGACTAATCTGGGAAGGTGCCGTCGGAGATGTATGTCAACAAACTCGAGAACATGCCCAGGGAAACAGTAACAAAACACCCAATATGGCGGCCGCTCCCTGCCTATAACCACTCACCCCCCACCCCCTCCCTTAGTAAACCCCCGCCCAAATAGATTCCCCTCCCCATTCTCCCCCACTCACATCTTTTGAGTTAGTTCTTTATTATTAGTGATTAGTTCTTTACTAATAGGGATTTTTTGTATTTTACCACAGTCGACTTAATGGGCTTGGAGAGTTGACTCCCTTGAAGTCTGACCACTCGATAAGTTAGGGGTTGTGCCCCTTGAACAGGGTGTGTCTAGCTGGTCTACCTGCTGTCTGCTACTACCCGAGACTGGACACGGTCGTAGCCACAGGCCAGCGCGTGCGCGATAGCATAGAATATATATTTTCTGCTAGTCACCCCGTGTAACATGATACCCCAAGATTCCATGCATGAGATTCATCGAAGCATGCGCAGTCTTAACCGGGAGATGACATGCGAACTTGAAAATACCACAAGAGAGACCCTTTGGATAGCGTAGACGCCGGACCATACCCGCAAATATATACCCTGATCTGTCTTGAATATACAGGGCTGACGGAATATGGATAACACGACCACCATCTAAGCTGGAACCGACCCATACAGCAATCAAAGAGGGGACAGCCCTTCGCATTTGACCAGTCGCGTGTGGGCTTGGAGTTCGTAATATACCACCCCAGTCAAATCCACACTGGTTTTTTTACCAATATAGCATGTAGACCAATACATCCTATGTAGCGAGACCTTGAACTTAGAACCGGCAGGCTGGTCTATCGCAAAAGCGTGCAACCCCCGAAACTAAAAGATCGAACGGACCACACCCAGCAACCACTAGCTATTTGATCCACAGGTACATTTCCCAGAGAGTCCACGCAGCTGATAGTGAATCCCAGTTGATCCGTGAACTATGAACTTTTAAACAATACCGACTGTGCCTGGAGCTATGCAGATGACTACATACGCATAATGGATATCGCGCCCACACGGTCACCAGTGCTGTTCATCCTGTTGTATGTATGTAAATATCCGTGCGCGGGATATCCCTGAGTACATTTTCTTGACCATCAATTGTTAATTGATTGTTTGTTAATTAGGCAGGAATATACTATTATGTCTGTGCTAATCCTATGTGTTGCTGTATGTGTGTAAAGTATCCGAGCGCGGGATATCCCTGAGATAATTTTGCCTGACTGTTAATAGTGTATTGATTACTTGTTAATTAGGCAGGAATATATTATTATGTCCTTGTTAATCCTGTATCAATAATTTTATAATAATTTTTTGTGATAATACATTGTTAGATTACTGAAGCTACCTTATACCTTCTTAAAAATACATTTTATAATTATTGTCTTTTTGCTTATGTATTTTCTTATTTACCACTTTCTTTAATCTTGCCCAACTTGATAAACTCTTTGAATTGCTCCCTAATTAAATTACTTAAATTACTTAAATTATTGTATCTATTATGCCTAAGTTGTATCTGTTGAAGCAACCCTTTGAAAATTCCTCGGATATCCCAAATACCGTAATTTTTAACTTTTTATTTTATAATTTTCCTCAATTCGTTTATATATATCCTTAAAGGCTCTCTAAGATTTTAATTCTTCGAAGGGTCTCTCGGAGGAAGTTCCTATTAAAAATATTAGAGGGGCCTTTTCTGAGAGATTTATAGAAGGCTCTTTGAATTAACCTTTAATTGATTAGTTTCTTTCAACTTAGTAGGGAATATCAAAACTTCGTAAGTTTTCTGAAATTTGTTAACGTGATCTCGGGGGAAGAAAGTTTTTTTCTTTCGGAAAAAAAATTTTTTCTCTCGAAAGAATTTCATAGGAAACTTCATATTTTTTAGGGAAACTTTATATTTTTATTTTTTTATTTTATTAGCCTCTTAATTTCTTCTAGTTTATTAGGTTTATTGGAGCCTGTAAGCTTTATGCACTTATTGAGGGATTTTTTAAAGTGCTTCTACGGGATCCCAAGTCTTTAGTTTACTTTTAATGCGTAAATTATATATTATCTAATCTTTAACCTTCAATCCCTGACTCCGACAACTAATATAAAAGAGCACCCTTAGAATATAGACCCCAACTATACAAGCGGAGCTGCTGATGTATACCACAATTTCAAACTGCTAGCCTTGAGTGATACGTTGATGTAAATAATGATCTTACAATCACATGTTATATGCCTTGAAAAGTCCCACCATATGGTCGGACGAAACGGCTGTCGGCAATAAACTTGTTATAATGTCATAATAGCTCCTTTGTTCTTTTTCACTAATATTTCTGCTCTGCTTATACGCATAGAGCTTAACTAGCTACCGTCACATATTTGGTAGGTCAGACGTGATCATCGCGATTCACATACGACCTACCATACATCTTGCTTATATATATATATATATATATATATATAAGGTAGAAATGGTTTTAAAACAGTTTAAACTGTAAAGTGTTATTAAGACACCCATTTTTTCGCAAGTATATTAGCGACGTACATAATTGTGTATCAACCTAGGATTGAAACCAGATTGTAGTGTCGAGCTTTTAGGATCCCCCTCTAACATTAAGACGCTACCTGCCTCATACTTATAGTATACATTTCTTATATAAGCAGACGGTCGCAATGTACTAACAGTACGCTACACAGCGTGATGCGATTGTATTGAATATGTTTCACAAGTTGTATGTACTGAATTCTAAACTGACAGCCAGCAGAAATGGCTGACAACTAGTTTTTTTTTATTGTTTATTTTACATACATCTTGTACAAGTGGTATTCACTACTAAACTATATGTTGATTTTCGTTTTTTTTTATACATTATTTTCTCAGCCCACGTCTACTATCTCGGTCTCACACTCTTTATTTATCTTATTATTTGCACTAGTATAAGACAAACTATTAGGCATTCTCACGTAAATTCTTCAATCAACTACTAACTTCATGTTTTTCAGATGTTCTGCAAATATGTCAGGCAACTAAGGATGCTGTTGACGTCATCATTGTTTTCTGTGCACCTTCATACTTCTCAGCTATTTAGAGCATCAAGTATCTTATTTAAACATTACGCATTCATGTAAAAAGAAACATACGTACACACAAATGCACATTTTTATAAACATTAAATAAGAATTTAAAGCTATTGGCATATAAAATCGTCAACAGAATACCTTGCTTATATTTATAGTTATAAGTGAGATCAAATACCTTTTCCTATTTAGTTTGGCATCTGAACGACTAACTACTTCTAACGACACGAATAGAATAGACTAGGTAGATAGCTTTCAGCAATGATGTCACGTAACCATAGAGGTTTTAGCATGTAGCCCGGTGCAATATTGCTAGCTTAAAACCCTTGAACGCCGAGAGACGTGTACAATGGGTTTATTTACAATGCATTCCAAAATACTAAGCTATACATGTAATTATATGATAAACTGAATTATAAGTATGGAATAGTTTGAATATAATTAAAATTCATCGCCTGTTTTAACACCAACTTTAGGTTCGTTCAGCAGTATATACATTATAGCAAGCATTTAGCCCAGGAGAACGAGAATAGCGCCCCTACTTGAAATGGATCATGGGCGTGACTTCCTCCTTTTCATAAGAATATATATATATATATATATATATATATAAAAAAACGTGACAATCACCTGATCACCTATAGATCAGGGGAACACACAAGCCAGGTAGATTATATCCTTACCAGAAGACGTGACAGAGTGTCTGTTGTAAACACTAAATCCCTCCCCCATGAAGAATGCACCTCCCAACATAGACTGATAATTAGCGACCTCATAGTCAGGACGAGACGTACTCGACAGCAGAAGAGGACTATCCTCAGAAGGAAAATATGGAAACTAAAGGACCCCACAGCCAGAAATAAATTTCAAAGCATATTACTTGATGCTTTCGACAGTAAGGAAGAGCATCTAGAATCGGACAATATAGAGGGACAGTGGGAATTTCTGAAAGCAAACCTGCTGTTGGCGACAGACGAAGTCTGTGGCTGGAGCAGGCCTGTAGGCAGGAGGAGAGTAACTTGGTGGTGGAACAGTAGGGTGGAGGGGTCAATTAAGGCCAAAAAGCAGGCTTGGAAAGTATGGCGGGATGGGGGAAGTAGAGTAGACTATCAAGTGGCCAGGAGGGAAGCTAGGAGAGAAGTGTACTTAGCAAGAAGGGAAGCTGAGGAAAGAAAGTTCAAGCATGTTCTACAACGCGATGACCAAAAACGTGAGGTGTTCAGGATTGCCAGGCAATGCGTCAAGGAAAACCGTGATATTGTCGGGGAGAAGTGTGTACTTAACGATGATGGCATACTTGCCATCACCGACACTGATAAGAAGGTAGCTTGGAAGTGTCACTATGAAAGGCTACTAAATGAGGAGAATAAATGGGAGAAAGACAGTCTCCCCCATATCGACCCGATAGAGGGACCAGCAGTGTTAGTCGAGGGGAGTATAATAAGTAAGGCAATCAAGGATATGAAGACGGGTAAGGCGGCTGGGCCTTCGGAAATAGTTGCTGAGATGCTGAAGGCATCTGGCACGGTGGGACACACCATGGTCACCCGCATAGTTAACCAAGTCGTACAGAATGGGGTTGTTCCGAAGGACTGGCATAGCAGCATCATCGTTAACTGTTATAAGGGTAAAGGAGACGCCCTAGATAGGAGTAACTATAGAGGCATTAAATTAATCGACCAGGTCATGAAGGTCACGGAAAAAGTAATAGCGCAACTAATCAGAGAGAGAATTGACCTAGATGAAATGCAGTTCGGGTTTGTGTCAGGGAAAAGCACCACAGACGCCCTTTTCATAGTACGACAACTACAGGAGAAGTACCTAGCTAAAGGTAGACCCCTCTACTTAGCTTTTGTCGACCTGGAGAAAGCCTTCGACAGAGTCCCCCGCTCCATTATCTGGTGGGCTCTTAGAAAACTAGGCGTTGACGTATGGCTTGTGAGGGCTATACAAGCCATGTATAAAGAAACAGTCAGCAAGGTTAGAATTAACAACGAATATAGTGAAGAGTTTAGCGTAAAAGTTGGCGTCCATCAGGGCTCTGTTCTCAGCCCCCTACTATTTATTATTGCCCTTCAGGCTATAACAGAGGAGTTCAAGACAGGCTGCCCATGGGAACTCCTATACGCAGACGACCTGACACTCATAGCGGAATCAATGGCCGAGCTAGAGAAGAAATTCCAAACATGGAAGCACGGCCTAGAGTCAAAAGGACTTAAAATTAACCTGGCTAAGACCAAAGTTCTAGTTTGTAGGAAAGAAAACAAGGCGGCGGTCCCTTCTGGGAAATGGTCGTGCTCGGTGTGTAGGAAAGGCGTAGGTAGAAACTCCATTTTATGTCCTAAATGCAAAGTATGGGTGCATAAAAGATGTAGTGGGATCACAGGTAAGCTAACTAAGAACATAGATTTTACATGTGGCCGGTGTTCTGGTGCAATAAGTAGCAGCAAGTGCCCACAAAATACTAGCTCTTTCAATTGCGCAGAGGGTTCTATAGAAATAGTGGACAGCTTCCGTTACCTGGGCGATAAAATCAGCAGTGGGGGAGGGTGCTCTGAAACTACTGTAGCTAGAGTCAGAACTGGTTGGAAAAAGTTCAGAGAGCTTATACCACTATTAGCTGCTAAAGGGTTCTCCCTAAAAATGAAAGGCAGGTTGTACGATGCCTGCATACGAACAGCAATGTTGCATGGTAGTGAGACCTGGGCATTGTGTGCAGAGGATATACGCAGACTAGAGAGGAACGAAGCTTGCATGCTCCGCTGGATGTGTAACAGTAATATACGTGAACGGCAAAGCATAAACGAACTAAGGAAAAAATTAGAGATAAGAGGGATCAGATGTTGTTTACTCGAGAGAAGGCTGCGTTGGTATGGACACGTGATGCGCATGAAAGTCGATAGCTGTATAACAAAGTGCAGGGCAATAAAGATAGACGGTAGCCACGGAATAGGCAGACCTAGAAAAACATGGGATGAGCTGATAAACTCCGACCTCACACACTTACACCTCTCCAAGACAATGTCACTGGACCGAGACCTTTGGCGGTACTCAGTAACAGAGAAGACCCGCCTTGCCAGTAGGCATCTCTAACAAAATACACCCCGTCCCGCCACCACCCCCACCCCATCCACACCACCCCGTTCTATGTAAAGTTATGTTGGTGCCGCGCCATCCAGGCCGAAACAAATGAGATCGTGTAGGTGTCACGACAAAAAAACACACAGTCCACGCTGTAATGTGGCCGTGTAGGCAACACGGTAAAAACCTCCCAGACCCACACTGTAAATGTGGTTGGTGTTAGGAAGGGCATCCAACTGTAGAAAACCTGCCAGGCAGTCCTATGCGAGCAAGACAATCACTCTTGCCTCAAGTGGGACTACCCCCGTCCAAACCCATGCAAGCGTGGAACACGGACGTTAAACGTTGATGATGATGATGATGATGATATATATATATATATATATATATATATATGTATATATATATATATATAAAATTAGTATATCTACCAACATATATATACAGATGCATACCTATGCTAGCAAATATATAGGTTTTGTCTTAGTAACTTTGTGGTTCAATGCAAGGCGATGCAGAACAATTATATGAAAGACGTAAAATAAGAAAATTATAAAAATTAACTTACTTACTAAAATTTCACTCCAACTAATTAGTTTCTGAAAGGGAATAAACATGGTTTCCGAATGGAACAACATGGATAAAATCCTTTCGTCATCAGGAAGTCTATTCTCAGCTAAGTTCCCAGGCAATGCGTGGACACAGGGAACTTATACAAAAATAATTCAGTGGATGGAAAAAAGCAAGCGAGGACTAAATTCCAGGACATTGAAAAAATCACTGCCTACTTGGTCGGTGGCAAATTCAAAAGAATCAATCACCTGACATTGAGGTTAATCAGTGCTAATAAGACAGTAGCCTGACTATTACTATGAACCATAGTAGTAGCTTTGGCAAATTTCGGAAACCATGTTTATTCCCTTTCAGAAACTAATTAGTTGGAGTGAAATTTTAGTAAGTAAGTTAATTTTTATAATTTTCTTATTTTACGTCTTTCATATATATATATATATATATATATATATATATATACACACACACATATATATATATATATATATATATATATATATATATATATATATATATATCGTTGCGGATGAGACCATATACTCTAAAATTATGATAAAGCTTCGTCTGAACTGAATTGTAGAAAAGCACTTTGTCTTAATGCAATGGCAAGACTAACAATGTTAAGGCTGTTAGTGTTGAATGAGATTAGAATTTAGGGACCAATGAGTGAATACGTGACCGAGTTTCTATTGCCATTAAGAAGCAATTGCATTTAACTTATAACACTAATACATTTCCCCACTAATATCATGTGATTGATACTTATGTAAGAGACAGTTTCATCGTGGAGTGAGTGTGTCATATTTCCTGGGTCAACGTTTTGTATTGTTTCAATGGCACTAATCACTTTCCTTATTCATCTATCATCTATCACACGTGAGTAACTTTAATATAGTTCACTATATTCCAAATATTCTGAACATGTAACTTATCTGGTGTTAACACGAAATCTGTATATACTCTTTCCTACATAACCAATCTAAATATCATTAAAATCTGTCACTCAGTTTAGCACCACCACCCACATATGAAACTTTTCTCACACATTTGTCATGAAATGCTACCTCTTTTCCTCTGGCTACGCCATAAACAAATTGACATCGCTACAAAGATGACATCAAGTCTGAAGGGAAAAACAACTAATTGGAATACGACAAACAAATGTTAATGGTCTATTGAACCATGATTTAGAGTTGCTGGCTCTTTTTATTTGAATTAGCTGAAGTCTAGACTTACTGTATAAATATTGCATAGAAATGTCCTATTACTGGTGTCCCCATCACTACAGAATTATATAGATCTAAACGACAATTTATTATCTCGTATTTGTATCAAATGCTTCCACATTTTTGCCCTTTCATGTTTTTTCCTCACCTCATTCAAACATCAAGAGAAATTCAATAATGGGCAAACCAGCAGGTAACTTGTGGTTTGTACTGACCTACAGACACACAATTGTGATTCCACATTAATTTTCCATATCACATGGGTACCTCTCATTTAGCCAAATCAATGCAGAGCCGATTAAAATATTTTTCACTTACTCTGTGTGTTCAACGAGCCCCTTAAAATATTTTCTGCTGGTTTCATCTTTATATCTGGCATGAGTGGAATGTTCAGCAGTCGTTTCTTCTACGACTACAGCACAAACATTTATCGTTACGACCTCCTCTGTCAAAAATGCTCTGCCAATTGTTATATCACCACTTTCAAGTTTTAAAATCGATACTGAGACGCACATAAGATAACTTAGTATAGAAAATGTAACAGAAATCGACCGTTTTTCTGCCTAGAAATATTTTATTCATCAACCATCTTGATTTTCTTTATGTTTCAGCATATTGACAAGAAGTAACAGAAATTGAAGTTGTTATTTACAATATTTCCTTTGGGAATTAAGTTTTGTTTAACAGAAAAATAAGACAGAAGAAAATGAGTTTCGTATTTTAACGAGTCTTTGGGAATTCTTAGCAATCGATTTTCAGGTGATAGGTTACTTTCCATAGAAAAGGTGATCATTTGAAAGTCAATTAACTTAATGTGTTTTATTGTGCCATAAGTTAATGTCTTAGACTGGAAATAGTCTCCATAAACGATGGATTTCTTATGCTAGGAATGTCTTTTTTACTCTGTCTGTACAACTTTTTTACTCTGTCTGTACAATTTCTTTAGTGTGCGAATTATTTTCTTATTACTTTGCCTTTTGCTATTAAAGTATTTATTTAATATTACTGCAAAGTACCATTTTGTATTACAAAGATAGCATCTGAGAATAAATATATTATTAGCATTCAAATGGTATATAAGATAACATCTTTCTCATCATCGTAAAGAAAGAAGATGCTTCAGATGTTACCATTTATTTAACTTCTCTCTAGCATCGTTCACTCAAATATTCTCGATCTAATTACATAAAAGTCTTGTTTTAAGATGCTGACAGCTATTTGAAATATGACTCTTTATATATATATATATATATATATATATATTTACTGGTTTTAGTCATAGGACAGCGGATATGTTAGAACGCCTCATTCAAGCGTTTAGTCAAAAATATCACGACCAGCACTTATTTGAAAAGCTTGTCCTTATTTCATCCATCTTTATTTGTCAAACCGCCAAGTTACGAGACTGTTTCTATATATTCACTACCCGGTCATGTGTTTAAAGTGATTATATTTTTCTAAATATAAAATCAATAAACTCCAAAAGGTTTGATACAAATAAGTGTGAGAAGCGCTGGGCTTTAGATTTAATAGTCATAAGATCGTATCATGTTACAAACAAAACTATTTTCAACTTCAAATGACTTAATACTATTGGAACGAGAAATTTACAGATAAATTGTTAATAAATAAATAAAGTGATAGATTTCAATTCATCAGACACGTTACAAACTGACACGAGAATTTATATTCTAAGAACAATATCATTTATATGTATTTCTTACCAGCAAGAGTTGTTTAACGATGACTTACTCATTTTTATAAAATCATCTCAATGGGTTAAGTTAATATATAATGGCTGAAAACTGCTTAACCTTTCATAATGGAAATTATTGTTGATTTTCAAATAAAGATTTTAAAATGACTGAAATCGCGTGTTTAATATATTGTGCACATCCACGGGGATACTGAAGACACTCTTGTTGTTGTTTTTGTTGTTGTTGCTGTTTCTGTTGCTTCTGCTGCTGCAGTCACCGTCGTCATCGTAGTTGTTGTTGTTGGATCTTTCAAAACATGGTTTACATCTCTCCTGTAAGTTTGTTCTATTTTTACAGTTATTCACCCTATTTCTATTGAACTGGTTAGTTTATCTCTACCTGCAGCCCTTAGAAGCTAAACCGGTGTTTGTTTATCATACCTGCTCCTCAATGTTTCTTGAAAATGAAAGAAATCTGGCGGCAGAAAGTGTACTTCCGAGGAAGGAAATCGCCGACAAAAAACAACAACAATACTAGCATGAACGCTGTATCCTCCACCACTAGCACTAACATCACCACCACCACCACCACCACCACCATAACCACCACAGCAACAACAAATATAACAGAAGCAAACAACCAAAATAACAGCAATACAGACAACAACGACAACACAAATAGCAACAATAGCCATATCAACAACAGCAGCAACAACAGCAAAAATATTCAGGCAATGCGGTCAATGGAATTTCCACTCTGGACTTCTATAGTGAACTAGTAGTAAGTGCGATGACGTTCTCATATAGGCTCTGGGCGTCGAGAAAATTGAATTGATCAGTCTGTTCCAGAAATACCTGACTTAGTAATTCTACCGGAAGACACTGCCGGTTCGTGATAAATTCTACAGGCACAGATGTGCGGTCAGACGGGCCTGTCTGAGTTGAGTGAGCGCAGAGCGACGAAACCGTTCTGCACGCACTCGTCTAGTACCCATGCGTTACCTGATCTGTGGATGTTTGTCGTACTGCTATCATTGCGTGTAGGACGGATCCGTGTCTATCCTTATTTTGGTCGGGAAGGGCATGGAAATTTGCTCTGCCTGGTGGCTGTAGCAAAAGACTAAGTAGACTTAATTAGGAATAGAAATATATTTACAGATCGAAGCGCAGTCTCTTATCTCGTACTGAACAGCGCCTCTGGGGACAAAAATTATATTTAATCAAGAAAAATGAAATTAGTGTCGACAGGTCTAAATTTTGATTTTTTTTTCGGGGTGGGGGGGCTTAGTTTGCAAGAGAGGCGATTGTAATCGTAATTTGGCGATTAGTTTTGTCTGGTTTTTCGCTTTTTATTGCCTTGTTATATTTCATATTGATGGGGATTACCTTGATTTTTGAGAAGCATTAAAATAAAAGGATGAGATCGCTGTATAAACAAATATCAACCCCTTGTGTTTCAGGTGTTCGTGAGTACTCACATCTTGGCATGTGATGTCTTCAGACGCAAGTAAACAAAACAAAACATAAGGCGCATTCCTATTAAATTACACACATAGTACTAACTCCACCTCACGAGACCCTCAATGAGGAGTGGTTGTTCCAGTATATCCCCCTCACCGTCCTCCGGGCCAATGTCTTCTCTCTCCTGTCAGCTGGGACCACGAGGTGGATAACATATTAGGGCAGAAGTAGGGTAGCAGACTTCGGACGAAAGGGATAATAATTGTTTCTACTGTTGGAACAAGGCCAGCAATTATACCAGTGCATTACTGGTGCTTTATTTTATTGATCCTGTAAGAATGAGAGGTAAAGTTAACCTCGGTGGGATTTGAACTCAGACCTCAAAGGGAGGTAACTCTATGATGCAAAGCATGACATCAGACCCTCTACCGATACTAATGCTGACACACACGTACACACACATACTCACTCGCTCATACACATGCAGACACACACTGACACACACACTCACTCACACACACACTCACAAACACTGACACACATACACAGATACACACACACACACACAAGCACACACACATACACACTCGCGCACGCAACTACATATACCATCTAAAACATTATCTATTTAGCAAATGATGCCCTTCTCATGACATATCTTCTAGCCACTAATAACAGAGGACGCAAGCTCTCCTATCCCGATGTGGTATTGAAATTCAGGATTTGGCAACGGCAATGAACGACAGACCCACATAGAGACCAATTGTTGAGTCGATTTCGACTGAGGCCGCCGGATGATGATGATGATGATGGTGATATCTTCTAGGGTAACTTCGAATAATCGTACTTGAACTGAGCATTGCTGAAGTCAAAACTCCAAAACGAAACACATTCTCTATGTTGCATGATATGAGGTAGGATAATGTTTGTAGGATATATTAGCATGAATAAAGCTTCTGTGTTCCCGTTTCTCACACTGCTTAATAGACAATAGGAATGTTAACAGCAACGTTTAAAACATTAGAAATTGGCTTCTTCAACATACTATCACTTCGGCTGAGTACGAGGCTGGGCTGACAACTTTATAAGCTGTCTATGTAGGAGTGATGCTAGTGTTGTGAAATCTTGCATGCATTAATTTCAACTTGTCTTACTAATAATTGCATTGTTTCTTTCCAAAGACTATGTAGAACAATAAACCTCATTTAGTCATTCCATGAGAGTAACTTGGTCAGCCTATAAACCTATCAGCCGACCCTTGTATGTTAGAGAATCATCAAAATCAACGATTCACTTAAAAAGAGCCTAGTAAAATGTTAAAAAACACACACACACACACATACACAAACACATACATACACACACACACACATACACAAACACATACATACACACACACACACAGACACACACACACACACACACACGTAGCACCAGCGGCATTCACTCGAGTAATATATAAACTCTCAGTTGCTACTTTGAGAATCGCGAATTACCGTTGATCACCTAACTGAGAATGATTTTCACATGATACAGTATATTTTGCAAACATAATGGGCGTGGCTCGTATAAAGATGAACAACATGAGAATGACAGTGTTTTCGAAAGAATTCAAATGGATGTTAAAATATGATGAAAAACAAGATTTAGTGTACTAAGTCTGCTACCTACTTACTCACTCCATCGTCATACTGAAAACTACATATAATCACATACTTACACATATAGATACATGCAAACACAACTATACACATATCATCACACAATTAGATAAATTTTAACATATACACCCAGATATATATATATATATATATATATATATATATATATATATATATATATATATATATATATATATATATATATATATATATATATATATATATATATATACATATATATATATATATATATACACACACATACGCAACGAATATGTACCAAATATATACAGATATATAAACACAAAAGCCTCCTTGAAATTAGGTGATACACTCACAAACACACAAGCTAAAAATAAGTATCAGGAGTAACATCCGGGTAACACTGCGATACACTAGGGTCCAGTCCTGAGGGAGAGAGAGATTTGTACAATCACTCGTTTAACATTAATGAAAACAGGATAAGCTCCGGCTTAATGAGACTCTGGTCTTCGAACAGACTTTAACTTAAATGTATATGTATGTATATATATATATGTATATATATATATATATATATATATATATATATATATATATATAGCGGCGATGAATTAGTTTTGCGAGGTTTTTTATATGAAATCGTGTGTCGAAACAGATATTGTTATATTTGGGGAGGGTCATATTTGCGTAATATTGCCAGAATTAATAACAGAACACACTCACTGTTTGGTTGGTTTTCGCTTCTCGCTGTCTTTTATATATATATATCTGCGATCTAACTTACTCGGTCCTCAATGTTGCCATTGACTGACCGGCGGTCAAAAATAATACAGATACAATATAGACACAAACACATATATATAGTTTACATAATTTACATAAATCTTTCGTTGCACATCTGCAACATCGTCAGTGGTGTTATATTCATTGTTCCTCCTGTTGTGTTGTATGTCTACGCCATTTTTTTTTTGTTCAGTCTGTCTATATATTTATTTATTTATTTGCTTGTTTGTTTATCTTATTTTATTTTGTCTTCTTTGCGCATGCGTTTGCGTGTGTGTATAGTGTTATGTGTGATGTGTGACTAGTGTGTATAGTGTTGTGTCTGCTGGGTGACTAGTGTGTGTTTATGTGCTTGTGTATGTATTTATTTATCTTATTTTATTTAATTTTATTTACTTATTTATACTTCTCTTAGGTCAGTGTTGTTTGTTTGGGTGTTGTTGTTGTTCCACTCATTCTTTCTGTTTAGCTTTGGTCTTCTAATTTCTATTTCACTGGCCTCTCTGATTTGCCTATCTGCTGGGTCATTCCTATGTTTAGATATTATTCTAATTTCTATGTTGTCTATGTTACCGTCATGTTGTTGTCTAGCATGTTCGTATAGTACTGACCCGTTTTTTCGTCCTTTTAGTTCCCCCCAGTGTTGGTCTATCCTTTCACCTATGCTACGAGCTGTCTCACCTATGTATGTTGTTGTCATGTTTCTGCAAGTACCCTCTGTACATCTTATGCTATAGACTACGTTTCTAGGAACGTTATACCCTAACGGATAGCACGATCTATACGTGGATATTTTACGTCTTGATGTGGGAGCTAAGTATATGTTTTGTTTATTCCTTTACTTATTTGCATAGGTAAGTATATATTACCCGTATGTTTTGTGAAGGTATGTATACCTTCTCGTACGTATATTTGACTGTTATAGCGTATCATTTTTACATATTCTGGTATTTAGGGTTTGGCTATGTGTATACGGGAGTTTTGCGTCCGCGTGAGTGTGCAGGTTCGTACGTATGGTGGGTGTGTGTATATGTGTACTTCTTGTTTTAGTTGACTTACGTCTCCGTACATTCGTGTATTTAGATTTATATGTAGGTATGCGTGTGCGCTTGTTATATACGTATTTATTTACTTATATACGTTTATATAATTATTTATTTATTTGTACACAAGCATACACACACACACATATTTATATGTGCGTGGTTTTGTATACCCATGGTAAGGTTTTGCGTATGCTTGTATATGTACGTATCTGTTTGCGTGTATGTATTTATTTATTTCTATTACTTCCGTATTGTATTTATTTACTTTGTTCTTAACTCTGTAGCGGAGATTCATTTGGTCTCCTAGTTAGAATTTTAGTCTACGATTTCTGCTATACCATTTACGTGGTTTTGTCTTTGCGTGCTATTGTTCTCCACGCTCCACATATGACTTATTATCTTCGTTTTTTCGTTCTTTGCCAGAGAACGTCTCTATGCACCACCTAAGAGAACATTAGTCTACGACCTCTTTTATACCATAAACGTGGTTTTGTCTTTGCGCGTAATTGTTTTTCACCGCTCCTATTAATGACGTGTATTCGTTTTTTCCCGTT
>OZ024740.1:268076409-268098909 GCA_964016885.1 Eledone cirrhosa | reverse complement strand
TTCGAAATGAAAACCAGCAATTTCTATGGATTACCAAAAATTCACAAATCCATAGAAATCCAAAACAACATAAAAGGGAAAAATACATCATACATCGAAGCACCAAAACCGACAGACTTAAAATGACGCCCCATTATTGTTGGCCCAGCCTCAAGCACACAACGTCTAAGCAACCTATTAGACATCATACTCAAACCCCTATGTAAAAAAGTTCCAAGCTACATCAGAGATGATATGGAATTCATTAACTATATCCCCCAAAAAGTACACCAGGATACAATCCTAGTCAGTTTTGATGTAATAAGCCTGTACACTAACATCCCACACGACCTAGGGATTGAAGCTGTGGACTTCTGGATTACAAAACACTCAAGTCACATTTCAGAAAGATTCCCCAAAGAATTCATCTTGGAAGGACTTAAATTAGTATTGGAAAACAACCACTTCCTCTTTGACAACGAACTTTATCTACAAATAAAAGGAACAGCCATGGGTACCAAAGTGGCCCCTACATATGCAACGCTCGTTATGGGTCACTTAGAGGCAAAATGATATTCCCAACTACAGATAACATTCAGTCACGACTTCGCCTTCTACATTAATAAAAACTGGAAACGTTACCTAGATGACTGCTTCATCTTCTGGAACAGAAGCCAAACAGACCTACAAAAATTTTATTCGATCCTAAACAGGCTTCATGAAGCTATACAATTCACTATGGAATGTAACGAAAAGGAACTGCCCTTTCTAGATATCCTCATCATTAAAGAAGGGGAAAATATCATAACGGACCTATTTTGCAAACCCACTGACACACACCAATACTTAAATTTCCGGTCAGCACATACGAAAGGAACATTCCCTTCAACATGGCAAGGCGCATCTGCACTATAGCAACACACCCCGTACTACAAGAAAAAAGATTATGTGACCTGAAAAAATTCCTTAAAAAACAAGAATACCCGATGAAACTCATCAACGCAGCCATCTCCAAGGCTAAGAACATCCCAATAACAACACTGAGAAAACCAAACCCACAACATAAAAAAGAAAACCCTGCTATCTCTTTTGTCATCACTCACAACCCAGGGAACATCAACATTGTGAAAACTGCTAAGCAGTATCTCTCGATTCTACAGCAATCTACCAAAATGAATGTAATCTTAAAAAACACACAGATAATTTATAGCAGACGCCAAGCACCCAACCTTAAAAAACTAATTACCAAGGCAAAATTTACGACCAACATGGAATCAATGCAAGTGACGAAATGCGGGGACCCTAGATGTGGAACCTGTGAACTCATCGAAGAGGGCAAACAGTTGTCCTTCAAAAACCATGATAATTTCAAGGTCAATGCTAACATGAACTGCAAAACGAAAAACCTAATATATTGCGCAACATGTCCACAGTGTAAAGAGTATTACATTGGGGAAACCGGAACGGGATTACATGATAGACTCCGGGTACATAAACAACAAATTAAAGACCCCACAGTCAGAAATACCACATGTAGCGCACACTTTGCATCATGCGGGAAGGGAAAATTCACAATCTTCCCTTTCTTCAAGATATGGTCGGATAACGAACATTTCCGCAGATATAAAGAAGAATTCTTCATTGAAAAATTTAAACCACTACTGAACACGAAAAAATGAATTAACACTCGGAGGTAAAATTTCATTTCACTACCCCCCCCCCCTCTTCTTATGTATACACGTGAATATCTGAATGAACGGTGAGACACACACATATATGTGTGTAGGGATGTATGGGTGTATGTACGTGTGGGTATATATATATATATATATATATATAATATAAGATCAAAAGATGGTTAAAGGAGTTCAATATATTTTATTATGCGCATTTCAAAAACAAACATCATCAAACAATAATATTTGTGTTTTCATCAGATAAAACAGGAGAACATGATATGAAGGCTAAAAAAACACTTGTTGATAGTGCAGTTTTAAATCAACATATCCATATGTTGATTTAAATCAACATATCCATATGTTGATTTAAAACTGCACTATCAACAAGTGTTTTTTTAGCCTTCATATCATGTTCTCCTGTTTTATCTGATGAAAACACAAATATTATTGTTTGATGATGTTTGTTTTTGAAATGCGCATAATAAAATATATTGAACTCCTTTAACCATCTTTTGATCTTATATTATGCATACTCCAGTCCCACAAACTGTAGAGTGCTTCTTATCCGATATCTGCATTGCTTTATTGTACTACAATAAAACTCACCTCCTATATATATATATATATATATATATATCATTATTTGTATAATTAGTAAATCGGTGGATTGGCGGTATCGGTAGAGGGTCGGGCGCCATGCTTTGCAGCATAGAATTACACCCCTTTATGATCTGAGTTCAAATCCCGCCGAGGTTAGCTTTGCCTTTCATCCTTGCGGGGTCGTTAAAATAAAGTACCAGTAAGGAACTGGGGTCAATATAATCGACTTTCCCCTTGAAATTGCTGGCATTGTGCTTATAGTAGAAATCATTTATATAAACAGTAGGGTGATGGATTGCAATATCGGCAGAGTGTCAGACATCATCCTTTACAGCATAAAGTTACGGCCCTTTACGTTCTGAGTTCACATCCCACCGAGGTTAACTTTGCCCTGCATCTTAACCGGGTCGATAAAATAAAGTACCAGTAACACACTGGGGTCGATTGTTGGTGTTTTGCATAAATCAGGAAGCATTATTTGCATAAAACGTAGCTATTAGTAGTATTTTTCTTCGGATGGAAGCAGGTTTTGAAATTATGGTGGCGATGCCGTTCGCCATATAGATATATATATATAAAATGTCTCAAATTGCACATACACACATGTACACACCCGTGCACGAACTCACCCATGCACTTATCACTGGTCACCTTCCTTTGGCTGGTAAAAGCATGTAGTTTTGTGTTGGCTATGGAAAAAGAGGTTGTGTAATGAACGTAATTTAAAAGACTAAGTACAAACATACTTCAAATCGTCTTTTTTTTTAATTCCACCGCGATCATCTTTACCTTTATTTTTCTGGAGTCGATAAAATAAAGTAGCAGTCGTGTACTGAGTGTTGATAAAATCGACTTCAACGTACCCTTAAATTGTTCGATTTGTAGCCAAATTTCTTCTTCTTCTTCCTCTTCTTCTTCTTCTTCTTCTTCTTGAGAGAAACGTGGGGCAGAGTTCTAATACACTCTTTCGAATGGGGCCTGTCAGAAGCAACTGATCCGGCTGGATCCCCAAGTGCGACCAATCAAGCTCATGGATTTTATCCACCCATCTTGATCGACGAAAATCAACTAGCCACTCTTTTTCAGAGAACATTCTGTCTAGGAAACATTGATAACTTCCAGAAATCCCTGGCTTTGCACTACTACCGAAAAGCATTGCCAATTCACGATAAACTCTACACTGTAGAGTCTACAGTCATGAAAGTGCTGTTAACCGGGCCTGTCCGAGATGTGCGCACTCATCTAGTTCCGATGATTAGAAGAGTGGAGAGGGAAGTGCTGCCTTCCAACCAGTTTATTAAAAAGCTTGGGGAAAGAGTTGAGTATGATCCGAGTGTAGGCCTGCTCTGCGTGTGCGCCCGTAAATTAGAGGAGGAAAACTGGCAGGGGGCACTAGACCTAGTGGTCAGGGTGACCATGGCTTTTAGTAGGCTTTCTCCACGATGTTTTCCTCGGATATCTGTCAACTCTTGCGGAGTTTTCTTTGTTTTATTTTTAAATGTTTATTTTTCAACATAAAAACCCAGACTGTATCATCCTGTTTGACTTCATTGTTTACTTAATGCCAGCCTTGTGAGGCTAATAAAGATACTATTATCGAATATGGTCCGTCTTCTAATGTATACCTTAATGGCGATGAAACAGCGCGACCAACCGGCAATTTTAGAAAAAAGAATTAACTCACCGTATATGTTCAGGGTGTTAGTTCACGATTTTGCTCACGACTGATAGCTGTTAACAATGAAAACGTGACTATATCTAAACTATATCTATCTGCCTATCCATCCATCGCTCTCTTTCTCTCTCTTTCTTTCTCTCTCTCTCTCTCTCTCTATATATATATATATATATATATATATTTATATCCGTCCTTTAAAACAGTCAACCAACTGAACCACTTATACACGCAATGGGTTTCCAAGAGATGTTGACTCGAATAGACCTGCTTTTCCCCATAGAAATCTTTTTCGTTTCTGCCACACTGCTCAATCTCATCTATTTTTTTATTTCGTCTTTAATTTCTCATTGTATTTTCTGATGAACGACTAGCGTTCGAAACGTTAAGACACTTTTCCTAATATATCAAGCGTAAAACTAACATATTTATACATTGAACTCTGTCGTTTTTTGTTTTTTTTACTTCTGTTTGCCTTTTGCATATATATATATATATATATATATATATATATATATATATATATATATATATATATATATATAGTAATAATAATAAATTTGAAGACTAAAATCCAAAGAGGGTTCGATAAGGATAAATATATATCAAATATATAAGAACCGTAGACCAATGTATATATATATATATATATATATATATATATATATATATATATATATATATATATATATATATATATTAGAAAGTGAGGTTTTTTTACAAAATGAAAAATAACCGAGGTGTCCTACACGGGTGAAAGTATAAAGAAAAAGAGATGAAACTGGAGTCTTATTTAAAAAAATATATATATTTATTTGGTTCCTTTACCGGTTTCGCAGTTCTTCTGCTTTTCAAAAGGTGAGTTGAGATGGAGGGTCAGTGGTTTTTCTCACATATATATATATATTCATTCATCTTCTTCTTCTTCTTCTTCTTCTTCTTCTTCTTCTTCTTGTCACTTATTCCTGAAAATGTAGTGGGGAAGAGTCCTCAAACACTCTTTCCATCGGGTCCTGTCAGAAGCAACTATATCCAACTGATCCGGCTGAATCTCCAGGTGAGATCAGCCAAACTCATGGTATGTTATCCACGCATCTTGATCGGGATCTACCCCTGGGTCTTCTCCCAGCTGATTTTGCCCATAAAATCTGTCCAACGATTATTTCCTGAGACATTCTAACTACATGCCTTTATTATCGGAGTTGTGATCCCTCAATTCGGAGAAGTAGCGGCTACCAAAACAAAAATCTAAATTTTTTGTTGGCAACTAAATTCATTGGCACCTTGAAGTTCTCTTTGATTTCATTGCCACGTGGGTAGAAAAAATGAGTATCCACCCCTCTTCCGTCTCATTCACCATCCCTCGTTTTAAATTCAAGGAGACATTCTAGAGATATTTCTTTACATTTGTCCAGTGTGTTTATTCACACAGCGCAGTGACAGTTTAAACTTACGCGGGTCGACTGAAAAGTTCATAAGCTGACCAAGATACTCTCATGGAATAACCAAATGAGGTTCATTTTTCAACATATTCTCTGGAAAGAAACAATGCAGTTATTAGTAAGAAGAGTTGAAATTAAAGCATGCACGATTTCACAGATCTAGCATCACTCCATCATAGTCAGCTAATGGACTTTTCAGCCTAACCTCTATGCTACTGACAAAGAGTATACTTTATCGTACAGTTTGGTATTGTATGGTCCCGTAACTCCTAATGGGGTTTCTTGGACATTTTAAACATGGTGGAGGCTATCTCTCTCCAGGCCTGAATGCAGCAGATTTCTTCGAGACAAAGATAGAAATTGAGAGATTGGAAATTAGAAAGAGATATAGAGAAAGAATCGACCCACTACTTGACTGGTACCTTATTTATCGACCTCTAAAGGATGAAAGGCAAAGTTGACCTCGGCGGTATTTGAACAGTGGGTCGAAACGAATACAGTAAAGCATTCTATCCGACGTTCTAACGACTCTACCAATTCGCTGCCTGTCGTACAGTTTACGTTATGCAAAACACGTTGCTTACTACATGAATTATTAATTCATTAATATGTCGATTTATTATCATTATTGCCTTCGAAATCTGAAGAAACTGTTGAGTGTCTTCATAGGCAATAATTGTTTCTACATTTGGCACAAGGCCAGCAATTACCCAGTGTAAAGTACCAGTAATACACTGGGTAATTGCTGGCCTTGTGTCAAATGTAGAAACAATTATTGCCTATGAAGACACTAAACAGTTTCTTCAGATTTCGAATTTTACCCTCTGATATTTATACCTTATCCCAGTCGGATTAGCAGGATAAATACTTTGACAGGGAATAAAAAATCAAGCAAAAATCGATAACACTGACGTTTATGCAAACCTATTTGTTCAGTTATCCCAAAAGCGTTTACATCAAACAAGAGTGACAGCAAGAGATAAACGAGAAGAGGGGTGAGAGAAAGAGAAGTGAGAGAAAGAAATGGGAAGATAAAATAGGCACTGGTTGAGAATATATATTCTAAGGACATACGAGCAGGAATGGCTCTTCCAGTGCGTTTCCCTCGAAGACAATGGTTAACATGTATTGATACCCTAAGGACAGACACTGGTCTCTTGGAGACGCAGGACATGGCAGCGATATTGAGGGACAGAGACTGCTGGAATACGAGCTGGAATGGCTCTTCCAGTGCGTTTCCCTCGAAGACAAAGGTTAACATGTATTGATGCCCTAAGGACAGACACTGGTCTCTTGGAGACGCAGGACATGGCAGCGATATTGAGGGACAGAGACCGCTGGAATACGAGCTGGGATGGCTCTTCCAGCGCGTTTCCCTCACCATCCTCCGGGAAAACGCCTTCACTATTCTGTCCACTCAGGCCGCTGGGTAGCCAGAGCGTGGGTCCCCAATTGCTCATATCAGTGAGAGATGGGGAGAGCGGGAGAGACGGAGACAGTGAAGTTGGAGTTTGGTCCATTTGTGCTCGGGCCTGGTGGACATCAGTTGTGAGGGTGGTAGTTCATGATGGCACAGTGCTTGTGATAGTGGTAGTTGAGGTGGTGGCAGTGGTTGTGAGGGCGGTGGTTGGTGATGGCACAGTGGTAGTGATAGTGATAGTTGAGGTGGTGGCAGTGGTTGTGACGGTGGTGGTTGGTGATGGCACAGTGGTTGTAATAGTGGTAGTCGAGGTGGTGGCAGTGGTTGTGAGGGTGGTAGTAGGTGATGGCACAGTGGTTGTGATAGTGGTAGTTGAGGTGGTGGCAGTAGTTGTGAGGGCGGTGGTTGGTGATGGCACAGTGGTTGTGATAGTGGTAGTCGAGGTGGTGGCAGTGGTTGTGAGGGTGGTAGTAGGTGATGGCACAGTGGTTGTGATAGTGGTAGTCGAGGTGGTGGCAGTGGTTGTGAGGGTGGTGGTTGGTGATGGCACAGTGGTTGTGATAGTGGTAGTTGAGGTGGTGGCAGTGGTTGTGAGGGTGGTAGTAGGTGATGGCACAGTGGTTGTGATAGTGGTAGTCGAGGTGGTGGCAGTGGTTGTGAGGGTGGTGGTTGGTGATGGCACAGTGGTTGTGATAGTGGTAGTTGAGGTGGTGGTAGTGGTTGTGAGGGCGGTGGTTGGTGATGGCACAGTGGTTGTGATAGTGGTAGTTGAGGTGGTGGCAGTGGTTGTGAGGGCGGTGGTTGGTGATGGCACAGTGGTTGTGATAGTGGTAGTTGAGGTGGTGGCAGTGGTTGTGAGGGTGGTGGTTGGTGATGGCACAGTGGTTGTGATAGTGGTAGTTGAGGTGGTGGCAGTGGTTGTGAGGGCGGTGGTTGGTGATGGCACAGTGGTTGTGATAGTGGTAGTTGAGGTGGTGGCAGTGGTTGTGAGGGTGGTAGTAGGTGATGGCACAGTGGTTGTGATAGTGGTAGTCGAGGTGGTGGCAGTGGTTGTGAGGGTGGTGATTGGTGATGGCACAGTGGTTGTGATAGTGGTAGTTGAGGTGGTGGCAGTGGTTGTGAGGGCGGTGGTTGTTGATGGCACAGTGGTTGTGATAGTGGTAGTTGAAGTGGTGGCAGTGGTTGTGAGGGCGGTGGTTCATGATGGCACAGTGGTTGTGATAGTGGTAGTTGAGGTGGTGGTAGTGGTTGTGAGGGCGGTGGTTGGTGATGGCACAGTGGTTGTGATAGTGGTAGTTGAGGTGGTGGCAGTGGTTGTGAGGGTGGTAGTTCATGAAGGCACAGTGGTTGTGATAGTGGTAGTTGAGGTGGTGGCAGTGGTTGTGAGGGCGGTGGTTGGTGATGGCACAGTGGTTGTGATAGTGGTAGTTGAGGTGGTGGCAGTGGTTGTGAGGGTTGTGGTTGGTGATGGCACAGTGGTTGTGATAGTGGTAGTTGAGGTGGTGGCAGTGGTTGTGAGGGTGGTGGTTGGTGATGGCACAGTGGTTGTGATAGTGGTAGTTGAGGTGGTGGCAGTGGTTGTGAGGGTTGTGGTTGGTGATGGCACAGTGGTTGTGATAGTGGTAGTTGAGGTGGTGGCAGTGGTTGTGAGGGCGGTGGTTGGTGATGGCACAGTGGTTGTGATAGTGGTAGTTGAGGTGGTGGCAGTGGTTGTGAGGGTGGTAGTTGGTGATGGCACAGTGGTTGTGATAGTGGTAGTTGAGGTGGTGGCAGTGGTTGTGAGGGTTGTGGTTGGTGATGGCACAGTGGTTGTGATAGTGGTAGTTGAGGTGGTGGCAGTGGTTGTGAGGGTGGTGGTTGGTGATGGCACAGTGGTTGTGATAGTGGTAGTTGAGGTGGTGGCAGTGGTTGTGAGGGTGGTAGTAGGTGATGGCACAGTGGTTGTGATAGTGGTAGTCGAGGTGGTGGCAGTGGTTGTGAGGGTGGTGGTTGGTGATGGCACAGTGGTTGTGATAGTGGTAGTTGAAGTGGTGGCAGTGGTTGTGAGGGTGGTGATTGGTGATGGCACAGTGGTTGTGATAGTGGTAGTTGAAGTGGTGGCAGTGGTTGTGAGGGTGGTGGTTGGTGATGGCACAGTGGTTGTGATAGTGGTAGTTGAGGTGGTGGCAGTGTTAGTGAGGGTGGTAGTTGGTGATGGCACAGTGGTTGTGATAGTGGTAGTTGAAGTGGTGGCAGTGGTTGTGAGGGTGGTGATTGGTGATGGCACAGTGGTTGTGATAGTGGTAGTTGAAGTGGTGGCAGTGGTTGTGAGGGTGGTGGTTGGTGATGGCACAGTGGTTGTGATAGTGGTAGTTGAGGTGGTGGCAGTGGTTGTGAGGGTGGTGGTTGGTGATGGCACAGTGGTTGTGATAGTGGTAGTTGAGGTGGTGGCAGTGGTTGTGAGGGTGGTAGTAGGTGATGGCACAGTGGTTGTGATAGTGGTAGTCGAGGTGGTGGCAGTGGTTGTGAGGGTGGTGGTTGGTGATGGCACAGTGGTTGTGATAGTGGTAGTTGAGGTGGTGGCAGTAGTTGTGAGGGTGGTGGTTCATGATGGCACAGTGGTTGTGATAGTGGTAGTTGAGGTGGTGGCAGTGGTTGTGAGGGTGGTAGTTCATGAAGGCACAGTGGTTGTGATAGTGGTAGTTGAGGTGGTGGCAGTGGTTGTGAGGGTGGTAGTAGGTGATGGCACAGTGGTTGTGATAGTGGTAGTTGAGGTGGTGGCAGTGGTTGTGAGGGCGGTGGTTGGTGATGGCACAGTGGTTGTGATAGTGGTAGTTGAGGTGGTGGCAGTGGTTGTGAGGGCGGTGGTTGGTGATGGCACAGTGGTTGTGATAGTGGTAGTTGAGGTGGTGGCAGTAGTTGTGAGGGCGGTGGTTGGTGATGGCACAGTGGTTGTGATAGTGGTAGTTGAGGTGGTGGCAGTGGTTGTGAGGGTGGTAGTTGGTGATGGCACAGTGGTTGTGATAGTGGTAGTTGAGGTGGTGGCAGTGGTTGTGAGGGTGGTGATTGGTGATGGCACAGTGGTTGTGATAGTGGTAGTTGAGGTGGTGGCAGTGGTTGTGAGGGTGGTGGTTGGTGATGGCACAGTGGTTGTGATAGTGGTAGTTGAGGTGGTGGCAGTGGTTGTGAGGGCGGTGGTTCATGATGGCACAGTGGTTGTGATAGTGGTAGTTGAGGTGGTGGCAGTGGTTGTGAGGGCGGTGGTTGTTGATGGCACAGTGGTTGTGATAGTGGTAGTTGAGGTGGTGTCAGTGGTTGTGAGGGCGGTGGTTCGTGATGGCACAGTGGTTGTGATAGTGGTAGTTGAAGTGGTGGCAGTGGTTGTGAGGGTGGTGATTGGTGATGGCACAGTGGTTGTGATAGTGGTAGTTGAAGTGGTGGCAGTGGTTGTGAGGGTGGTGGTTGGTGATGGCACAGTGGTTGTGATAGTGGTAGTTGAAGTGGTGGCAGTGGTTGTGAGGGTGGTGGTTGGTGATGGCACAGTGGTTGTGATAGTGGTAGTTGAGGTGGTGGCAGTGGTTGTGAGGGTGGTGGTTGGTGATGGCACAGTGGTTGTGATAGTGGTAGTTGAAGTGGTGGCAGTGGTTGTGAGGGTGGTGGTTGGTGATG
The DNA here is from genome assembly GCA_964016885.1 of Eledone cirrhosa. Lineage (NCBI taxonomy): Eukaryota > Metazoa > Mollusca > Cephalopoda > Octopoda > Eledonidae > Eledone > Eledone cirrhosa. The sequence continues at coordinate 268,088,466 of OZ024740.1, read as the reverse complement.
GCACAGTGGTTGTGATAGTGGTAGTTGAAGTGGTGGCAGTGGTTGTGAGGGCGGTGGTTGTTGATGGCACAGTGGTTGTGATAGTGGTAGTTGAGGTGGTGTCAGTGGTTGTGAGGGCGGTGGTTCGTGATGGCACAGTGGTTGTGATAGTTGTAGTTGAGGTGGTGGCAGTGGTTGTGAGAGCGGTGGTTCATGATGGCACAGTGGTTGTGATAGTGGTAGTTGAGGTGGTGGCAGTAGTTGTGAGGGTGGTGGTTGGTGATGGCACAGTGGTTGTGATAGTGGTAGTTGAATGAGAGATGGGGAGAGCAGGAGAGACGGAGGCAGTGAAGTCGGAGTTTGATCTCTTTATGCTCGTGCCTGGTGGACACACTCATCTATTGGCAGAAATGATTACACTGCCATTTATATCTTATTACTCCTGTATAAATTATTTGAAGACAATGTAACAAACATTGTGTACAGTAGAGATACCCCCATTTGATGGATCCTGCTAGATGGTTTCAATTTCTTATTGGGACTTTACAACTTCCTTCTCGAGGAAATTATTACGTTCAAATCTTCTGATTTACTCTCACTCATCCAGCATGCACCTCATTGTCTCTCTCTCAGAAATATATAAGTTACGTTCCAAAACCATAATATTTCTGTTTGATTTGATTTGTGTTGTTGGATGTGTGTGTGTGTGTGTGTGTGTGTGTGTGTGTGTGTGTGTGTGTGTGTGTGTGTGTGTGTGTGTGTGTGTGTGTGTGTGTGTGTGTGTGTGTGTGTGTGTGTGTGTGTGTGTGTGTGTGTGTTGTTTTTTCGTTTCCTTGTGGGTTTTTCTTTTTTTTTTTTTTTTTTTTTTTTATTAAAAATTCAAAAGAAAGCATTAATTGCTTTAAGAAAATAATGCTAAAAGGGTTTTTGATCTGTTAATTTGATATTTTTTCCTTTGTTTACTGAGAAATATTTATGCGTTCTAAACATTTCAAAATCCAGAATTTCTATAAATTTTTCGACAATGTTGAGAATTAAATTTATTTTTATAATTAATTTTTTGCTTTTTGAAGAAAAGGAATTTGCCGTTAACGCTTCTTCTACCAAGTCATCACACGTCACAAATATATATAGCAATTGAATGTTTTATTTCTCGTTTGAATTAATCTGATTCACATTTGATAATTTACGAATTTTACCTCCACGAATATCTATCTGTGAGGTTTGATACAGGTATTGAGACACTAGATCTGGATTTAGAACATAACTCCATAACAATAACATTATACTACGTGGGTGGATTGTAATATCCATATTGCATTCCTTTATGTAATACTATTTAGAATATTATATGAATTTATTAATCATATATAACAATGTGTATTTTTCACTTAATTAACTGGTAATATTTTCAATGTAGCGAGAATGTATTTGTTTGGAAGGTTTTGTTTATATGAAATCATGTGTTGAAACAAATATTTTTATATTTGGGAAGGTCATGTTGTCCTAATATTACCAAAAAATAGTAAAACACACTCACTTTTTGCTTTGAATATCGCTTTAGTATATTTTTATATTTCTATAAATAATTTATCATTGAGTGACCAACAGTTAAATATATAAATATTAATATAATTTCTGAAAGTTCATTTGTCACACATATCTGCGACATTTTCACTGATTATCATATTTCAATGTAAACTGGTGATAAACATTGCAAACACTAGTAATGTTGTTTCTCTTATTATTTATGTATTTATTAAGGCGGTGGCTTGGCAGTATCGGTAGAGCGTCAGACACCATGATTTGCAGCATAGAGTTATGGCTCTTTACATTCTGATTAAACCATCATTATTGATGGTTTAAGAGGACGGTGGATTGGCAGTATCGGTAGAAGGTCGGACGACATGCTTTGCAGCATAGAGTTACGGCCCTTTATGATCTGAGTTTAATTCCAGCCTTTCATCCTTAAGGGGTAGATAAAATAAAGTACCAGTAATGCACTGGGGTCGATTTAATCGACTTTCCCCTCTCCCCAAATTGCTGGCCTTGTGCCTAAATCAGAAACAATTATTTATGTATGTATTCATTTATTCAATTTAAACGAGCGTATAATAAGCCATGACAGACTCAGGGAAGTATCGAGTACCCTTACAGTTAGTAATCAAAAAGAGCTAGTCTTATTTATTCATTAATAAATAAACTCATTGAGTTATTTTTCATTGTAAACATTGAATTGATTTGATGCAAACCGGTATGTATTATCTACACGCCAGTGTAGATAATATATAATAAAATGGTAGCGAATTAGCAGAGCCGAAGAGCGTCAGATACAATGCCTTATAGTATTTGGTTTGGCCCTCCGCATTCTGTGTTCAAATCCTATCGAGCGTAGCTTTGCTTTTCATCATTTCAGGGTTGATAAATAAAGTACAAAGCAAGGTCGAAAATTGGCTGAATTGTCAGAGCTGCAGTGGAGACAGCTAACGGTATCTGTATCGTTTCTTTGTGTTCTGTGTTCGGAGATCTTTCTAGATGTCCTCTCTTGGGAAGTTCTTTAGATAAGGCTCACGTGTATTTCAACTCCATTCAACTCACCAGCATTTGAAAGTTTTACTAAACTCACAAAATATGAGAGAAATAAATAAATAAAAATGAAAGAGAAATGGGGGAGGAGGTCTGTGCACAATAGCGAGAGGAACCCTTATCGGCCAGCCGGATTTTTTTCCGGATGCAGTCTAGCAGCATAGATATTTATGAACGCGATTGTAAACCGAACTATCGACTGAAAATGTTTCCACTATGTGACTATAAAAAACCCACTTGATGATGCGTACTCTCTAATGTAACAACAACGCTAGATACACAGCATTGAAGGTTAGATACATTGCATTGCTTCACAAGCAACGCCTCAGTCTGAGAAAAATAAATGTTTGATTACAAGTTCCCTTTGTGATCTTCCATATTTTTAAATCTCCTATTAAATCTCGAATCGGATTGAGAAATATTTAACATCGCCATTGTTATTGTTTGACGAAATTATGGTCATCACCATCACCATCGTCATCGTCATCATCATCACCATCATCGTGATCATGGTTGTTTTGAGAAAGTGTCTATGATACGAGATAAATTCATTGTTAACCGATCACTCGACCTGGTTTCACTTCCAGATTGAAGCAAATTCACTTTATTTGTGATGTTAATACCAGTGAGAGAGAGAGAGCGAGAGGGGGGGGGGATAGAAAGAAAATAAATAAAGGACGAAATAAATAACTGAATAAAGGAAGAAAGAAAGAAAGAAAGAAAGAAAGAAAGAAAGAAAGAAAGAAAGAAAGAAAGAAAGAAAGAAAGAAAAAAGAAAACTGGAATTAAGGTTTCGATGGCGAAATAATTGTGATAAACTACGACAAAAAACTAATTTTCTTAAGCTTAGAATGATCGAGAAAATCTTTAGTTAGTGTCCATTGAGATGAGATAACGAATTTAGAAGAACTAAAGCGATTTGCTTGAAAAGAATAGCAAAAATAAATGACTTCGAAGGAAAGAAGATATTTTCTTTGTTGTTAGTTTTATGATTGTGTAGAAATTTGACTAGTAAGAACAATGAAAAGTGAAAAGAGAAAAACTTTGCCACTTGCCTCCGTCTTTGCGTAAGAGAAAATTATTGAAACGTATGAGGTGGTTTTACAGTAACAATATAAATGGTGAGGAAAACATAGGTGGCAAATGATTAGAAGGAAATAATAACAATCCGAAATTAAAGATAATATCAAATTTAAAGCAAATGTAAAATCTAATATATATATATCTGTGTGTGTGTGTGTGTGTGTGTGTGTGTGTGTGTGTATTGTATTATTTTACTATATATATATATATATGTATATATATATATGTGTGTGTGCGTGCGCGTGTGTGTGTGTATTGTATTATTTTACTATAAACCAGCTGCTGATATTTCAATATGGAATGTTATGTAATTTATAGAAAGAAGTAACGAGTAATTTAGATGGTTGTATTAAATCATGAAAAGTAAACGTGATGGATGAAGTAGCTGCACGTAATCTTGAAGAAATATATATATATATATATATATATATATATATGCATGCATAGTCCTTTAACTCCCGAGGGAGTCGTGGGGGCACCGTAGTGTCATACGGCGTTTCTAGGGCACATTTTAAAAACCTTACGAAGCCCAATCCTCTCCCCGTGGTGTCATACGGCGTTTCTAAGGCACATTTAAAAACCTTACGAAGCCCAATCCTCTCCCCGTGGTGTCATACGGCGTTTCTAGGTAGGGCACATTTTAAAAACCTTACCTAGCCCAATCCTCTCCCTGTAGTGTCATACGGCGTTTCTAGGGCACATTTTAAAAACCTTACGAAGCCCAATCCTCTCCCTGTCTGAATATAGCAGATTTCTTCCAGACAAGGATAGTGAGTGAGGGAATGGAAGTGAGAAAGTCATATAGAGGAAGAATAGACCCCAGTACTAGACTAATACCTTTCTTTATCGACCTTTAATGGCTGAAAGGCAAAGTTGACCTCGACGGGATTTGAACTCAGAGAGCAGAGAGCCGAAACGAATATCGCCAAGCATTCTATCCGACATTCTAACGACTCTGTAATTTTGCCGCCATATATAGATACTGCAAATGGTTGAAATATCAATTGTGTTGATGGAATGCTAACTTTCTTTTATGTTAAAGAATCAAAGTAAAGTTGGAACAAGCGATGACAAAAGAACATATGTATTAGGATGAACATTGTTTGACCTGATATATTCACACTGCCAGAGGTAGAAAGAAACACACAAAGGCACGCACACACTCACACACAGACACACACAGACACACAGACACAGACACACACACACACACACACACTTGGACATACACAAACACACATGCACACACATACACACACAAACACATACATACACACACAAAACACACACATACATACACACATATTCTTACACACACACTCACACACACTTGGACATACTCAAACACACATGCACTCAGACACACAAACGCATACACACACACAAACACACACACATACATACACACACTCACACACATATGGACATACACAAACACACACACATACCACACAATATACACATATACACACACACATACATATTCTTACACGCACACCAACAAACACACATATTCATAAAAAGATTATGCAATACAAATACGTCAAGAGAAAAATCGATACAGACCCTATTTTAGAATATGTTGAAAAGGACATCAAAGATGGATGGCATTTCATCATATGGTACGTCGGAAAAAGGGCTGTAGCATATGTGTTAGTGTCTTGTTTGGTTAGAAGAGTACCTACAACTACCTTCATATATAAGATGACTAGTAATGAATGGGATACTCAAGTATGTGAACTAGCAGAAAACCACCCGGGGTGGTTTTCTGCTAGCATGTGTAGTGTGTATATTGATATTATACGCAAGTATATATACATGTAGATATGATACATCAAATAAAATCGTAATTGACAATATATAATACATAGAAATTGAGCGAAGACTACGTTACACTGTCTTATGTAATCAGTAGCGTAATCCATGATACATTAAAAAAAGTCGATATTATATATAAACTGCATTAGGAGAAAATTAGTGACAGAAAATTATGTTTATTTAAGCGATCGCCAACCGGAAGTGTTGACATTTCAGAAATTTTAAAGAAGTTAATCTTTAAATAAACAAAATATATTTAATCAATAGCCACGAAATTTAGTAGATAAAGTATGTAATATTCATTCATTATTTATTCAAAGTAATCCAACTTATTTTACAAACGGGATAAAAAAATATATTCTGGACGCAGTCCCGCACTTCTTACTTTATTATAGTTTAGATTCCTACACAATAAGAAGTTATTGAGCAAACCACTACGTTTATTACATCGTTATGTGGAGCGTGAAGAACGATTTCTTGCAAAGACAAAAACACATTTATACTATAAAAGGAGTCGTTAGATTAATATTCTATTTAGAATAACCGAATGATTTTTACCTCCGGAGTTTAAGGGTAAGGTAAATAAAATTGTTAAACGAAAAAAAAAATTCATTTCTTATAGACAGTGTTTATTTATAACTGTTTCTACTTTGACACAAGGGCAGCAATTACTCCAGTGGATTACTAGTACTTTATTTTATCGACCCCGTAAGGATGAAAAGCAAAGTTAACCTCGACGGGATTTGAACTCAGCCCGTAAAGAGACGTAACTATGCTAGAAAGTATGGCGTCCAACACTCTACGGATACTGCCAATTCACCAGTGTTTATTTATAAAGCTGTTCCATCCATAATTGGTTAGAGTTAAAAATAGAAGTGCAGATACTGCCCACACCTGACGAACATTGTGAGGTTCTCTGACCTCATTCATTAGAAGACCAGTGATCTGAGAATATTTGGAATGGAGGACAGGAGAGATTTACGTTCCACCTATTGTAACATCAACCACCAGAAGGCTTTCTGTCTTCTGACAAAGAGTGAAAGCCCCGTTGTTTGTTTTTAAAACATAACCAGATCATTAACATTAGAAGCAGCAGCAGAATTATTGAAGTAGCTACAACAGCAATCAATACTACTACTGAGTCAGAGAAAGAGTGGAATACAACTGCCTATACAAACAAAGGAATCCCCACAAGACGGCTCTCCTTCCAGAAAGAAACCCACTAGCATAACGTTATACAGTCAAACACTAACATATGCCTTTGTCAACTCCCACTTGTTATAACTTCTCATTTTTTTTCACTCTTCACCAAGCGACAAGGAGACAAGGATGAGAAGACGATACATTGGCAAGTCGTTGGAATGAAGAGAAGAAAGTTAACGACCGTCTTTTTTACGATTTAGAATTTAAGGATATGCCAACAACCTGGAAACCATTGACTAACTACCACCATCAAGCAACAACTAAATACGAAACTGTTGCTACAGTAACAATAAAAGCATCAACAAGAACACCAACAAGCCTGACAAACAACATCATAAAAAAAAAGCAAATCACAAATGAAACAAAAATCGCAAGAAAATAAAAAACGACTGCAACGAAAGCAGTACACAGAGCAGCTTCTTAAATAGACCATTCTACTGGGAAATATCTGTGAGTTGCTGGAATAGCAAATAAAAACAATGAAATATAAACCATAATGGAATATATCGACCAACTCCTCTGAATGGTAGGATTAACTTTATGGGGTCTATAAAATAAACCGCCAATCAAGTGTTAAAGTCGATGTACGAGGGTCAACTGAAAGGTTCATAGGTTGACCAGTATACTCTCATAGAATGACCAAATGAGGTTTATTTTTCAACATAATCCCTGGAACGAAACAATGTATTTATTATGCATTCAATGATTGCATTCAAGATTTCACATCTCTAACCTTACTCCTTCTTATTCATCCTATGAACTTTTCAACGGACCCTCGTAATCGACTTACATCAGAAATTGCTGGTATTCTGTTTAAATTAGAAACAATCATTATAATTATTATTATCATAATTACACCGTCATCATCTGAACTATAATAAAGTAAGGGGTGCGGGACTGCGTCCAGAATATATTTTTTTATCCCGTTTGTAAAATAAGTTGGATTACTTTGAATAAATAATGAAGGAATATTACATAATTTATCTACTAAATTTCGTTATCTTGATTAAATATAAATAATTTTGTTTATTTTAAGATTCACTTCTTCAAAATGTTCAAACGTCAACACATCCGGTTAGCGATTGCTTAAATAAACATTCATACATTCACGTCACTAATTTTCTCCTAATGCAGTTTATATATAATATCGTCTTTTTTTAATGTATCATGGATTACGTTACTGATTACATAAGACAGTGTAACGCAGTCTTCGTTCAATTTCTGTGTATATTGTCAATTACGATTTTATTTGATGTATCATATCTGCATACATGTATACTTGCGTATAATATCAATATGTACACTAGCAGAAAACCACCCGAAGGCTGGTTTTTCTGCTAGTCATTTTAATGTTTACATCAGAATCATTATAAATTCTATAGTCCAACGTCAACAGGATAAATGAAATGTGGTGGTGGAATTTCAGACGGTTGAAGTAATGTTTAGTGCAGGATCTATAAGATTAGACACCGTAGGAAGGAAGAAAGGAGAAAGAGTGGGAGTAGTGGTGGACATTTGTTAGTTTGGTGTGTCAGCAACCGTAGGTCGGGGTTTTAACATGTTGGTGAGTGAGTCTTTGTCAATCGTCCAAATATATTATTTTTATATGCAGTAGGGAAACATTGTATTTTTTGGCTGATCGTATTAACATGCTAGTGAGTGAGTATTTGCCAATCAATCAGATAGCCTAATTTTATTTTCCGTCTATAATGTTTGTGAATATGGCAACTGCACTCACCCAGATATACCAGAAGTACTCTAATGTGTATTTCAGACTTCTAGTGAGCCGCCTAAAACTGATCGGAAATGAAATATTTCCTAGCATTCATGCGACTCGTCAAAAACTGATCGGAACTGGTATATTTTCTAGCATCCAAGTTGATATTCAATTTTTAGATGGCAAAGAAGCTTAGTCGTTGAATTTGCTTTCACTTTGTGTTTTCATACCTTATACCCTCCCAACGATAACTGATGTTATAGATATTCATTTCTGTTACTTTCCTTGCATTTGTTTTTACGTGATTCTATAACGCATGCATGCATGTCTCATAACTCCCGAGGGAGTTGTTGGAGCACCGTATTAACATACGGCGTTTCTTTAAGGAATTTTTCAAACCTGTTGGAGCCCATCTCCTCTCCAGGATACAGCAGATTTCTTCCAGTGAAGGATGGAGTGTGGGGGAATGAAAACGAGAAAGAGATGTGGTGTGGAGGAATAATCAACCCCAGTACTAAACTGGTACATTTTTTTATTTACTTCGAGAAGATGGATGAAAGGTAAACTTAAACTTGGCGGGATTTGAATTCAGAGAGTAAAGAGTCGAAATGACTGCCATAAAATATTCTATCCAACGTTCTAACGACTGTGTCAATTCACCCCCCTTACATTTTATAATGCCCTGAGATTAAATGAATACCAAGAATTCTTTGTAGCACTATGATTGAAACAAAATTAGTGAATACAAAAGAATGCTTGCTACTTCAAGTTCCTACACTTAAAAGTATCTGGTACCTATGTTATTATATCAGAAATAAGGCGATGGATGTTAGAGCGTCGGACAAAATGCGTTGTGGTATTTAGTCATGGCCCTTCTCGTTCCTAGTTTAAATCTCGCTGCAGCCAGCTTTGCCTTTCATTCCAGAGCTGATATAATCGACTTTTCCTTCTCAGAAAATGTTCAGGACTTGTGCCTAAATTAGAAACAATTATATCACAAACACAAAAACTAGAACGTAGCATTCAATTCAAACATTATTGATTTTCACACGTTCTTGATTCTCGCTAAATTTGTAATCCCCTCACGAACTACCGAATATTTATTAAAAGGATATAAAGTTTGCACCAGTGCATGTGATGTTTAGCCGGATTTGTAATTAGTTTCGGTTATCATTGTGCATGCATTACAAGAAGTCAAGACAAACATTAAATGTTTTAAATATATATATATATATATATATATATATATATATATATATATATATATATATATATATATATATATATATGGTGGCTGCAAACTCTGCTAAGAATATTGCAATCACTTGTCAGATTACAGAGTTCTACGCACTTTTAGGCTACGGTCAACTACACAGACCTGTAACAGATCCTGAATAAGCAATTCCTGTGATTTGAAGGGTGTTTTAATGGGGAAAGGCCTTGCACTCGACCAATCCCACTCTCTGAGCATCGAAAACACTAATTGTTTGGTGAACAGGGTGATATTTGGACACCCTGTGGGATGAAATAGAGGAACTCAGCAGTCAACGGCCATCAAAATAGTACTTTTTTTTACCTGTGAGTGAAAGGCTCCCAGTTGTATATATATATATATATATATATATATATATATATATATGCAAGTCCGAAGAACCATTAGATAAAATATATACAGTATTTCCTCTCCCAATCAGTATAAATTAACCACCTTAAAAAATTCATTTAAACGAGGCTATAAGTTTAAAATGTAGTTATGAATAAATAATAGACAAATGATACAGATTATTTTCCGTGATGTACAACCATATGACATTTATCTAATGATTTCTTCTAGCCTGTAGAAATTGACTAGACAAATAGTTAACTACAGGGAGTTAGGTACAAAATAGAAGTCTGAAGAAAAAATGCACATAAATTTTACCAAAATTCACCTAGTCTCGACCACCGGTGATTTCGTTCCACTTTTTGGATATATCCGATCTTGGATACATCCACAAGGCCTGGAACTCTTCAGGATATACCTCAGATTGGACTAAGTTTCTTCTACCATGATCCCCGCCAGAAATGAATTCAAAATGGCTAAGAACTATCACGTGGCCAGCAGTCAAGGCAGAAAGTTTGTGATTGGTGCCTGTCGGCGAGTAGGATGGTTGCTAGAAAGCGCAGCCGAATACTGCCTAAAGTTTTACTCAACCTTACGGGAGTATATATTAAATTCAAAGGGTATATATATATATAATTAGACATAGTCACATATATATATATGAGTTTGGCAACCTTTCACGGTGTGGCTCAATGAAGAATTAATTAAGCAAATAATTATTAATCAGAGCTATATATAAAAATGCAAGTCCGAAGAACCATTAGATAAAATATATACAATATTTCCTCTCCCAATCAGTATACCACATAACCACATAAAAAAATCATTTTACCACATAAAAAAATCATTTAAACGGGGCTATAAGTTTAAAATGTACTTATGAAGAAATAATAGACAGATGATACAGATTATTTTACGCGATGTACAGCCATGACATTTATCTAATGATTTCTTCTAGCCTGTAGAAATTGACTAGACAAATAGTTAACTACACGGAATTAGATATATATATATGTATATATATATATAATCATCATCATCATAATCATTTAATGGGCACGATCAAGCTGACTACCGATAAAGCTCACGAAGTTTAACAAATAAAATGTAAGGTAATATCAGCGACTCATTACATATACATAATACAGTATCGGCATTTAAAAACATGTAAACACCTGACAGAATACTGACATTGCTGTTTTTATAAACGTCTCCAATTGAGACATCTTTAACTTTCTAATTAAAGAAACTATCCTCAGCCGGCAATTACAACCACAAACTAAGAATCATCAAAAGATTGTTGACTTTCAGAAATATAATGGTTGATTTAGATGTCATACTCCACCCATCTTTTTACTGTGCATGTTATAGTAGTTTGGCTGCAATTTATTATTCAATATTTATTATTCATTAATTTATTATTCATAGTTTTGCATTAACTGACTTTAATACAGGTGCCAGTATAATACTGGCAGTCCCTAATTTACCATTGTGCTTAGATGTAAATGGCAAATTCGGGACTCTCTCTCTCTCTCTCTCTCTCTCTCTCTCTCTCTCTCTCTCTCTCTCTCTCTCTCTCTCTCTCTCTCTCTATCTATCTATCTATCTATCTCTCCCTCTCTCTTTCCCCCTCTCTCTCTCACTCTCTATCCTTCTCTGGAAGAAATCTGCTGTATTTAGACCTAGAGAGGGAAGCCCTCCACCAGGTTTAAAATGACCTAGAAATGCCGTATGCCACTACGGTGCTCCTACGAATCCATCAGGAGTTACGGGACCTTATATGCATGCATACTGAAACTGTTGACAAATTTTTAAGTAAACTGTTACAAGTTTTATTTATATGACTTTAAAATCAGAGATTCGGGTTATTTTAAATTACTAAGCTGCAATATAGAATATAGTGTGGCTGCGAATGAGATACACAATAAATAAAATATAGCTGGGAGAGAATGGAGGAGCCTAAGAGAAGCCAAATACAACCATTAAACTGAAATAAATTTGGAAATCCGAAGTTTTAATATAACGTAGCAGAATAGTGGATTAACGATCTCTGTAATCTGTTCGCAGG
>OZ024740.1:268066409-268073909 GCA_964016885.1 Eledone cirrhosa | reverse complement strand
CCTCGGGTGGGCGAGAAAAGACGCCGACAAAGGAGAAGAGCTGGGGTAGAAGGACTAAGGAGAGAGGGGGGAAGGAAATAAAGGAATAGATAAAAGAATACAAAGAAGATCTTACGTCTCCCTTGGCAAGCAGGGGTTACCCATTGCAAAATCGGCAAGTGGGGTGTTATAGCCCTAGTCTACCCCCCCCCCCCCCCCCCCCGGGTCATTATGGGGTTTGAGGGCGAGGTAAGTCCTACGCAATCTATGTTTACATGCAGTAACCAGTTCATCTTTCTTGTTTAGGAGTTGGTCCGTCGAAAACAGCATTTGTAAAGTTTCCTCCGAGCATAAATTGCACGGACGGCGTCCTCCCGTGTAAGAATTGGCTCTGGACAGTAATCTCCAAGTGAGATCATAGGTGATGTTGTTGTCCTCCTTGAGGTCCCTTTGGTGCGTTATGGTCCACCTGGTTCCTTACCACATTTCCTTCGTTATATATATATATATATATATATATATATATATATATATATATATATGTGTGTGTATATGTATGTATATACATATGTGTGTGTGTTTGTGTGTGTATGCGTGTGCATTTATATTTATATACATATATATATATATATATATATACACACATATGTATGTGTGTGTGTGTGTATGTGTGTGTGTGTTTTATTTTTATTCTAAAAGAGGGTGAATTACTGAAAAGCAAATGCAAATGTAAAAATCTATGCCACCATTAAAGAAGACAAGTGTATAGTTATGGTTTATCGATTTCTATTGCTTGAACTACTCACTTCGCCAGACCATTCTTTAGCAATGGACACATCTTCAGCATTTTCACTTTTATTGATTCCAAGAAAATAACTGTCATTAAACAACAGCAGCAGAAACAACAGCAATAACCAACAATAATAGCAACAGCAATAACTAACATCAATAGTAACAACAATAAAAAAAATATAGGTGCCAAACACATATATATATATAAAATGATAAAATGAAAAAGAGATGCTCTGACATTGCGTCAGATTGGAAAACCAATATCTTTCTTGTTAAAAATCTTCTACTGACAATTATCAAAAGCAATGACAGCTGAATATGTCTTTTTGAAGAATCGAACTAATGCCAATATGACTGTTAACCTCTTTTACTGGGGAATAAAAAGTAAATAGAACAAAATAACAATAACAACACAAATAAATTCAAACTGCTAGAGTTATTTTTTATTCTATTTCAATAATTTTTATATGTTACAAAAGAAGAATACGTCCATATTAAATGGTTTTCGTTGTTGTTGTTGTCTTTTAATGTTGCTTTTAACCAGTGAATTTGCATATTCTGTAGTTTCTCAGCGTATCTAATTTCAACTAAAATGTTGAGCCAACAATGTATCCTCTAATGATCACTTGATTTGCTAGAAATCGCAACCAAATGCCCCTCAATTGAAACCACATTTTCTTTAAAGGAAAGACGCATTGAATAATGTGATTTTAATGTAAATATTATAGATGAATAAAAATTAAACGATCACAAGTGAAACGCCCTTGGTTATTACTTTACTCTTTAAGGTCTAACCTGGGTCTCAAAAAAAGACAGCAACCACAAACACAAGACATTGAAGCAGTGTAGTCGATGACGCCAGGTTCAAGTATGAAAAAAAACAATTATGATTGAGAAGATCTAGTATTGTTCCCCTGGAAACGGTAAAAGGGGACAGAGACACCCACGAGCAATCCAACACTGCATCTCTTGGATGCCGAGCTAGAGCGTTAACCACTTCGTTTTAGAATCGCTGGTCACTAATTCTGCAGATTCTGTTCTCCTTTTCACTGATCTTTAGTATTATATTGACACTGCGGTGAATTGGCAGTATCGGTAGAGGGTCGGACGCCCTGCTTTGCAGCAAAAGAGTTACGGCCCTTTATGGTCTGCGTTCAAATCCCGCCGGGGTTAACTTTGCCTTTCATCCTTACGGGGTCGATAAAATAAAGTACCAGTAATACACTGGTAAAATTGCTGGCCGTGTGCCAAAAGTAGAAACAATTTTATCGACATCTGCTGGACAGCTGACTTCCACTACTATGCATGCCTTCTTTTCCCTGTCGCATATCACTATATCTGTATTTTTTTTATTTGTGCTTGTATTTTATTGCGGCTTTGACTGAAACATTCCACCAATACTCTTTTATATTATGTATGCATATGTCCTCCACATTTCTGTAACTTTTTATGTTTATTGCCAAGGCTATTTTTCCTACGGGTTGCATTGTATAGTGTTTTGACCACTACATCATGCCTCATATGTATGTAGTACCGTGGTCACATCTTTGGACAGCTGCTTATGATGTGGGTGTTATCCTCGATGTTTATTCCACAGAGTCTGTATCTGATGTCACATCAAGGTGCTTTGCCTGTATCCCTACTTTTTTGTGAATTACATATTTTGAAGTTATTTCCTGTTCTTGGATTGCAAAAGCATATCCTTCAAAAGAGATCGTTGGTCCAAGATAAACTACATTGCTTATCTACATTACTCTCAATTTGGAGCTTCCTGGCAACAATGCCATGCATTATTTTTTGCTGATAAACCTGCAGGTTTTCTTCCATAGAGTCTATGCTACTGCCATGCAATTTTCTTGTGTGTGATTTTTTAGTTATCATGCAGGGAGTACTTCTCAATGAGCTCCTTCCCAACTCTCGTGGTATTATCTGTTTTGTGTAGATGGGCTCCTACTGGTTTGTAGATGTTGTCAGAGGGATATGATGCAACACACAAATGCTGTATGGACAGATATTATGCCTCTGCATCTATGATTACATTTCAGGCAAAGACTGTCTATGTCGCTGTTGATGTGGAAATTTGCAGTGTTCATTACTATTTGGGGGGTTTAACATAGATGTCTCTGATTTCATCTAGCATCCAATCAAGTATTCCCAAATGTTGGTGTCAATACAGAGTCGGGTACAATCACACCTGATTGTACCATGAGCTGATCAATCACAAAACGCGCGTCACATGTGAATCTAAACTGTAATAAAGGAAGGTCTGCGGGACTGCGTACGGTTTATATTTTTGTATCCCGTTAGTAAAATAAGTTGAATTACTTTGAATAAATAATGAATGAATATTACATAATTTATCTACTAAATTTCGTAAACAAAAATAATTTCGTAAAAATAAATAATTTAAAATTGACTTCTTTTCAAAGTTGCACTTCCGGTATATCGTCGCCATCACCACCACTTCAACTACCATATATATAGAAAGAAAGAGTGTGTGATGTCAACACTTCCGGTGGCGATCACTTAAACATACAAATGTTCTGTCACTAATTTTCTCCTAATGCAGTTTATATATAATATCGTCTTTTTTTAATGTATCATGGATTACGTTACTGATTACATAAGACAGTGTAACAACGTCTTCGTTCAATTTCTGTTTATATTGTCAATTACGATTTTATTTGCGTATAATATCAATAAACACACTACACATGCTAGCAGAAAACCACCCGAGGGGTGGTTTTTCTGCTAGTAAACATAATGCTCTTTTACACACACACACACACACACACACACACACACACACACAAACACACAAACATAGTTTCTGTCTATCCATTTTAACTTGAATCAATCAGATACTATGAGTCCACATTAGGATAGAATTGAATTCGGAGGCTTATGATTGCGAACCCATCTTCTTAACCATTCAACGCTGAATGTAGCCCTAGTAAAACAAATATTCCTAGTTGACGACTGTGCAACAATCAGTCACTGTTCACATAGATCGACTGTAGCTATTTAAATGAAATACAGCTGTTTTCAGTTATAATCCGGATTGATATTATTCTTGAAAGCGTACATTGCATATTGGTTTCATTTCAGAAAATTGTATGTGCAGAAGTTTTATTTTTTAAAAGACTGAAATCTTTGTCACATGCCGTGTAGTCCGATTAACCTATTTTTTCCGCGCTACATGAAATCTCTTTGTTTCAACCTCTCTTTTGCTTTGTTTGTTCTCGTATCCAGTGGACTCAAACTGATAACACATAGGCGCAATCAATAAGATCTCAATGAGAAGAATTATATTTAGAAGGAAGAGAAAAACATTCTTTAAATTTTTTATAGATTCAACTCTCACATCTTTATCTTGAAACTAATCAAATCATCAGCATATTGGTGAATCATATCTGTAATCTTTATTACACTATCAAAACAGTGGGTGTATAAAATTCACTACTTAAATCTATCCACGGACATATTAGACGGCATAATCTATCTGCGACTTCCTTAACAAGAAGTGTCAGTATTTTTGTTTTTATTAACTTTTGATTTCATCCTATCGCTAAATATACTTCATATTTCTTTCTATATCGTGTTTTTCATTTTCGTATTGTTTTGTTGCTAAGAGACCACTTTGCATGAAAAGAAAGACAAAGATAAACGCATCTACAATGCAAATATGTAGAGTAAAAGTACAAATAGTCAATAATTCCTTCTCTTCTATATATCTTCAATCAGTCATTGTCCTTATGTGACACTAGTTATTTTGCTTTTCACCCTTTGTTACAGGTTTATATAAATATATAAAAGTCAGCTCAAAAGTGACACAGAGGAGATTGAGGTTGGCTGGACATGCTCACCGACATCCAGAGTTGACATTGCACTCAGTGCTCCTTTGGGAGCCCCTACATGGACACACTAGAAGAGGAAGACCAAGGTTAACATATGTTGATGCCCTAAGGACAGACACTGGTCTGTTGGAGATGCAGGATATGGCAGCGATAATGAGGGACAGAGACCGCTGGAGAGAACTCGTCCATGGATCTCGGGAATTTTACCCGCCTTAGATAGATATATATGTGTGTCAGTGTGTGTGTAGAAGTTATATTTAATTTGCATAATAGACCAATAATAAAATTAGTAACCCCACTATCCGGGAGCTTCCAACCGACATGGTCGCATTCTTTAAGGGTATGTCAATATTTGTTTATAAAACTGATCTATATTATATTTTATCTGATGAAAGCACACCATAATTTGCTTTGGTGTCCTTGAAATATGTATAATGAAATAAATATGGTTTTATAAATATAGTTTCCATTTGTTAATATATTGTATATATATATATATATATATATATATATATATATATATATATATATAATAAAGGAATTGTGGTAAGGAACCAGATGGACAATAACGCACCAGAGTACTCAATACTTAGGGTAGTAGAGTGGGAAATATGAAAAAGTATGACCCCGACGGCAGAGCTGAAGCCGTTTCGACGGCTATTTCTGACCAGAAATAGATGTCGAAACGGCTTGAGCTCTGCCGTCGGGGTCATACTTTTTCCTATATATATATATATATATATATATATATATATATTTATTAAAATAACAGATTAAAGTTTAAGCAAGGTTTAAGCAAAGAAAAGCAAAGAGCCCTCTTTGGATTTTAGTCTTCAATTTTATTATTATCACTATATATATATATATATATATAGGAAAAAGTACACATTACATATATATATATATATACACACACACACACACACACACAAACATATATGTATATATGTATGTGTGTGTGTATAATTAGTTCTACTTTAGGCACAAGGCCAACAATTTTGGGGGAAGGGAAAGTCGATTAAATCAACCCTAGTGCATTACTGGTACTTTATTTTATCGCGCTCGTAAGGATGAAAAGCAAAGCTAACCTCTGACGGAATTGAACTCAGAACGTAAATGGACGTAACTATATGCCGCAAAGCATGTTGTCCGATGCTGCTAATCTTATAAAATAATAAAACCAGAAGAACAAACATAAAACATAAGAGTTTAAAGAAATTCTGTACTGGAAGTTTGTGAAGTCTGATATATATTTATCACATGTTAGGTAAAGGGAATTTACATATTAAACGAAGCAATGTTTTGATATATCTCACATTCGGCCGACTGTACACATCAGGGGATTAAGTAGAAAAACGACCAGTAACCATTTAAATTGTATTTCGCAGGCGCTTTCCGGCAATCGTCAGAGATTCGATCCCTTTGGCATATTTAGGTTATTTCCCTTGTTTCATTTTTATTTAGAATTATGTAAATCCCTGCTAGCAAGAAATCCGTGTAACTCCATTTTCTATGTATAAACAAACGGTTCTCAAATGATCAAGTGGGTTTGTGTTGATTATGTTGCGTTGACAACAGTCAATAAAACCGTGTGGCGTCCCTGCTTACACAAATCATATATTTAGTTAAACCACTGAAATAAATTATTTTACAATAATTCTTTTATTCCTTAACGCTTTTCATATTTCAGGAGAAGGGCGGTGGATTGGCAGAATCGATAGAGCGTAAGACAACATGCTTCGTGGCATAGAGTTACGGCCCTTTACGATCTGAGTTCGAATCCTGCTGAGGTTAACATTGCTTTTCATTTTTACGGGGTCGATAAAATAAAGCACCAGTAACGTACTGGGGTCGATTTAATAGACTTTCCCCTCCCCCAGATTACTGGCCTTGTGCCTATAGTAGAAATCATTATGTTATCAGAAGAAGAGCGATGGATTGGCAGAATTGGTAGAGCGTCGGACAGCATGCTCTATGGCATAGAGTTACGCTCCTTTGCGATCTGAGTTCGAATCTTGCTGAGGTTAGCTTTGTCTTTCATCCTTACGGGGTCGATAAGTAATGCACTGGGGGTCGATTTAATCGATTTTCCCTCGTCCTCAAATTGCTGGCCTTGTGCCTAAAGTAGAAACAATTATTTTCTTATTACTGTTTGTTTGATTAGTGTTGTTGATTGGCAAAGTCGTTCTGATTTTTACATTCACAGTTCAAATCTAGAGATCAACTTTGTCGTTCATCCTTCTAATTTTGAAAGAATAAGCAGAAGTCATGTACTGGGAGTCGATATGATGTACTTTCCACCCCCACCCCCACCCCCAAATTCCTGGCCTTGCGCTTAAATTAGAAACTATTATTAGCCATGCTTTCTAGCATAGTTATGTCCCTTTACAGTCTGAGTTCAAATCCCGCCGAGGTTAACTTTGCCTTTCATCCTTACGGGGTCGATAAAATAAAGTACCAGTAATGTACTGGGTAATTGATGGCCTTGTGCCAAAAGTAGAAACAATTATTATATATTGGTGGATTGGAGTATCGGTAGAGCGTCAGACAACATGCTTTACAGTATAGAGTTATTGCCCTTTGCGTTATGAGTTCAAATCCCGCTGAGGTTAACTTTCCCTTTCATCCTTACGGGGTCGATAAAATAAAGTACCAGTAATACACTGGCGTAATTGCTGGCCTTGTGCGAAAAGTAGAAACAATTATTATATATTTAATTTTTACTATATGTTTAAGGGATGCCGGCGAAATGGCAGAGTAGTTAGATCGTCGGACTTTGCGGTTTTCGTCTCGGTTCACCTCGAGGTCAACTTTGCCTTGCATCCATTCAAGGTTAATACAATAGAACCAGTCAAGTACTGGAGTCGATTAT
>OZ024740.1:268048909-268061409 GCA_964016885.1 Eledone cirrhosa | reverse complement strand
CAAGAAAAAATTCCCCAATAGAGGTGATGACCACCTAGGGTTCGCTCAGGTACCCCATCCAATCCTGAACGACCCGACGCTTCGAGAGCACCTTGGAAGGGCACCCCTCTCCTCTTCAAATTTACCTACCTACAGCCGCATGACCAGAGTAGGCCCACTCACACGGGCCATTCTCGCCACATTCACCCACCTATCAGCAAATGTACTGGGGGGCAACACTTCTCTCTCCACCCTCACCTTTCTTTCCAAGTAAAACTTGAAAAAGTTGATGAGGGATTGGCCGAAGAGAAAAGTGTCTGTCTTCAGTCCTTTCAACCTCGTCCACCATACAACCTCTTTCGCTACTGCCACCAGACAGAGGAAAATTGCCTGCCCTTCCTGGCCAAAAGAAGGCGGCGGGTCGATCTTCACTATGGACTCGGCCATTCTACACGCGACAACACTAATCCTCTATAGAACTCGAGAGTGGAAGTTCCACTGACCGCATTGCCTGGTAGAGGGCAGTGAGTGCCTGGCAACATTCCAGATGCCAGTCACCCAGTCTCGGTCTCTTCTTGACCCAGGACTGCAGCTCAGTCAAAGAAACGAGCTGCGGAAAGGCCCGTCTGACAAACGGCGACCACACCTGTTCACCGTTTAGGCAGAATATCTGGAGATGCCGCAGCCTCAGCGCTGCCTGTGCATCATTAGCCACGGCATGCCCAGCCTTCCACGTAGAGGGTGCTGGCAGCAGATGGACCGCCTCACCAGCGGAACCTGACCCCTCCACAAGAATTTGAAGAGGAGCCGCTCCAATATGGCGAGGCGCGAACGGGGCAAGGGACGACGGTCAGACGGTAGTAGATGACGGACGCGATGTACGCGTTCGCCACCTCCGCCCGACCTTTCAGTGATAGCTTCATCCCAGCCCATTTATGGGTGAGACTGGCTACCCTGCCCGTCACCTCGTCCCAATTCTTATCCACCTGGAGGTCTGGCCCGAACCAAACCCCTAGCAACTTTACCGGTCCGTCCGTCCAGCGTCTAACGACGTTGTTGGACGGCATGGACTTGCCTCTCCAAGTGCCGAGTTGCAAGCCCACCGACTTTTCCGGGTTAAGTTTTGCTCCCGTCAACCTTTCATATTCCTCCAATAAGTTGCCGACGACCTCGATTTCTGAGGTGTCCGACACCATCACGGTGATGTCGTCCGCATAAGCCGACACAGCCTTTCCGCGTCCCGGTTCGATCGGGATGCCCTGCAACAGCTCCAGCTTCCGCAGTAAAGGCTCGAGAGTCAATACGTACAGAGAGGTGGCCATTAATTTTGACCATCGAGCAGGTGCCGCTGTGCATTGCAGCGATCCAGCTTCTGAAGACGGGGCCGAAGCCAGCCGCCTTGAGGACAGCCTCCAGGTACCGATGGTCGACCCTATCGAATGTTTTCGATTGATCTAAATTGATCAGAGCCCCACCGAAGCCAGGATTGCGCAAGTTTGCTCCTCCCCAGCCAAATCCCCGACGACAAGCGCCAACCTCTTCGCTAACACCCTGGCCAAAATATTAAACTCTGTGTTGAGCAGAGTTATGGGCCTGAAATTTTCTAATGTGTCCCTCTTGTTCTCGTCTTTCCTTATCAGCGTCACTACGCCCCGGCTAACAGAACTGGGAATACTCCCGTTTTGCTGCCAGTTGCAGTAGAGAGCTTCGAGGAGATTGGAGAACAAGTCTGGCATATTTACGTAAAGCTCGTAGGGCAGACCATCCAAACCGGGTGACTTGCGCCTCATGCAGCCGACAAGGGCATCCTGAATCTCGGCTGAAGTAATTGGCCTTTCGCAGCGCCCAGCGTCAGCCGTCGAGAGTTGCGGCAAGCCATGGAGGTAGGGACTGAAGTCCGCCACCATCTCTGACCCGCCACTTCCCCCGAACAACCGAGCAAAATGTTGGCGAAAGACCTCACACATCCTCTTGAAATCGCTCACCTCGGTCCGTCAAAGACCGAATCGTGGTTTTATTACCCCGCTTCGCCTCTGCCACGCGGGCCCATCGAACAGCTTTGGTTCCCTCGTTTCTCAGAGCACGCGCCTTAGCTCTGACAATGCATCCTTCGTGTTTCGCATTGAAGAAATGGTCTAATGCCATTCTCGCCGCTAGCACGTCAGTTGCAATGCCACTACGAATAGCCTCGTCTAACTTATCTACCAACTCCCCCTACTTTCTATTTTTCTCTAACGCTACTTCTTTGCTAAACTCTATCGTCATTACTCTAATCTCTCTTTTGAGAGCCCCCCACCATCTATTGTTGACGACTCCCACTGTCAACTTTTTCTTAACTTAATTGTTGACCTGGTCCCTGTAAGCCCTACGTGCCGGAAATGACATGTTTAGCTTCCAGTTACCATGTCCTAACCTACGCGTCTTATCTAGGTCGACCATACAGATCACAAACTTGTGATCTGAATAGGCGACCGTTTCAAAATGTGGACAGCTTACACTATTTCTGTCTATTTTCCTAATGAATATCCTGTCTATATACGATCTAGATGACCCTATGCGGTTAGCCCAGGTCCACACTGGCGCATTAGGGAAATCTAGTCGGTACCTGTCAGACAGTTGGAACTGGCTGATCAGGTTCTTGAGGCTTTTACACCCCCCGCTCCTATCGGATACTCCCACACAGTCCCAGCGTGCGTCTAAGATGCCGTTCTAGTCCCCCGCTAACAGTAAAGAGCGAGCCTACCCAAAAAGGCTTCCAGGCGTCTAAAGAAGTCCGGCCGCCCTGCCTCAGTAGGAGCATAGACGGCCACCAGTCTAAAGGCACCACCTTCGTTATTGTTCACGTCCAGGACCACCAACTTCCCGTCCGGGTCCCAGAAGATCGACCTTACCTCGAGATCCAGGCCTTTCCTAAACAGCACTGCCACCCCGCCTCCCATTCCCGGCCGGCTAACAGATGCAAAGATCTGATAGTCGTCGAAAATGGGGGCTAGTGCGCGCGTGTCGGAAATCCTGGTCTCGCTGACGGCAATTACATCCATTTCTATAGACCTGAGGTCGTTGAGCAGGTGACCCTGCTTCCAGGACGATCCCAGGCCTCGAACATTTAAACATCCTACTCTTAATACGGCCATGTTGGCAGGTTAAAAAGAGAGAGAGAGGAAGGTTTACTTACCTTCCGGGCTCTTGTGAAGGTCGGGTTGTTCGACCTCCATAGTTGGTGGGGTTTCTTTGGGGAACCCCTTTAAAAGTCTTGAAGTGGGTTTTACGTTCGGGGTTCCCACGCCCCGAGGAAAGCTGTCTCGTATTTCTTTGAATAAATCGAGCTACATTCGCACCAGAACCAAATCTTCCGGTACGCGAAATGTGCTCGATTTAAAAATTTCCCCCTCTTTTTGTATATTTTCACTTCGTGCTACGAGGGCCATCAGTTCCTTGTTGGCCCTCCTGACGAGCACGAAGTTTTGAATGTTTTGTTGGTGTGATTTTATTTGTTTGCGTGGCTGTGGTGGTGATGGTTTTGGTGGTGTTGTTTCGGTTGTGTCTATTGTTGTGAGGGCGGTGTCTGTGGTTTCAGATGTTTGTGTGTATATTTTTTTCTTGCGTCTGTTTAGGTTGTTTGCGTTTGGGGGATTCTGGTGATGGTGATGGTGGTGTTGATGTTGGTATTATTGGAGAGATATTTGCGTGGGTGGTGTCTGCGTTTTTTATTGTGGGTGATTTTGTGCTTTGTTGAGTTTTTTTTTCTTTTAGTGTTTCCTTTTTTGTATTTTGGGGGATTTGGGTTTTCCCTCATCTTCAATACTGGTAGATGAGGGGTCTGTGTCTGTAAGTTTGTCTGTATGTATGTTTATGGTTTTATTGGTGTGTGTATTTTGGGGGGGAGGGGGAATTTGACAGCTTTCCTCGTTTCCCCCTTGGGTGGTCAATGTTGGTGGTGGTCTTTCTATTGGTGTTGTTGTTGGTGGTTTTGCCGGTGCTGGTGTTGGTTGTGGTCCTCGCCCCGGCGTCGGCAGCAGTGGAGCCTTTCGACCCCTTGCCTCTTTCAGCAGTTGAGGGCAGAAGGCTCGCAAATGGATTTTTTCCCCACAATCAAAATAATGCGGCCTTTTGCCTTCGGTCATAATGTGAATGACCGTCCCATTCTGAAGGCGGATGTGGTCCGGGATTGTCTTCACATTTTCGGGCCTGATCTGGAGAAGGATCTCCAGGTCAACCCCGGACCAGTCCTCTCTGGACGTTCTGGTCACTTCTATAGGGACGGTATCCGTCCCCTCCACAATCACACATCCCAGAAGCCACCACGTGTCAAGTCCTGGTGGGATTCTGGGAATGCGGAGACGGGCCGTTCTTTTTCCCATGTGGGAAGGGTACATTATGATCTTGCTGGTTTTGTAAGGAGTCATAGTGTGTTTCCTAGCGAGGGCTTCTGACTTGAACAACACCGAAATGGTGCCGTACTGTCTGCCCCTCTCTATGTATTCGTTGTCTTCTCTGATGCACCTCAGCGCGACTTCGACATCTTCTTGTGGGATTAAAGCTGCCCTTTTGGTTTGTGCTGAGATGCATCTATAATGCACCGTTCTGCGCTCCACTGCCTCAATAGCTTCTACCGGGACAGTTAAGTTGGCCCAGGTTTGCCCTTGCTTGATGAGCTTCTATGCCTGGGCCAACTTTTCATCTTTGTTTGAGAGGTCCATGTTGAAGCATGGCCTCTTTTTTGCTGCTGCCGCAGCGAAAGTGTTCTTCTTGATTTCGTTGGGGGTGTTGTGGTCGTTGTTGTTAGCACTGTCGCTGTTATCATTGTTGTCTTTGTTGCCACCGTTGTTCTCGGTGCAGTTGGTATTGTTGCTGTTGGTGTTGTCGCTATTTGTTTTCATGTTAGTGGTGTTGATATTGTTGTTGTATTTGTTATTTTTTTTTGTTATCTGTATTTTCGTTGTCGCCGTTACTGTAATTCTTTTCAAAATTAGAGTTCTCATTGATATCATTGGTGTCTTTGTTTACCTTGTTTGTGGTGGTGTGTGTGTTATCAATTTGTGTTAATTTCGCTGTCGCGCTCCTCTCAACATCTACGTCGTTGTCGCACGACAGCAGACATATCGCTGGGGAACGTGGCTCAGCCATGTTTTTTTTTCTCCGTAAATGTTTTAACATGTAAAAAAAATTCAAATATTTGGGCCAAAAGGCACAAATATTATACTTTCCCCTTCACAGGACAAAGTCTAAGGGCTTATATCTTTTACACAACAAGAAATATTTAACAACAAATGATTTTAACAGGCAAATAAAGCGACTTACTGGGAGCGAGCAAAATACGTCCGCTTAGACCAATAATAATAATAATTGTTTCTACTTTAGGCACAAGGCCAGCAATTATCCAGTAGATTACTGGTACTTTATTTTATCGACCACGTAAGGATGAAAGGCAAAGTTAACCTCGGCGGGATTTGAACTCAGAATGGCAAGATAATAATTGTTTCTACTTTTGGCACAAGGCCAGCTATTACCCCAGTGTATTACTGGTACTTTATTTTATCGACCCAGTAAGGATGAAAGGCAAAGTTAACCTCGGCGGGATTTGAACTTAGAATGGCAAGATAATAATAATAGTAAACACCTAGCCCAGACTCAATATAAAGGCTGGAGACATGATGTGATGGGCAGGGTGATCCACTGGCACCTATACAAAGTAAACAATTTACCACATTCTGAGAAGTGGTATGAGCATAAGCCAGAGTCGGTGATAGAAAACGATCAGGTGAAGGTGCTATGGGATTTTAGGATACAGAAACTGGAACACAATAGACCTGACCTGGTGGTTTTGGACAAGGAAAAATGATCGTGCCTGGTTGTGGATGTAGCCTGCCCATTTGACACGAGAGTGCAAGAAAAGGAGAGGGAGAAAATTAACCGATACCAGGACTTAAAGTGAGAGGTAAAAAGGATTTGGAACTGCTATGAAGTCAAGGTCGTCCCGATCGTCATAGGCGCACTAGGTACTATCTCAAAGAGTTTCCAAGGATGGTTAAAGAAAATTGGTCCCGCGCCGCTTTTTGGAACACTTCAAAAAGCATGCTTGCTGGGAACAGCAAGAACCCTCCGATACGTCCTGAATATCTGAGGCTGCAGGTAGTGGCTTGATTTCAACAAACTTTCCAGTTAAATAACATCAATGACTGAGACTCAAAGAACAATAATAATAATAATAATAATAATAATAATACAAGCATGTGGAAGAACACTTATATTATGCACCTAGTATGTATTTATATAGGTATGATCTCATCGGAAGTTTAAAGAATCAGTGTGAAGGAACGTTCTGTAAATACAAATAGGGGGAACAAAACGTTATATATATATATATATATATATATTAACGAAGATCGCTGGTTTTAATTCAACTATCTATGGTCAACGTCTAGCTCACTCAATGAATCTGCCAAATTACAGTACTGCAGTTGCAATCAGCTGTTGAGAATGTACTCATTTAGTTAACAGCAGATACGGTGGCAGTGTTTTAGTAGTGAGAAATCTAAAATGTTCAACTCTTGGACGATATCGTTTCTGTGCAACATGACTTCACGAATGCAGATATTAGATCTTCAATGTTCAGAAAATCACGTAATATAAGCATATATTTACGTAATCGGACTGTTACACTCATCAGCAGGTGGCCCAAGTCATAAGATAGGACTATACAGTGTGTGTTAGCGGTTACCACTGGACAAGGAATCCAGTAGTCTTGGCATTCTTACATGCTACATCTAATAAGAAAGAGCAAGGAATCTATCGTAGACAAAAACACATAGTTTGGCGATTGAATTCAAACTTAGGAATTTGCGCCAAGCAAAGCACTCTACAAACTAGCCGCATATACACATATAGACACAATGAGGTTTTTGTATATATACATATATACAAGCAAATTATAACTGATTTATGATACAAAGACGAACATTCAATACTCAAAATTTAATATTTGGAAATATATACTTAACTTCATAGATATTTATACATACACGCACCCACACATGCACACACACACACATATATATATTTAACGTCATATATTTAGACATACACGCACCCACACATGCACATATAAATATACACACACACACATACATACATATATATATATTTATATATATATATATATATATATATATATATATATACGTAGGTCCCGGGTTGAGTAGGGGATAACCACAGTAAGTAAGGTACTCAATCAATACATGGCAGAGTAAATTTTTTTTATTTTATAGAAGGAGCTTCTACAGGACAAGTACTGTTTCATTCAGAAGATTTCATCTGAATGAAACAGTACTAGTCCTGTAGAAGCTCCTTCTATAAAATAAAAATAAAAATATATATATATATATATATATATATATATATATATATATATATATGGAGGAGGTTATAGTTCACTTGAAGCATTGTGTAATGAGGTATAAACGGTTTGAATATGTGTAATAAGGCCAAAACAATGCAGTTCTGGACATAGAAAAAGGAATGCAATAGTGAAAGATATTGATGAGAATTCGTCTTTCACCTTGAATTTATTTAAATGTCCTTAATTTTCGAGATAATATCTCTTCTTTGGAGGGAAGTAAAGGTCTCAAACCAGCATCTTTAGATATTATCTCGAAAATTAAGGACATTTAAATAAATTCAAGGTGAAAGACGAATTCTCATCAATATCTTTCACTATTGCATTCCTTTTTCTATGTCCAGAACTGCATTGTTTTGGCCTTATTACACATATTCAAACGTTTATACCTCATTACACAATGCTTCGAGTGAACTATAACCTCCTCCACATATATATATATATATATATATATATATATATATATATATATATATATATTGTTAGACTATATATATGTGTTTGTGTCTATATAATATCTGTATTTTTGACGGTTGGTCGGTCAATGGTAACATTGAGAACCGATTAAATTAAAGTAACCGATATAAAAGACACAGAAGCGAAAACCAACCAAACAGTGAGTGTGTTCTGTTATTAATTCTGGCAATATTATTACACAAATATGACCCTCCCCAAGTATAACAATATATATGTATAGGAAAATGTTTAACCCGACGGCAGAGCTCAAGCCATTTCGACGGGTATTTCTGGACTAAATTAGAATTTTTATCGTGGTAATAAATAGCCGAACTTTTCAATGGGTAATTACTTATAAGAGAAGATTGTAGTTTCCAAAAGGATTAGTTAAAATTTCTTGTAAACACAATTAAATATTTCATGGCGGCGGATGAGAGGTGGGGTAGCTGAACTTGACAACTACAATCTTCCCTTATAAGGAATTCCCCTTGAAATGTTCGGCTATTTCTTACCACGCTAAAAATTCTAATTTAGTCCAGAAATAGCCGTCGAAACGGTTTGAGCTCTGCCGTCGGGGTTAAACATTTTCCTATTATCCACTCTACTACCCTAAGTATTGAGTATTCTGGTGCGTTATGGTCCATCTGGTTCCTTACCACACGTCCTTCGTTATATATATATATATATATATATATATATATATATATATATATATAAGTATGTACACGTACATACATATATGTATACAGACGTACAGTAGTATGCATATATATATACATACATGCACACATATATATATATATATATATATATATATATGTACGTATGGATTCACCGAACATTTATTATAATGCTCGGTGTGTTTGTAAACAAATATCCCGTATTAAGCCGTAGTGTCCAGCAACCATCGTTGCTCGTTTGTTCAACACTGACAAAGGAACGCTGTGCTTGAAACTAGTACACGTGATGTTTGCTCTAATCTCCAGATTAGAGCAAACATCACGAGCCCTCTATCTCAAAAATATTTTTGAAAAGCATTAGAAATGCGCAACCGGTAAAAATTTAAAACTAAAACTGAATACTAACCAATACTTATTACTAATTTATACTTATTTCTAATTAAACTATTTTTCACTGGGAAAAATTTGTCAGCATTTTCTTTTCCTTTTACTAATATATCACAACTCGTGTGTTACACCTCTATTTTTTTAAATATATATATATATATATATATATATATATATGTGTGTGTGTATATATATACGTATGTATATGTATATATATATATATATATATATATATATATATATATATATATATATATATATATATATATATATATATATATATATATATATATATATATATATATATAGATATGTATATAGATATATATATATACGTATATATATATATGAATATATATATATATATATATACTATATATTGCTATTTCAGAGCTCCAATTCTAATTTTTAATTTCTGCCTGACCGGCAACCGCTCTGTATAATCAGTTCCTGATTATTTACTAGAATTCTATAAGAATATAACATCAGTGATCTCAGTAGACAGGAGGGAGTAGTTAGCCTTGATAAGCATCAATAAATGCGAAACAAGGCCTTGTCGGCTTATCTCCCCTTGTTTGCTGAGATTAAAGTAAGTGAGTTTGTCACTACACTAAAACAATAGCATACGGTCTTCAAAATGCTTTTAATTAAGCATAAAGTGTATTGCAAAATACATTATATATACATTCATATATATATTGCTATGTCAGAGCTCCAATTCTAATTTTTAATTTCTGCCTGACCGGCAACCGCTCTGTATAATCAGTTCCTGATTATTTACTAGAATACTATAAGAATATAACATCAGTGATCTCAGTAGACAGGAGGGAGTAGTTAGCCTTGATAAGCATCAATAAATGCGAAACAAGGCCTTGTCGGCTTATCTCTCCTTGTTTGCTGAGATTAAAGTAAGTGAGTTTGTCACTACTCTAAAACAATAGCATACGGTCTTCAAAATGCTCTTAATTAAGCATAAA
The DNA here is from genome assembly GCA_964016885.1 of Eledone cirrhosa. Lineage (NCBI taxonomy): Eukaryota > Metazoa > Mollusca > Cephalopoda > Octopoda > Eledonidae > Eledone > Eledone cirrhosa. Next base: position 268,051,534 of record OZ024740.1, on the reverse strand, counting down.
GTGTATTGCAAAATACATTATATATACATTCATATATATATATATATATATATATATATATATATATATATATATATATATATATATATATATATATATATATGAATATATATATATATATATATATATATATATATATATATATATATATATATATATATACGTATATATATATATATGTGAATATATATATGAATATATATATATATATATATATATATATATATATATATATATATATATATATATATATATATATATATTTATATATATATATATATACATATATATACATTAATAGTAGGATATTATAAATTCCCATTATAACTTACGCCAACAGATGGCTCATCAGGTAACGTGACAGAATGTTTTACATAATTACACCTTTACCTATTCTCGTGATATATTTTTTTAAATATTTATTTTAGTAGTTCCATTCATGAAGAAGGCATATTACTATTTTGCATTAGATTATAGTTAACAACGCTGTTGTTGGAAATTCATGATTCCTTCTTTACCTCATATTATTTTTAACGGGGAAGGCATTAAAAAATCAAAAGAATTTAATCATGAATGCATTTATATCTTGTTTGATTTCGAGTCAGAGCCATATTTTCTGGATCCTTAAATTTGAATTCCTTCTACTGTTAGTCTCCCGTGATAAACACGATACGACCATTTAATTGATTCTCTACATCTTTCTATCTTTCTTCCTCGATGTATCTGTTTATCTGATTAAAAAGTAAAAAAGTAAAAGGAGATAATGTCCTGTAAATATTAGTCATGCATTTATTAATCTGTGCTATACCTTTCTTCACTTTCTTACCGTCCCCTCCCCACTTCTCTCTCTCTCTCTCCCCACTTCTCTCTCTCTCTCTCTCTCTCTCTCTCTCTCTCTCTCTCTCTCTCTCTCTCTCTCTCTCTCTCACTCACTCTATTCCTCTATCTGCTTATCTATCTATCTATCTATATATATATATATTTATATACAAATAAAGATTCAGCGAGAATCGCATTTCGGCGGGCAGGAAAAGCGAAGCGAAACGCAAAAATCAGAAATGATACTGGTAAAGTGCGCAATAGTTAAAAACCAGAGCTAAACAATGTTTTAAGAAGCCAAACAAAACTGAAAAGCTGGTCAAAGAGGCATTAACCACCCAAGCCAAAAACCAAATCAAACTAAACAGGTCAAAACAAAATCATAATCTATAAAGCTCAGTGTGTGGTCATGCTCCTTTCTTATAGAAATCTACGATATAGAATTTCTTCAATTGAAATTTACAATTCAGTATTCGAAATAGCTTCGATTGCGTCTTGGCACAGATAATTTTTTCAATTTCACCCACAATTACGCAAAAAATAGATAAAACTCAATATTTTACCATTTTTCTCTGTCATTTAAACTGCTAAACTCTTTCCACTACCATTCAAAATCTATACAACTTCATACTTTCTGCTAATTTCTCTTTCCAAGCTTGATGGTGATACTGTCCGTTTTACTCTCTCATATCATCTGCTTACCTCTAACTACAACCCACACATTTTGCTACTTTCTCTTTTATACAGATACATTTATTCAACAACAAGCGATAAATCTTTTTTAAAACCTCTTTTCCAAACGCATACAAACACACACTCACTTCAACAACAACAACAACAATGTGCCTTTTATAGATAATGATAAACAATAATATCCTATGAAGTCACTAAACCTGCTAGAAATAGCAGCTAACTCTCCCCCATATCACACCACTCCCTACTGTCTTAAATTTAGAAAACACATATCCTCTATGAGGTTACTAAACCTGCTAGAAACAGCAGCTAACTCTCCCCCATATCACACCACTCCGTACTGTCTTAAATTTAGAAAACACATATCCTCTATGAGGTCACTAAACCTGCTAGAAACAACAGCTAACTCTCCCTCATATCACAACCCTCCCTACTGTCTTAAATTTAGAAAACACACAGACAACCATGCAGAACAACTCCATTGCAGCTCTGCTGTTCGGCTGGCATCGTCTACGCGCGTGTTGCGCAAGTACTGTGAAACAATAAATTTCAACACTTTTTTCACAGAGATAATATCCATAGGCGAAACTACAATTGTCACTGCTGGCGCAGCTCCTGCTTCCAGGTCTGCAATTCATTCACCCAGTGCCTGGCAGACAAAAAAGTGGTGCCATAAAATGGGTGGTGCAACCTAACTTTGGTAACTTAATGACCCCGAGCAACGCCGGGCTTTAATGCTAGTAAATGATAAAAAATATTTGTATTGCAGTTTCAGTGGTCTTATTCGCGCCAGACACCAATCTGATATTTTCTCAAACCCGCGAAGACTAGGCTTTTTAGAGGTGATATATATATATATATATATATATATATATATATATATATATATATATATATATATATATATATATATATATATATATATATATCCATCCATCCATCTACCTACCTGCCTCTCAACTGAAAAGTAAGACTAATATTTCATGCAACAACAAAAAATGTGTGAAAGAATGTTGCATTTTTAAGTCACGTTGATAGAATCAAAGGAGTTAGAAATACATATTTGATGAAAATCATGTGATTCTATTTAATATCTACGCCATTAAAATTAAT
>OZ024740.1:268023909-268043909 GCA_964016885.1 Eledone cirrhosa | reverse complement strand
TGGTGATATCGAATAATATAACTAACATCGATTAGTGTGCATATCCAGGGCTTTGTTCACTGAAACGATTTTAAAACAAACGATCATCTGTGTTGCCTTGATTTTTCTCATTCTTCCATTGTATAACAGTATATATATATATATATATATATATATATATATATATATATATATATATATATATATATATATATATATATATATATATATATATATATATATATATTTATACACGGTATATGTATATATATATATATATATATATATATTTATACACGGTATATATATATATATATATATATATATATATATATATATATATATATTTATACACGGTATATATATATATATATATATATATATATATATATATATATATATATATATATATATATATTTAGGTTTGAAGGTTCACCACTGGACAAATCCGTATGGTCAATCTTGATGTAATAATATGGAGAGTACTCAACGTAAAGCAGCTCACCATGGATTTTACCTGTTACATTCATTTATTATATTTCGAATACCTGATGATATCACCGGATTCATACGGAACCCGGTCATTGAAATGGTCATATGATCATAGTATAATAAACCTTTCAAGGATTTACACCAGTCCAGCCTCCTGTTATTTTATAATAATATATATATATAAGTTATTCCAGGTTGAATCGGGGGTAACCACAGTAAGTAATGTACTCAATACATAGCAGAGTATAAATGCTTTAATGTAGAAAATCTTCTACAGGACTAGAACTGTTTCATTCGTGAGAAATCATCAAGAACCACTATATATATATATATATATACAGTTGTTTCACCTTAGCGGATCCTCAGCTCGTAATGGACATGGTTCCGTATATTTATATATATATATATGGTGGCTGCCAACTCCTTTTCGAGTACGGCCACTACTTTATATCCATGTAGGAGAACCCCTACCGAACCCCTACGAGCGTAACTTTTTAGTCCAGCCAGCGACTTGAAAACTCTGGTACAAACACTACGCTTGTGACAATTATTGACACATAGTGCTGGGCCCATGGTACCATGTGACGACAAGTAAAGGGAGATCTCCAGATATAAAGCAATGCCTGTGCCGTGAAGCTTTTATAGTGAGCAAAGGCACTGCACAAAGCCAGTCCCACTCTCTTAACCAAGATGATATTTACCAAAAAGAATAACAAGTCAACATCATTGGATACCATCAGGGTTGCAGGTGTTATATCAGAGTTTTCCTTCTAGAATTTTGCCTTGACAAAGGCTAAGGGGTCATCTCTCCCGGTGATTTTGGATGGCCATTGACTCTTATGAGCTCCTTTGCCCTTTGACAGGTTTGGTTTTTAGTCCTGCAGGATGTCCAAAGTCACTCTCCTCACCAAGAAACCTTGGTGGGGTTGCCAGTTTAGTCGCCAACGACCCGACCATGAGACAGGTTGTACTGGAATACATATATATATATACATACATACATACATAATATGAAAGAGTACTGGTGGAATGTTCCAGTAAAAACCCCAATAAAATGCAGGCATAACAGACCAGATATTATGATATGGGACAGGGAGAAGAAAACATGCACAGTAGTGGAAATTAGCTACCCAGCAGATGCCAATATACTATCAAAGATTAGTGAAAAGGAGAATATTTATGCAGAACTGATGAGAAATCTGCAGATACTCCACCCTGATTATACCTTCAGATTTATACCTGTGATTATTGGGGCACTGGGGTATGCTAGTAACTGCCTCAATACAAATCTTGAGAAGCTAGGCTTCCCAGAAACAGAAAGAACACAACTAGTTAGGAAATTACAAGTACAATCCATTAATGGAACAGTAAAAATATGTAGAACATTCCAAAAACTTTGCATCTAATAACTGCATATACACATGTACAGATACAAAGCATATACACATGCACACATACAACTCAAAACATACACATACAGTAACATCCATATCTACACATACATGCAGTCATACATACATAATCTACCTAGTTGATGTTGTGTAAATTCCAATGAGAGAGTCTTGTGTCTAAGTTAGAAACCAACTCTCTCTCTCTATCGGGGAAAAAAATTGTAAAATTATAAAACCAGAAGAACATACATACATATTCCATCAGTCAACGCGATCAGTCGCATATTTTGGCGTGGGAGACTATTTATTAAATTTAAGATGAATAATATATCCGACAGTAATGCCACAACTACAGCCAGGTTGAATAACTGTTTACTCTTCTAACTATCCCTTCTGAAGACACCTTTTATTCGAATTCGTAGAGATATCCGACTAAATACATAATTCATTTTACAAGGATTTGCTACAAACAGCATGGCTGAACACAACATCAACAAGAAAATTAAGGAAGTATCGAAGACAAATAACAAAGAAGGTAATCAAACTTTATTCAGTTGTAGCTACAGAAGAAACCGAAATTATAAATCGCATTTCTCTTGGAGTTGCGAACTTAATAGTGATTTATTTAATTGTTATAAAATGGCAAAAAACAATCCCTCCATTGGCTATATGAATAGAATGAAGCTACACTGGGACGAAATGCACCCAGAGCTAAATTATTTCACAGCGAAACAATTACGCCAACAAGCGACGTTTCTTGAACGTAAAAATAAGATAAATATTATTAATTGTAAGTCCCCCACAACAAACATGGAATCAACAACACGTGCTACAGGTCGCCATGCTACTAGACTTCCTAGCAGCCAGGTCGAACAGCGGCTTGAAACAACTATGCCTGTACCATCTAAGTCTACCTCGAATGCTGGGGAAAACACTATCGATAATAATAATAATCGAAGAAATAATAATAATAATCGAATAAATGTGAAACCACGTATACTATCCGAGTCTACCTCGACTGTTGTGGAAAATACTATCGATAATGATAATCAAAAGTATAAACAATTGAAAATTTCCCTCAACGAAATCTTCCAGAGAGAAATTAACTCATGTATAAATATCTCTCTGGCCGAACGTGTTAAAATGACAATGGTGAATAAAAAACCAAATAATGAAATACTACGTGTTATTGAGTAAATAGGGGATGAATATTTACGACTGATAAAAACCCCAACATTTTGGCAAATCAACGCCTGTTTATATACCTGAGCAATGACAGTGAAGCATTATCTTGGTGATAGCAGAGATATTAACAAGAACAAACACCACCAAAAATACCATCATATATAACTAAAATAGAAAAAAAGAGTGCTGACCTACAAAAAAACATAGGACATGTGATAATGCCCCTTACATGCAAACAAACACACAAAAACCTCACTCCTCACCAACAAAGAGTGAAAAATAAAATAGAGACGATGTTTGGTAACAGTAGAACCAGAACTCTCCAATATAAGCTGATCACCCTCAAACAAGAATTGAGAGCTGTTAGCGAAAAATGCCGATAGCTGAAGAAGGTAGATGAGAGAAAATGCTTAATAAAAGATTCAGACGAAACCAAACATCAGTCTATAGAGATATGAAGGGCAAAATAATAAGTGTCACTGAGGCCCCATCCCAGAAAGACATCGATTCCTTTTGGAGAAAAATATGGGGGGAAAAGAAGAATTTCAACCAAGATGCAGTGTGGCTGAGAGAAATCCGAAAGAACTATTACTCCTACACTACAACAAAAACATACGAAATAAGTGAGGGTACCCTTGAGACTGTGATAGGAAAACTCCAACATAAGAAAACACCAGGAAGAGATATGATTGTCGGCTACTGGTACAAAAAACTAATATTCTATCGGAGGTATCTTACTGACCTCTACCAACAAGTTCTTAAGGGAGATACACTTATACCAGAATAGTTGACATTAGCACAAACGCTACTGGTCCCCAAGAACAAAGACACCCACTTGGCAAAAAACTACCGACCCATTGCATGCCAGAACCTGATGTATAAGATGTATACAGCCTGCCTCAACCTATTCCTCCAAGATTACTGTGAAAATAATAACATCATCACAGATGAACAAGCAGCTGGAAAGAAAAGGGTTTGGGGATGTGCTAAACATCTCCTAATCAACAAAACTGCGATGTCGGAGGTGCAACAACTTAGGAGGAATATGACTACAGTCTGGCTGGACTACAGGAAAGCTTTCGATTCTGTTCCACACTCTTGGATGATAGAGGCCCTCCAACTTGCTAAATCCCAGACATTATTGTCAGAGCCATAGAGAGGCTGTCTTCTTCTTGGGCTACTACCCTAAGGTTAAAGACAGAGAGGGAGGACTCTATTTTCACTGATAAAATAAAATATTGCAGGGGTATATTTCAGGGGGACAGTCTCTCTGTGATATTGTTCATCTTGTCATTAAACCCCTTGTCCTTTCTGCTCAAGAAATGTGAGGGGTACATCACAGGAGGACAGAAATACGAACCTAACCCATAACTTCTTTGTGGACGATCTGAAACTCTATGCCAAGAACATGGATGGGATGAAGAAAAATCTTGACCTGGTTACAACGTTCTCAAAGGATATAGGAATGGATTTTGGCCAAGATAAATGCTCATACATGACTGTAAAGCGGGGAAAAACAACAACCAAATCTAGCAACATTGTCATCAATGGCCTAACTGTTTCACCGATATCTGATGAGGACTGCTACAGATACCTGGGGATAGATGAGAACATATCCTATAATGGTATCTGTAATAAAGAACGCGTAACCAGGGAATACTACACCCGATTAAGAAAGATCTGGTCATCGGAACTCTCTGCGCAAAACAAAACAGTGGCTCACAATGTGTTTGCTGTACCTGTCCTAACACCAACGTTTGGAATACTCAATTGGACGATAGACGAAATCCGAGCAGTTGATGTTGGAACTCGAAAAATACTGAACAACACCGGAAACTTCCACATCTACAGTGACATAGACCGCCTTTACTTGAAACGTAAGCAGGGAGGCAGAGGCCTAACATCAGTCCAGACAACATTTGAATGTCGCATCATATCTCTCCGACAACATCTACGAACCTCGAAGCGTAGGAGCCCGCTTCTCGAGCAAGTCTATCTGCATGAAACAGATAAGATCATGAGAGTTGGGAAGGAACTCCTTGAGAGATATTCCCTGTGTGATAATCAAAAACTCACACCCAGGGAAGTCGCTAAGCAGTATCGCAGTGACTCCATGGATGAAAAAGTGCATGCCTATCAGCAAAAAATCATGCATGGATATGTTGCCAGGAAGCTCCAGAGTAAGAGTAATATAGATAAGGAAAGTAGTCTATCTTGGACCAACAACCGCTATATTGGCTCCCACTTTGAAGGATACGCTTTTGCAATCCAAGAACAGGAGATTAGCACGAAATACCTGATTCACAAAAGAGATAGGGATGCAGGCAAAACACCTAGATGTGATAACAAGTGCAGACTCTGCAGAACTAACATCGAGGATATCACCCATGTCATGAGCAGCTGCCCAAAGATGTCATCGCGGTACTATCTACCTATGAGGCATGATGTAGTGGCCAAAACACTGTGCAATGCAGTTCGTAAAAAAGATAGCCCCGATAATAAACACATTAAAAGCTACAACAATGTGGAAGACATACATATACATAATATGAAAGAGTACTGGTGGAATGTTCCATTAAAAACCCCAATAAAATGCAGGCATAACAGACCAGATATTATGATATGGGACAGGGAGAAGAAAACATGCACAGTAGTGGAAATTAGCTACCCAGCAGATGCCAATATAATATCAAAGATTAGTGAAAAGGAGACTATTTATGCAGAACTGATGAGAAATCTGCAGATACTCCACCCTGATTACACCTTCAGATTTATGCCTGTGATTATTGGGGCACTGGGATATGTTAGTAACTGCCTCAATACAAATCTTGAGCAGCTGGGCTTCACAGGAACAGAAAGAACACAACTAGTTAGGAAATTACAAGTACAATCCATTAATGGAACAGTAAAAATATGTAAAACATTCCAAAAATTTTGCATCTAATAACTGCATATACACATGTACAGATACAAAGCATATACACATGCACACATACAACTCAAAACATCCACATCCACACATACAATAACATCCATATCTACACATGCATGCATGCAGACATACATATCTACCTAGTTGATGTTGTGTAAATTCCAATGAGAGATTCTTGTGTCTATGTTAGAAACCGACTCTCTCTCTCTATTGGTAAAACTTTGTGAAATTATAAAACCAGAAGAACATACATACAACGCACATATATGTATACGAGTGGGGAACAGATTTCCTTTTAACTATTTTTATATTGAAAAGCCACAGTGTTTTAAGATTTTTTTCTTTTTCATCGTTGGTTTTTGAAATGTTCACCCTTACGTTGGAGTTTGCATTTGGGAGTTTAAACGTTTCTAAGAAACTACCAGCTACTCATATGAATATGCGAAGCAGAATTGATAGAAAAGATAAAACTAGACAGTCATGTTTTCTGTACTGTATATATAGATATATATATGCTTGTATTTATATATACATGCAGTATATATATATATATACATGCTTGTATTTGTGTGGGTGAGTGATTGTATGATTGTGTGTGTGTGTGTGTGTGTGTGTGTGTGTGTGTGTGTGTGTGTGTGTGTGTGTGTGTGTTATATGCAAAAACTACACACCCGTAAATCAACCATTCACGTACACAGGCATACACAGATCTATACATACACACATCCACACACAACACACACGCATGCACACACGCACACTCACACACACACACACGCGCACATTCACACACAGACAGAGTAGAAAGTCATGTTTTCAGTGCAGTATATATACATGCTTGTATTTGTCAAGGTGAGTGATTTTATGTGTGTTTGTGTGTGTACGTGTGTGTGTGCCTGTTTGTTTGTGTGTGTGTGTGCATGTGTGTTTGTGTGTGTGTGTGTGTGTGTGTGTGTGTGTGTGTGTGCATGTGTGTGTGTGTGTGCATGTGTGTGTGTGTGTGTGTGTGTGTTTGTGTGTATTATAATCAAACACTACGCCCCCGAAAATCACAGATATATACAGATCTGCACACACACACACACATACACACACATTCATTCACACACCCACATACACACACACTCTCTCACATACACACTCACAACACATGCACCCGGATACACACACACAAACATACACACACACAGCACACTTTACACAGAACAGTGTGGAACACACATGTACCCACACACAAACACAAACACAAACACTGTGCTCACTCACACACACAAACACATACACACACACACATACAAACACACACACAAACACACATACACACACTCACACACACACACATACACACACACACTCACCCACACCCACACACAGAACAGTATGGTATAGAGATTTGTGCCCACTCACACACATGTGGCCGGATACAGACGCACACACACACACATCACACAGCACACAACAGTACGCTATGGACACATGCACACGGATACAAACACTTACACACACACAGCACCACACACACACACACGCATACTCACTCCCACACACTCACACACACTAAACCACCACCACCACACCCCACACACACACACACACGCACAGACACTCACACACTCTCACGCACAGACACTCACACACTCACACACACAGACACACACACACTCACACACACACACACATACGCACACAAACACACACACTCACACACACACACATACGCACAGACACTCACACACACACACACATTACACAGAACAGAACTGTATAGACACTATGTTCGTGCGCCCACTCACACACATGAACCGGATACAGACACACACACACACACTGCATACACACACACACACACACACACACTCACCCTCACACAAACACACACACTCAGCACATTCTACACAGAACAGTACATGCACACGGATACACACACAATACACACACACATACTCAGTCACACACACTAACCCCCACCCCCACCCCTACACACACACAAACACAAGCACAAACACTGTGCTCATTCACACACACGAACACACACACACACACACACAGGCACACACACAGCACACTACGGTATAGACAGTATGTTCCTGTGCCCACTCACATACATGTACCCACACACACACACGCACTCACACACAGACACACACACACACTCACACACATGTACCCCCCCCACACACACACACACACTCACGCACACAGACACACACACACACACACACACACTCACACACATGTACCCACACACACAGACACAGACACACACACACTCACACACGTACCCACACAGACCCCACACACACATGTACCCACACACCCCACACACATGTACCCTGATACATGTACCTCCACGCCTCACTTATCTTTCATTATACAGCTACCTGTACCCAACACACCTCACACATTCTCATCTACAAAATCTCCATTTTACTCTATATCTACCATCTCTCTCTCTCTCTCTCTCTCTCTCTCTCTCTTTCTTTGTCTCTCTCTCGTCCTGTCTCTCTCTCTCTCGTCCTGTCTCTCTCTCTCTCTCTCTCTTTCCTTTACTTATCTCACCTTCACTCTCTCTCTCTCTCCTCTCTCTCTCTCGTATTATCTTTCTCGTCCTGTCTCTCTCTCTCTCTCTCTCTCTCTCTCTCTCTCATACTCTGTCACACTTTCTCTATCTTACCCCTCTCTCTCTTTTTCTCTCACCTCTCTTTCTCTTTCTCGCTCTCTATTTCTTTCTCTCTCTTTCTCATACACTGTAACTCTTTCTCTATCTAACCCCTCTCTATAACTCTCACTCTCTCTATTTATCTATGTCACTCTCTCACTCTCTCTTTTTCGCTATCCCTTCCCCTCTCCCTCTCTTTATCTCTCTCTCTCTCTCCTTTCACTCTCAAACTTGCACACACTCTCTCTCTCTCTCTCTCTTGCACTCTCTTCCTCGTTGTTTCGTAATTTCCTCCTCCTCCGCCCTCCTCCCCTCCTCCTGTTGCTGTCACTGTCTGTATAATATACAGTCACCAACCACAGCACACACACACACACACACACACACACTCTCTCACCTTGCCTTCATTCTGGCACGTGTAGCATCAGGCGTCTGTCAGCTGGCCAGGTTCCCATTGCCAGTTCTTCTCTCTCTCTCTCTCTTCTCTATTCTCCTCTACTCCCCACCAGCGTTCTAATATTCCCCTCCCCTCCCAACACACACCCTCCATCGTCTCCCCTCCTTGCTCGTTATATTTCTTCTATACCTTTCTCTTTCTCTCTCTTTCTATCTATAATATGTCTATGTATCTCTATCTTTTTATTTTTCTCTCTCTTCGTGCAAACGCACACACACGCATACGCATATATATGTGTATATATATATATATACCCACACATATATATATATATATATATATATATATATACCCATATATATATATATATATATATATATGTTATGGAATATGTTATGGAATACTGTTAGCTTCTCGCTACAACAATTTCTATACTTTTCATTTATATATATATATATATATATATATAAATATATATATATATATATATATATATAGTAAAAAATTGAACGGGAACAAAACAGAGAGGCAGTACGAACAAAGGTTTATTAGTTTCACGCTCTTGAGAGTGGGGCGGGGCGACGTTTCGGGCATAAGCCCTTCTTCAGGTGAAAAGTGTGTGGGAAGAGAGTTCCAAGGGTGTGTAGGGAGTGGATGCATGACATACCCTGACTAATCAAGGTATGTCATGCATCATCTTATTTTATCTGATGAGGACGTACTGTTGAAGATAGCTCAGTACCTCTGAAATATGTATAATAAAACATACTTGATCACACGAATGTCTATTTTTGTTAATATTTTGAATTAATATTAATAACTCCAGAAAATCATCCTTGTTGAGTGCTTCTAATCTATTGTAAAACTTTATTCTTTGATTTATTCATTGAACCTTGTTTAACCTTTATATATATATATATATATATATATATATATATATACAATATTAACAAATGGAAACTATATTTATAAAACCATATTTTTTCATTATACATATTTCAAGGACACCAAGTTAAATTATGGTGTGCTTTCGTCAAATAAAATATAATATAGAGCAGTTTTATAAATAAATATTGACATACCCTTAAAGAATGCAACCATTACTGTTGGAAGCTCCCGGGAGCTTCCAACAGTAATGGTTGCATTCTTTAAGGGTATGTCAATATTTATTTATAAAACTGCTCTATATTATATTTTATTTGACGAAAGCACACCATAATTTAACTTGGTGTCCTTGAAATATGTATAATGAAAAAATATGGTTTTATAAATATAGTTTCCATTTGTTAATATCGTATTTTTACTCCAATTATTTGTTGAGTGCTTTATATCAGTTATAAAAATATTTGCTTGTTGTCTACTCTTTTATTCTTTTACCTCTTTCAGCCATCCGGCCATGTATCCCAACAATTTAAATAGAAGTTTTACATATATATATATATATATATATATATATATATATATATATATATATATATATATATATATAAACATATATATATATATATACATATTTATATATATATATACACATATATATATGTATATACATATATATATACACACATATATATATACATATATATATATATACGCACACACATATAAACAGATACACTCACATATATACAGACAAACACATCTACACACACACACACACACACATATATATATATATATTAATTGATTAAAAAGCCACTCTTACAAGACTATTTAAGTTTTCTTTTAGAATTCGTTAAAGACTGATGAGGTTTTGCTCATTATACAAGTTACTGACCATTTGATGCCAGAGTATAGGAGAGTGATTGACACTTGTAGGAGTGGCTAAAAGACAAGAGAGTCTATCACCGTCTCCCCTTCCTCTCCCTTTCCTCCATTGCCTACTAGACCTTGCTTTTCCCTCCTTTTCTTCTAATTTATGGCATTTCTAGTATTTTTCTTTACTTTCCTATACAGCCACATCTGCCCATATTTACCCCTCCCATTTTTATTCTTTACTTAATTATGTTCATACATAATTGTTTCAACATTTGGCACAAGGCCAGCAATTACTCCAGTGTATTACTGGTACTTTATTTTATCGACGCCCTGTAAGGATGAAAGGCAAAGTTAACATCGGCGGGATTTGAACACAGATCATAAAGGGCCGTAACTCTATGCTGCAAAACATGGCATCCGACCCTCTACCGATACTGCCAATGTAATATAATATTTGAATTTGAATAAATTTATTTTTGAATTGGCAAATTACTGTATTATACAGTGTAGTATAGAATAACAACGGTAAGAAAGCATGAAAGATTGGAACTGGTACGTGGAGATATAACAAACAGACAAACACACACACACACGCATACACACACACACACACACACACACACGCATACACACACAGACATGCACACAGACATGCACACACACACAAACATGCACACACACACACATGCACACACACGCACGCACGCACACACATGCACACACACACGCACACACACATACACTAGCACACACACACACACACACACACGCACACATACACGCACGCACACACACACACACACTAGCACACACACACGCACGCACGCACACACGCACACACACACACTAGCACATACACACGCACACACATGCACACACACGCGCACACACACACACGCACGCACACACACACACGCACACACACACGCACACACATACATCCACACACACGCGCGCACGCACAAACACACACACACACACACACACTAGCACACACACACGCACACACACAGATGCACACACACACACACGCGCGCACACACACAAACACACACACACACACACTAGCACACACACACGCACACACACATGCAGACACACATACACACACATGTTCACCCACACGCACACACTACACTCATACCAGCAACCCAAGGTGTAAATAGGTACATATATTGGCAAATTGATGTATGAAATACATATGGAAATAAATATATGGTAAGGTGGTATGCACCAGGCATGTCAAACTGAGGGTCCCCAGAGGACCACATGGGTCACATATGTGTTGTCTGAGGCCCACACACAACTAACTGTGCACATTACAACTAATTTTTTTTTCATTTTATATTACCCTCTCCTCTTCCCCACTCTTTCCTCCATTGCCTACTAGCCCTTGCTTTTTCCCTCCTTTTCTTCTAATTTATGGTATTTCTAGTATTTTTCTTTACTTTCTTATGCAGCCACATCTGCCCAACTTTACTCCTTCCCCTTTTTTCATTACTTAATTTTGTTTATGTATAATTGTTTCTACTTTAGGCACAAGGCCAGCAATTAACCAGTGCATTACTGGTACTTTATTTCATCGACCCCGTAAGGATGAAAGGCAAAGTCAACCTCGGCGGGATTTGAATTCAGATCGTAAAGGGACGTAACTATGCAGGAAAGCATGTAATATAATTGTTTCTACTTTTGGCACAAGGCCAGCAATTAACCAGTGCATTACTGGTACTTTATTTCATCGACGCCGTAAGGATGAAAGGCAAAGTCAACCTCGGCGGGATTTGAATTCAGATCGTAAAGGGACGTAACTATGCAGGAAAGCATGTAATATAATTGTTTCTACTTTTGGCACAAGGCCAGCAATTAACCAGTGCATTACTGGTACTTTATTTCATCGACGCCGTAAGGATGAAAGGCAAAGTCAACCTCGGCGGGATTTGAATTCAGATCGTAAAGGGACGTAACTATGCAGGAAAGCATGTAATATAATTGTTTCTACTTTTGGCACAAGGCCAGCAATTAACCAGTGCATTACTGGTACTTTATTTCATCGACGCCGTAAGGATGAAAGGCAAAGTCAACCTCGGTGGGATTTGAATTCAGATCGTAAAGGGACGTAACTATGCAGGAAAGCATGTAATATAATTGTTTCTACTTTTGGCACAAGGCCAGCAATTACCCAGTGCATTACTGAATAATACACACAGGAATCGCCAGCACAAGGTTCTAAAAACCTTCGCTAAGTACAAACCACTACCTCCCTACGGACAACTGACGTTGCACACCAGGTCAGAACACGGAAGAGCCGAACTCCCACTGCCATCGCCCCCATCGCTCTCTCTCCCCATCTCTCTGTATTATGATCAAATGGAGTGCCACGTGCTGGCCGCTCCACGGCCTCGGCGGACACAGACATATCAATGCCAAAAGAATACATCAATGTATGTATATGTGTGGCGTCCGAACGAGGATTCTCCACCTCCAACTAACTTACCCTCTACCTCTTGGTCCAGGCCGACAGGACGGAGAATGCATTGCCCGAAAGGACGGCGAGGGAGACGCACTGTGATGACAGGCCTATCACAAGCGATCTGGTGGTGGTGGTGGTGGTGGTGGGATTTATTTCGGTGCATGTTGGCTAAGAGGTTGAAGAATTCCACGAAACTATTTTATACACAACCAGGAGGGAGGTGGGTGTGGGACAGTCAAAATATGTCAGTACTGGTGCCAGCTGATCGGCTGACGATGGAAACAGCATCTGATGCTAAAATTAAAGCCGTCAGATGACAAAAAAAAAAAAGACGATAAGAGAATTGAAGAGGAACCCAGATCTACAGGAACGTCAGTTTAGATCAGAATAGAGAATATAGGAATGGACGTGTAAAAATAGTGGATACAAAGGAGACAATCTTCATATCGGACCAAGGAAATAAATAATTGTTTCTACCTTTGGCACAAGGCCAGCAATTACCCAGTACATTACTGGTACTTTATGTTATCGACCCCGTAAGGATGAAAGGCAAAGTTAACCTCGGCGTGATTTGAACTCAGAATGGCAAGGGCCGTAACTCTATGCGTCAAAGTATGGCGTCCGACCCTCTACCGATTCTGCCAATCCAACCATTGAAGATACTATCTGCAACTCCCGGCAAATGTAGCCGAAATTTGGGCTAAAAAGACATAGAATCCGCATCAGATGCCTAGTCATTAAAAATCCCCTATAATCCATTGTCCCTGAACCGGTAATTTTTTTTATCCCGAAAACATGAAAAGCAAAGATGAACTCTGCGGGATTTGAACTCTGATTGTAATGAACTTGGAAAATGCCGAGACATTTAATTCTACCAATTCAACGACTTGGACAAGCGAATGGGACAAAATAAATTGCATGATTCAACAAAAGTGAAGAACACAAATGTTGAAACCAAGGACTATGTAGAAAATACAAACGACAGGGAAAGAGAGTACCGTCATCATATGTGTGTGTATGTGTGTATGTGTATGGAGGAGGATTATATATAAGTGCAGTTTTGAATTAGGGGCCTCAGTGTGAAAATAATGGTTTCTTATATAGACACAAGGCCAGCAATTTTTGGGGAAGGGAAAATCGTATAAATCGACTCCAGTGCATGAGTGATTCTTTATTTTATCGACCCCCGTAAGGATGAAAGGCAAAGCTAACCTCAGCGGGATTTGAACTCAGAACGTGAAGGCCCGTAACTCTATGCCACGAAGCATTTTGTCCGACGCTCTACCGATACTGCCAGAAAATAATGGTTTCTTATATATGCACAATGCCAGCAATGTGTGGGGAGGGGGAAGTCGATTAAATCGACACCAGTGCGTTACTGGTGCTTTATTTTATCGACCCCGTAAGGATGAAAGGCAAAGTTAACCTCGGCGGGATTTGAACTCAGACCGTAAAGCGGCGTAACTCTGTGCTGCAAAGCATCGTGTCCGACTCTGTACCGCCCTTTAATATGAAAATAATAAAATATAAATACTTTCCATTGTTCCTATATGACTTTTTAGTAATGTTAGTGTTTCATTTATCATTCTTTGCTCTACAACTCTCTATCATACTATACAACTCTCTATCATACTATACAACTCTCTATCATACTATACAACTCTCTATCATACTATTGTATTTGTGTATTCTCAAACATTTTCTCCACTTATTCCCCAATCTCCTTCAAATTTTACCCTCACTAATAATTATCATTGTCGTTGTTTCTTCGTTTACTTTTCACACACACACACACATACACACACATACACACACACACACACACACACACACATACATACACATACACACACACACACACGCACACACACACACACATATATATATATATAGTAATAATAATAAATTTGAAGACTAATAATAAATATATATATATATATAAATATATAAATATATATATATATATATATAAATTTGAAGACTAATAATAAATATATATATATATATATATATATATATATATATATATATATATACATACATACATACATAGATGCATACATATATTTGTTTTCTTTGACAAAACGAAGAACGTATATGAGAAGAATAGGGAAAGATAAGGACAGCTTATATGGAACAATATAACAAATATATACCAGAAAGCTAAACCTGACAAATATAATTCAATTAACAACGAAGCCAAAGAACGAGCGAAAAATTTTTAAATTGTCAATAGACTAGAAAGGTTAGCTAAATGTGATGCTTTTATTACCCTGAAGGATCAGAAATCGGATTTTACAAGCAGGCCATCGTGTATGCTCATAAACACACCTAGAACTGTATTAGGTTTAGCTACTAAGAAAATGTTAGGGGAAACCAACACACGAATCATCAAAAACGCAAGCTTGTTGTTCTGGAAGAACACAACATCTGTTATATTCTGGTTCAAAGATATTCCTTCTAAGAATAGTTCGATATAACTGATTTTTACCCCTCTATTACTAAACCAATAATAGACAAGGTCTTGAACTTCGCCCGTGCCGTCAGATCCATCAGTGACCAACAGTTAGACCTGATTTACCACACCCGAATAACTCTTCTGTCTATCAATGGTACCGCTAGGGTAAAGAAAATCGGACCCTCAGGATTCATTCGAGGTCTCGGTGGGGTTCTCAAGGACGCGGTCTTTTACGAAAAAGAGAGAACTCTTCCCGGGGTTCCTGGCAAGGTCTTCAGGCTCGACACGTTTGGCCTATATCATGACAACGGCCTTTCTTTAACATACCACTGCAGTGGACACATTCTAGACAGGTTCCCTAAAGAGTTAATAGACACGCTTAGTACCCTAGAACTTAATTAAGATTAAAATAACCTCGAACCTCACTAGCGAAGACATTCTTGGCATCAACTTAGTCCTACCAACAGGGTACACATAACCCCCACCATAAGCCAAATGAAAGACTAAAATATATTAATAGAGGATCCTGCCACCCATCCACAGATTTTAATAATCTAATCCCTAATATTAGCCGTAGAATCTCGAACCTATCACTAAACAGACTTATATTTGAGAAGGGAGTGCCGTACTACAAGGTCATCCATATTGGATTCAGAGAAGAGATCAAGTACACACCCAATAGACATCAACCTAAGAATAGAAATAGAAAAAGAAAAATAATCTTGTTTGCCAACTTTCATAACACTTAACTTAAGGACTAATGAAGGTAAGAGATTTTTAGACCTAATTGATATTTACGTTCCCACACAACACAGATGCAGTAAAATCTCCAATCACCGATCGGTGAGGATATCCTATTTATGAGGTCTAAAATCGCAGCAAAGAACAAACCAGATGAAAATCCAGGATGCTCTTGCAGAATAAAAGCTGACTATCCCTTACACCAAAAGGTTTATTTGCAGAAGAAACGGGCTTGGATAACAATGCAGTTCACAGAATGTTAACAGACCATTTACACATGCAAAAAATGTGTGCAAAACAGTTGTCTGTGGAGCAAAAAGCCAACCAATTTGTCAGGATTTACCAGAAAGACTCGAAGTTGTGCCAAATTTCTTGGATAAATTTCTTGCTCGAGTATGATCCAGAGAAAAAACAGCAAAGTGACACACGAAAAATTCTCCTCGTCTGAAGAAAGTGAATGTGAGAAGATCCAAGGTGAAAATGACGACTATCATTTTTTTTTCTTTTTTACTTTTTTTTTTTTTGACAGCTGTGGTATTAATCGCTCCTTCTACAAAGACGTCTTGGACGACTTCGAAAATGGGTCCAGCGAGTCCGAAAGAACATTGAAAGAGATTGGGTACTGTAGTACGATAACGCACCTGCTCATAGGCACTTTCAATTAGAGAATTTCTGGTGAAGAATAACACATTCTTCTGCATCTCCCCTAGAGTCCAGATCTAGCTCCGTGTGATTTCTTCCCTGAGTTCAAATCAATTTGGGACTGTGGAACACATACAAAAAATTGTAACTGATGACCAAAAGAAATTCAAAGAAAACGACTTCCGGTACAGCTACGATCAATGGAGAAAACGTTGGAACCCCCGTGTGAATCCCAAAGGTCGTATTTTGAAGGAGATAACTTGTAATTTCATTCACGTCTAAGATACATTTAGAGAAAACACCAGTACTCTTACTTTTGGGACAAACCTTGTATAGTGATATATTATAATCTAAGGTCTGTTTTGGGAATTACACCCCTTTGTGTAAAACTCTCCTTGAGGAAAACTCTCCAAGAAATATGATTATATATCATGAAGTAATGGCTTTTTAAACTTCTCACCGTGCGCCTGACGAATGAGACTAGCTTTTGAGCGGCTCCACCAATATGGCAAAAAACTGGACCCCCAAATCTAAGGTTGCGTATACATGTTAAGCGTACATATATATATATATATACTATCCGGGAGCTTCCAACAGTAATGGTTGCATTTTTTAAGGGTATGTCAATATTTATTTATAAAACTGATCTATATTACATTTTATCTGATGAAAGCACACCATAATTTAACTTGGTGTCCTTTAAATATGTATAATGAAATAAATATGGTTTTATAAATATAGTTTCCATTTGTTAATATCGTATATATATATTTATTTATTAAAATAACAGATTAAAGTTTAAGCAAAGAATCGTTGCTTTCACCCTTAATGAGATCTTCTGAGTTTCAGAAGATCCCGTTAAGGGTGAAAGCAGCGATTCTTTGCTTAAACTTTAATCTGTTATTTTAATAAATATTTGCTCTACGGTTCTTATATATCTGATATACTGTATATTTATCCTTATCGAGCCCTCTTTGGACTTGTCTTCAAATTTATTATTATTACTATATATTCAGTGTGTACGATATACATATGTGTGAGTGAGTGCGTGTGTGTATATAAATATATACATCTATATATATATAAAGTTGTATTCCTGTCTGTTTGTTTGTTTGTTTACGAACTCCTCCTGTGGTTTTGGAGATAGACCCCATAACCATATATATTCTGAAACTACATTGCCCAGGGTACTTGGATAAGTATATTTCATTTTAATCAAAGGGTTCCCTGGGAGCACAAAACCCTGAAAATATTTCCCTTTGATTTATATGAAATTTAAACCATAGGTAAATGACAAGATATGATGCTATACACAAAAGGTTTGAATTGATAGTTTGAAAAAAAATATTTACAAGAAACAAAATAAGAATAAGATTTAATAATGTAATTTTGATTTGATATATTAACAAAAATAATGTTTTCCAATTTTTCATGCATTACATTTTACATTGAGTAATATTGAAATGCAGAATTTTTCTCCATAAATTATATCACTGATTTAAAATTAATGATTTTCTTTTAAAAAAAAACGCAGCAAGGCGCGGGTAATTCGGTTAGTATATATATATATATATATATATATATATATATATATATATATATATATATACCCTATTTTTCTAAATTAACCCCTTTTTCTACACTTTTTTCTAAATTACCTGCCCCTGCGTAAACTCTTTTGTTATATCCCCACAAGGAAATCACAATCAACCATAGGTGGCCATCTTTGATTTTTATGTTTCTGATGACAGGCTGAAGAATCCAACGAAACTTGAGTTTATGTAATTATTTATACATATATATATATATATATATATATATATATATATATATATATATATAGTTACGGCTTTGCATATTCTACTTTCATCCTTCCGGTATGAATAAAGTACCAGTCAAGTACTGAAGTCAATACAAGCAACTAAATTCTCTTTTCTCACATGTTCTGGCCTTGAGCCTGTCAGAAACAATTACGCTCTTTTTCTATTTTTACTCTATCCGTCCCCCTGTTCTCTCTCTCGTCCCCTCTCTCTCTCTCTCTCTCTCTCTCTATATATATATATATATATATATATATATATATATATATATATATATATATATATATATGCCCAAGGGCGGTGCCCCAGCATGGCTTCAGCCGGATGGCTGGAACAGGTAAAAGAGTAAATATCTATATATATATATATATATAGAACATCACTTCCCTTTTCTAATATATATATATATATATATATATATTAGAAAAGGGAAGTGAGGTTCTATACAAAACAGTGAATGTAGAGAAAAGATGAAGTTGGAAATAGTACGGGAGATATATTTAAGGGTCTGTTTTATTTTTTTGATCCGTCAAAGTGACATTATTGAAAAGATAGTGTTACTAAAAAGAGAATGTTATTAAAAAAAGAGAGGGACAATTCTTTTTTAAACAATTTTTTATGAAGTATATAATGTTTATATATCTTTGTCTGTCTCTGTCAGTGAATATGTCCCCTACTTTATTTCTATATATCTATATTTTACTATACTCTTTCTCATCAGATTCTTTCACTCTTTCCCTCTTTCTCACTCTACCCTCCCCGCTATATATACACATATATACACACACGTCTAATTATGCTCTACCTATCTCTTTCAGTACATACTGTATCTTTCTAATTCTGTAAGTCTCGCTATTCTTCACTTAGACAATTATTCATTCTACCAGTTGAGTTGATTTATCTCCCCTTAATGTTCTTTCTCTCTCTCTCTCTCTCTCGCTCACACACCCTCTCTCTCTGCTCTTATCAGTCTCTTTATTTCCTCTTATCACTTAGTTCCTCTCTCTCTCTCCACTTATCAATTAGTTTCTTTCTATAAGTTTCTCTTTCTCCTCTTACCACTTTGTCTCTGTTAC
>OZ024740.1:268016409-268018909 GCA_964016885.1 Eledone cirrhosa | reverse complement strand
TATATATATATACAATATCAATAAATGGAAACTATATTTATAAAACCATAAGTATTTTATTATATATATTTCAAGGGCGACCAAGGTAAATTATGGTGCGCTTTCATCAGATAAAATACAGATTTGTTTTCTAAATAAATATTGACATACCCGGAAAAAACTTTTTTAAGCTTGTTGAATCCCAACAAATTAAATATAACCTCTACATATATATATATATATATATATATATATATATCTTTGTCCTTTGCTCTCCCTATTTTGGATTTATATTCTTTTTTGAAAATATCAATAGTAAACATCACACCACCCGGTCTGTTTTCTCCATTTTCTCCCTTCTTACTTCTTCTACGCCACCGTGTCCTTTTATGTTTGCATGTGGGATTAAAGTCTTTATTCTCTTCTGTTGTACTATTTCCCTCCTTTCTATATTTTTCTCCTTTGGCTAGCCCTGTGGACTCTATGTTTAACTGGTCTCTGCCTGTTTTTTTTTATGTCCCAATGCACCCTGGAATGAACGGTATTGACCAAAAAATACCGAAACCGTTGTGATTTCCAGAATTTGACTGAGGAGTTTGGATTGTCCGTCTTTCCGTTATTTTTCCGATTCTTTTTGGCCTGTGTGCTCTCTATTTTAGATATAAATATAACACTTGAAATAGCAGGAAAAGAGTCATAACGTTTCGGACAATAATCTTATTTTGGAGAAATATACACACACACACACACACACATATATATATATATATATATATATATATATATATATATGTGTGTGTGTGTGTGTGTGTGTGTGTGTGTGTGTGTGTGTGTGTGTGTGTGTGTGTGTATGTGTGTGTGTGTGTACTGGAGAGAGACAGGCTCCGCCAGGCTTAAAATGCACAAGAAACGCCGTATGTTAATACGGTGCCCCTACGACTCTATCAGGAGTCACGGGACTATACATACATACATACATACATACATACATACATACATACACACACACGGGCGTATATATATATATATATATATATATATATATATATATATATATATTTATATATATATATATAAACAGGTCACGGGGGTAGCCATAGGCACAAGAATGGGCCCAAACTATGCCAACCTTTTCGTTGGCCATGTTGAGGCCCAAATCTTTGCCCAGTACACCGGCCCCACGCCCGAACTGTACGGTCGTTACATCGACGACTGTATCACAGCCACGACCCTCACCCTAGAATAGCTCGACTACTTTCTCTCCTTCTTCTGCTCCTTCCACCCCTCCATTCACTTCACCACCTCTATCTCCACCACCCACGTCCACTTCTTAGACATCTCCGTCGCCCTCGACCCCTCCCACCACTCCCTCGTCACCTCCGCCTTCTTCAAACCCACCGACTACCACTCCTACCTCGACTTCACCTCCTCCCACCCTACACACACTAAACACTCTATTCCCTACTCCCAACTCCTCAGGATCCACCGCCTCTGCAGCCGAGATGCTGACTTTGAGTCCCAGGCCCTTTCCCTAGTCAGCCATTTCATCCACAGAGATTAACCCCCCTCCCCTCCCTCTCGTCCACACCGCCCTTACTCGCGCCCGTGCT
Organism: Eledone cirrhosa; assembly: GCA_964016885.1. Lineage (NCBI taxonomy): Eukaryota > Metazoa > Mollusca > Cephalopoda > Octopoda > Eledonidae > Eledone > Eledone cirrhosa. Next base: position 268,017,320 of record OZ024740.1, on the reverse strand, counting down.
GTCCACCGCTCCACCACCCTCACCCCACGCCACCGCACACCCACTCAACATCTTCCCTTCCCCATCACCTACCACCCCTCCACCCTACCCCTCCACCGCTACCCACGCTCTCTTCCCCCCGGTTCCCTTCCCTGTTCCAGGCCTCGTTCCAACACCTGCCCCCACATCACCAACACCACCACCTTCCAGGGTCCCAACGGCCATTCTCTCTCTGTCCGGCACGCCTTCCGCTGCACCTCCTCCAACCTAGTCTATGGACTCCGCTGCACGGAGTGTAGCGCAACCTACGTCGGACAAACTGGACGTCGCCTGGCGGACCGTTTCACCGAACACCTCCGGGATATTCGTCTCGGCGGTAGTTCTTCCGTCGCCCGCCACTTTGGCTCCCCTGGACATTCCGCGCACCACCTCACAGTCTGTGGCCTACTCCAATGCCACGGAACACCCGCCACTCGCCTCAGGGTGGAACAACGCACCATCTTCACCCTACAGACCCACAATCCCCCCGGCCTGAACTCCCCACCCCTATTCCTTTAGCTTCCGACCCCCCTCCCCCCAATACACACACACAGACACACTTATCCCCCACTAACACCACTAACACACTCCTCCTTTTCACCGCCCACCCCCACAACTAGCAATACTCCCCCCCCCACTAACAATACTAACATTCCCCTCCCTCCTCCCCCTATCACGCACACACTCACCGGTACATATATACACGCACTCACACTATCCACACACCCTACTACCACCACTAACCCTCACCCACACATCCACTCCCACCACCCCACAACTAATACCACTAACATCCCCTCGATCCCATGCACACGAACACACACACACACCCACACCCACTTACACCACCCACTCTACACACCTACCACCATTGAACCCCACTAACCCGCATT
>OZ024740.1:268006409-268011409 GCA_964016885.1 Eledone cirrhosa | reverse complement strand
AGATACAAAGGAGAAAATATTTATATCCTCATCTGTTCTAATTGTTTGTGTATAATTTAAAATTGGACAGTACCTATACGCTAACATAGTGAATGCAACCTACATGTTTCTCTCTCATTAGTTCTCCACAGCGAAAGTTATTCACTTTATTTATTCATTTATGGACTCTTATATTGCATTGAATTTTCAGAGTAGTTCAAACACTTTCCTGGATTCATTCCGGTTCTTTAATCTCTGTGATTATCTTTGCCTTTCATCCTTTTGAAGTCGCTGAAAAAAACCCTAGTCTAGGATTGGACTCGATTTTTCCTCAATTTCCTCTTTCTCATCCACCTTCCCCGGAAGAAATTGGCTGTGTTCTCAGCTAGCTCCACCAAGTTTAAAGTGTCAAGGACACGCTTTATGTAAGGACGGCGCACTTATGACTCCATCTGGAGTTCACGGGTCCATATATACGCATGTAGAGACACTTACATGGATGTACATTCATACACATCCCAGAAAAAGACAGCTGAAAATTATCAAAGAAAGAAATAGAGGTGTGTAGAAAAAACAATGAGGTAGCAGTGATGGTGAAAACGGTGCCAAAATAGAAAAAAATAGAGAAATAAATAAATATAGAGAGAATAAAAAAATTGCTCTGCCATTTTGAAATCCATGTCTACAAACTTTCCCTCTTTCTATTTTTTTTTTTACCTTTTCGTTTTGTTTTTTTTTGTGGTCTAAACATACCCATCGTTTTCGGTGATTAGTCGCACCCATTGACTCATGTAAAAGAAAATATTGCGTGGGAGAGATTAGAATGTGGTATGATGATGATGATGATGATGATGATGATGATGATGCGAAAGATGAGAAAAAGAAGAAGAAGAAGAAGAAGAAACAAGTTACGGTTTACACTTGTGTAAAATTATATAACCTATAGAACGTGGTGAAGACCCTTAAAAACGGTGAAGACCCTTAAAAACGGAAAAAGATGTGCTATCGGCCGGTGTGATAAAATGAGCTCTCAGATAGGCACTTTGAACTATAAACCCAGGGGACCATTACAACTCTTACCGTATTAAATTAGGTAGCTGAATCACACCTTTTAAATATATACTAACATCGTATACTCGTAGCCGATCTCTTATACTTTTACGAAGTGCTGAGGGGATGAAGTTAATATAAAGAGTCGTGTGCACATGTGAGATGCTGTACAATCTATCTATCTATATAATACTAAAAGTCTGTGATTGCTTGCTTGCTTGTCTGTAATGTAATACAGCCAAAAGGGTGCATAATGGGAAAATACTTTGACAGGAAGTTGACCCTGAAATAGAAATACAAATGGAATAAAACAAATTTCGCGTAAATCGGACCGCGGGTTCCCGAGATATGGGGTTTTTCGGGGTACCTTCATAAACAAAGAGAGAGAAAGATAGAGAGGAAGAAATAGTGGTTGAGTGAGAGTAGATTGAAATAGGGACATAGAGAGAGGCAGAGGAGACAGAGAAGGAGAATGTAAGAGAGCTGGTGTTGTTGTTGTGTGTGTGTGTATATATATATATATATATATATATATATGTATATATGTGAGTGTGTATGTATATATATGTATATGTGTATATGTGTGTGTGTCTATGACCAGTGCATGTAGATCACAGACACTCACATATATATACACACACACACACACACACAAACATATATATATATATATATGTGGGGGGGGGGGTATACAAACACACACATATACATACACACGTATATATATAGGCCTTTCAGTTTCATTTCACATTATATACATGTCTGTGTATATTTAAATTATTTAAGTGAATATGATTTTTTCTTAATATTTTGAAGTGAACGTGACCCAACGGGTCCCGGGTGGTCTAGTAGCTTAAAAAAATGAGTGAAGCCTATAAAATAGAGTGAAGACGCAAAAAGAAGTTGCTATTGGCCCCTATGAGAAATTGAACCATGTATCTCCCAGATACCGGTTAATCGGCTTACATGTTATACATGGAAAAAATAAAATAACGAAATGCATAAGACTTCTGATTTAGGCATAAGGCCAGCAATTTTATAAAGCGTAAAGACAATTATATCTGCCCAGTAGCTGACTGGTAGTTTAGTCTATAGACTTTAAAAGGATGAAAGACCAACACATACGAAAGGCCAGCAATTTGATAAAGCGTTAAGACGGTTATATCTGCCCAGTACCTGACTGGTAGTTTAGTCTATAGACTTTAAAAGGATGAAAGACCAACACATACGAAAGGCCAGCAATTTGATAAAGCGTTAAGACGGTTATATCTGCCCAGTACCTGACTGGTAGTTTAGTCTATAGACTTTAAAAGGATGAAAGACCAACACATACGAAAGGCCAGCAATTTGATAAAGCGTTAAGACGGTTATATCTGCCCAGTACCTGATTGGTACTTCATTCTATAGACTTTAAAAGGATGAAAGACAAAGTTGACCTGAGCGGAACATGAACTCAGAGCGTAAAGAGTTGAAAACATTACTACTAATTATTAGTCCGACGGTCTGTCTATTCTGCCAATCCACCACCCTACGAAACACAAATATGAAAAACATCATTTTGAACAACTGCCAGAAAAAACAAAGACAGGAAAAGAAATCCATCGGGTGAAAAAGGATTTGATGTAATAGTAGCTAGCAGGGACTCCGAGAGAAATGTTGCAAAGTATGTCGGGCAAGACTGCTTTCGCCTTTCCTCCGGGGGGGGGGGGGGGGGGGGGGGCTTCTACCAAATTTGAATCAGAAAGTTAAAAATTTTTCTTAGAGGGTTAACAATTTCAGATATTCACAGAACTCGGCCCCGGGCTCCTGTACTGACTCCCCTACCTCCCATATAAACCCTAGTGAATAATGTGTGACTTGAAAGAGTAAGAACAATGAATAGGTGACTCATGAAGGAACGACGAGGGTATGTATTTGAGCAGAGGTGACAAGAAATCAGTCCTGAAGGGCGAAAGTCACAGTTAAAACCGGTTGAGAAGTCAGAGTGATGAGACAGCACATCTGTGGTACTAACGTTGGAATATGTTGAGGCTCATGAGATATTGATACCGGATAGTGAAACTTTATTACAGGTTCTCACTTCACTTCCTCTCTTCATTTAACTCTCCATCTTAACACACTCAGGATATAATATATACATTCGAGTTTTCACTAACTTGATGGTCCACGGCTTTGTAATTAGTGCTTCTATCACGAACAAAAACAGAAATGCTCCGACAGCTTACAATGATTGCTTACTTACAGCTAATTCAGTGATTTGGTTCGTTAGGACAGGCATGTCAAACATGCGGCCCACAGGCTGCATGGCGCCCTTTAGAAGCACACCTGCCGCCCGCACAAAGGTTTTTGCAGCTCGAGCTTGTTTTATCTTCGTAAAATTAGTTGTCGTGTGTGGCCCTCAGATAACACATATGTGACCCATGTGGCCCTCGGGGGACCCTCAGTTTGACATGCCTGCGTTAGGAGATAGGAATCTTGAAACGGGGGTGGAAGCCACATTCAGAATAACAAGATATGAACTGCCTACCACGCGTTCCTTACCCTATCCGTCTCTATGTCAATCCACAGTTATCACAAAATGATTGTTTCTACTTTTGGCACAAGGCCAGCAATTACCTAGTGTATTACTGGTACTTTATTTTATCGACCCCGTAAGGATGAAAGGCAAAGTTAACCTCGGCGGGATTTGAACTTAGAATGGAAAGGGGCGTAACTCTATGTGTCAAAGCATGGCGTCCGGCCTCTACCGATACTGCCAATCCACCACAAAATAATTGTTTCTACTTTAGGCACAAGGCCAGCAATAACCCAGTGCATTACTGGTACTTTATTTTATCGACCCCGTAAGGATGAAAGGCAAAATAAACCTCGGCGGGATTTGAACTCAGACTGTAAAGGGACGGAACTATGCTGGAAAGCATGGATTCCAACTCTCTACCGATACTGCCAAAAAATAATGGTTTCTAATTTTTGGCACAAGGTCAACAATTTTGGCGGAAAGGAATGTCGATTAAGTCGACACCAGTGTGTCAATAGCCATTTATTTTATCGATTCCCGTAAAGATGAAAGGCAAAGCCTTTCATCTTTACGGATTGTCACAGAATATTGGTTTCTGATTTGTCACAGAATATTGGTTTCTGATTTAAGTACAAATCCAACAATTTTAGGAGAGGGGAAAGTTGATTAAATCGACTCCAGTGCATTACTGGTACTTTATATTATTGAACCTGTAAGGATAAAAGGCAAAGTTAACCTCGGTGAAATTTGTCAAAAAATAATGGTTTCTGATTTAAGTACAAGGCCAAAAATGTTAGGGGGAAGGGAACATTGATTAAATCGACCCTAGTGCGTTACTGGGACTTCATTTTATTGACCCTGTAAGAAAGAAAGGTAAAGTTAATTTCGGCGAGATTTGTCACAAAATAATAATTGTTTCTACTTTTAGCACAAGGCCAGCAAATACCCTAGTGTATTACTGGTACTTTATTTTATCGACCCCGGAAGGACGAAATACAAAGTAAATCTCAATAATAATATGCTTTCATATGCAATATGACTAAGTTAGTGACAGGCTTGTGTTGGACCTCTGTTGGTTCCAAGGATGAGTATTCCAGATGTTTGAAACAGCGAAACAGCTTGCTCATTAAATTAATGTGAAAGTGGCTGAGCATGTACCCGTAATGTGGTTCTCAATAAGATTCCGCGTGGCGGGAAAAGTGAAAAGACTAGTCCTTTAAATTAGAGGTACAACGCACTTTTGCTAACTGAATGAACTGTAGTAATGTGAAATAAAGAGTCTTGCTCAAGGACACAACATGCCCCCAAGAATCGAACTCACGAATTTACGATCGTGAGACATACACCCTAGCTGCGTGCCTAAACAGCAACAGGCTTTACACACGCAACAGAATTTCATTAAAAAAAAGAACTCACACACGCATATAAGCAACAGGGTTACACACACACATAC
>OZ024740.1:267976409-268001409 GCA_964016885.1 Eledone cirrhosa | reverse complement strand
GCGACATTATGATCATAAGTTCAACACCTTTACCACTAGGCCACGTGCCTCCACGTGAGTGTATTGATGTTTACTTATATTCATATATTCATATATGAATATATGTGTGTGTGTGTGTTGGTGTGTGTGTGTATGTATAACACACAATCACTCGTGCTTTGAGGTTTGTATTGTGGTTTGTGGATAAAAGTAAAACCAAGCTGACATGTGTATGTCTCTAAAGTCTGTTTTAAGCCAGAAGACTCATTTGGCCGGTGCTTATCCCGGTTTCATGGCGTGAAGCGACTGAGAGTACCAGACTCCCCCCTGGACAGGACGCCAGTCCATCGCAGGGTTAAACCTCCAGCTATTGCTGGTACTCATTTTCAGCTGAGTATACTGGAGCAACGTGAAATGAAGTGTTTTGCTCAAGAACACAACACGCAACCCAGGAATCGAGCCCACGACATTATGATCGTAAGTCAAACACCCTTACCACAGGGCCACGTGGCTCCACGACATGTATATGAGACCAACTAATTATAGGTTTGTCCCAAATTGTTGTATAGATGTGTGGAATTGTATCGGTGTATATATGTTTGAGTCTCATTGGTCTATTTATGCTTGTATTTTTTCTTCTTTTCGTAGTACACAGACAGACTCATATGAGAAGATATAAGATTTCCGTAGTTAAAGGCAAACGAGATTGATGACGTTTTAGATTCATCATCAATTAATATTTGGTTAAGAAAAGTTGAGGAAGATTGTGTAAACAAGATGAGATTGAACGATAAAAATAGATAAATATCATTCCAGCATCAGTTTGGTTCTATCACATATCACGTGTCACTGTCTTTCTAAGAAATCGTTATGTGTCAACGAATATTTAAGACATGGCACGTGACCTACAGAAACCGAGCTTTTTATTGTCTGCAAAGGAGTTTATTTTTCATATAAGAAAGATTAGCGAAGTTCATTAAGATAATTGAACAACGAACAAGATTAATTACCTTATGTGGATTGGCAGTATTAGTAGAACGTCGGACAATATGGTTTCTGGCATATAGTTACGGTGCTTTTACGTTATGAGTTCAAAACCCGCCAAGGTTAGCTGTCTTTCATCCTTACGAGCTCAATAAAATAGAGTCCAATCTAAATCAGAAACCATTATTTAATTGGCAGTATCGGTGGAGGGTCGGACGCCATGCTTTCGAGCATAGTTACGTCCCTTTACGATCTGAGTTCAAATCCTGCCGAGGTTGACTTTGCCTTTCATCCTTACGGGGTCGATAAAATAAAGTACCAGTAATGCATTGGGTAATTGCTGGCCTTGTTCCTAAAGTAAAAACAATTATTTAATTTCGTGTTTATAAATAACAAAGAAGCAGAATTTTCAAAAAGTCTGCGATTTGCTATGAAATAGGAACAAGTAATATTATCATTACTGGATTGGCATAACGGTGGATTGGCAGTATCGAGTTACGGGCCTTTACGATCTGAGTTCCCGCCGAGGTTAACTCTGCCTTTCATCCTTACGGGGTCGATAAAATAAAGTACCAGTAATGCACTGGGATGATTGCTGGCCTTGTGCCAAAAGTAGAAACAATTATCATTACGTATAGAAAATTAGTCTGGAAAAAGAAACTAGCACCTACTAATGTAATGAAATTATCACAGAGAATTGAGGGCAGTAGTGTAGGTTAACATACATACACGCATAGATGCACCTATTAACAAACATACCCATATACATACAGACATGATGGCTGCAAACACAAACAGGTGGAGTACTTAGCTTTGATAAGTACCAAAAAGTACGAAACAGAGCTCTGTCAGCTTTATCTCCCCTGTTTGCTGAAAATTTAAAGTAAGTGAGACTGTCACTACTCTAAAACAATAGCGTAAGGTCTTCGAAATGCTTGTAATTAAGCATACAGTGTATTGCAAAATACACTATATATACATATGAATGAATGATCGTCGATCGACAAGATCTCAGACCTCATTCGCTTACCGAGTGGGGAGAAGCTCGTTAAATCGGACCAAGGAAACAAAGTTTCCATTGGTTTTTCCAACTCCTGACAAAAAGAACAACGCGAAATAAAGTGTCTTGTTCAGGACATAACGCATCTCCTGATCCGCCGGGAAACGAACTCTCAACCGCACGATTGCAAATCCACTTCTCTAACCACTAAACCACGCTCCTTCACCTATCCGTATGTAGCTGGCTGCAAATGATGTAGAAACGTGCCCTTTTCAAAGTCGAATAATTAATTGCGGCTCTGAATCAATGAATTCAGTGTATCATAGAGAGTTGATCGGCTAACAAGAATCAAGGTGTTGTGCAAATGCGACATCAATAAATTCCATTAGTGTATGTCTATATATATATATATATATATATATATGTGTGTGTGTGTGTGTGTGTGTGCTACTGGTAACATGTAACCCAGTACAACCTGTCGCATGGTCGGGTCGTCGGCGACTAAACCGACAACCCCACCAATTTTACTTGGTGAGGAGGGTGATTTTGGACACCCTGCAGGACAAAAATCAAAACCTGACAAACGGCAGAAGAACTCATAAGAGTCAACGGCCATCCAAAAGTGTGTAAATATGTATATACACATGTACCGCGCGGTGGGGAGGGGGAGGGGAGGATGATTGGCTCTGGGCCTAGAGCGAGGCAGTATTGGGGCTGCGCCATGTGGACAAGACTGTAAAAGCTTTCCCCCCGAACAATGACCAGTGACATCCGCTGCAACAGCCAACCCACCTCACTGACGTTCCGATCTTGTGGAGGAGCTCGGCAGTATGGGGTCCAAGTACGCCTGAGGTCTCAACAGCGACGAGGGTAAGGGAGGGAAAGAAAGGCAAAGAGTGACAGATGTGTAAACAATAATTTTGGTGGGTAGTTAAGTATATAGATAGATATAGATAGATAGATAGATAGTTAGATAGATAGTTAGATAGATAGATAGATATGTTTCTTTATTAGCCACAAGGGCACAAAAGAAGGGGACAAATACAAAAGGGGGAGTTTACATACAATAAAAACGTGTAAAATATTATCACAAATGCAATTTAAAAAATTAGTCGATTTTCCCCAATAGGGGGAGACATTACATACGGGTAACACATACCCCCGAAAAAATGTGCAGCGCTCATCTCCAGGAGTACGAAGAGTTTGTACTCCTTTCCTCTCCTCCTCCTTTTCCTCAACCTACAGGCTGATATAGAGAGAAGGCCCATTCACTCGGGCCATTCTCGCCACTTTCACCCACCTTTCATAAAACTTGCTGGAGTACATCACCTCTCTCTCCATCCTGATTCTTCTTCCAAAGTGGTATTTGAAAAAAAGAATCAGTTGTTGGCCGTAGAGAAAGGTGTCTGACCTCAGCCCTTTCAACCTTGTCCATCATACAACCTCTTTCGCCATAGCTATCACACAAAGGAAAACCGCCTCTCCTTCGTTTTTGAAGGAGGGTGGCGGTTTGATCATGACAATGGACTCGGTGGTCAACCGGATTGGTCCCACCCGCGACAATAGTCGTTCTACATAGCCCCACAGGTCCGTAACGCCCGGGCGGTGTATGAATGCGTGCGCGACGGTTTCTTCGTCTCGCACGCACCTCGGACAGATAGATAGATAGATAGATAGATAGATAGATAGATAGATAGATAGATAGATAGATAGATAGATAGATAAATAGATAGATAGATAGATATGTGTATCTAAATACACGCAAAAAGTAAACGGAAACAACAAAGCAAACAATACAGTGCAATGAAGAAATATATTAGTTAAATGCTTAATATAGTAGGAAAAGAGTCTTTACATTTTGGATTGAGGTCCTTGATAAAAAGATAAAAATGAGAAATAAACAGAAAGATCGACAATGTGAAGAGAATAACGTAAAAAGGTTTTATTCATCAGATATACATACATACATACATACATACATACATACATACATACATACATACATACATACATACATACATACATACATACATGAGGGATATCTCTATGCAATACAGGAACAAGAACTCCCTACCAAATATCTGCTGCACAAAAGAGGAGGGCCAGCAGCTGACAATAAATGTAGGCTATGTAAAACAAAGATCGAGGATGTAAGCCACATTGTTGCCAGCTGCGAAAGAATGTCATCTCGCTACTACCTCCCATGAGACACGATGGGATAGCTAGAACCATCTGGAATGCACTTCGGAAAACAAAATTAACAACAAACGAGGAAGAATATATTGAGACAGATGGCACTAAGGAATACTGGTGGAACCTTAAAATAAAAACTGCCACCAAATTAAAGCACAACCGGCTTGATATTGTAGTTTGGGACCACACATTGAAAACGTGTTCTGTTGTGGAGATCAGCTGCCCACTTGTGTAAACGTTGTCAGAAAAATACAGGAGAAGGAGGACATCTACGGACCATTGTTGAGGAGTTTACAAATCCAGTATCCAAGATACACCTTTAGCTTCATACCCATCATTATTGGAGCTACGGGTTATATACCAACCCGCTTGGACCAAAGTATGACTGAACTTGGATTTGCGGACAAAAAGCGCAGCTCCCTAATTCATAGTCTACAAAGGGCTGCGATAGCTGGCACCTTCAAAACTTGCAAAACATTCTTGCGATTCAAGGGATGACAATTTCTTTTCTGTTACAACCTTGCCACCAGGAAGGTGGCCGGTCAAAAAAAATATACTCGAAATTAAGAGAAAGAGACATACATACATACATACATACATACATACATACATACATACATACATACATACATACATACAAATACATTATTGGAGAAAGGTTTTAGCGATATATATATATATATATATATATATATACCAGAGTGTCGGGGCTCGGCGGTTGGGCTCTTACCGTTTCAATAGCAAATTCCAGAGTCTGAAATTTGCTGTCGAAACGGCAAGAGCTCAGCCGTCGGGCCCCGACTCTCTACTATGTTTACACTTTACTATCCCAAATATCGAGTACTCTACTGAATAATAATCTTACTTGTTTAAAGTAGTAAAACGTAACCTATATATATATATATAAAGATTTTTCATTTTGCCTTGTTTTCGTTCGTTGTTTTCTCGTTGTCTCATTGTTAATTTTCATTATATATACATATATGTAAATATATATGTGTGTGTGTGTGTGTGTGTGTGTGTGTGTGTGTGTGTGTGTGTGTGTGTGTGTGTGTGTGTGTGTGTGTGTGTGTGTGTGTGTGTGTGTGCGCGCGTGCGTGTGTGTGCATGTGTGTGTGTGCGTGTGTGTGCGTGCGTGTGTGCGTGCGTGTGTGTGCATGTGTGTGTGTGTGTACATTTATCTTTTTATGGATGTATAATAGTATGCAGAAAAGAATTATCATTATTTTTCAAATGAAGCTATTTTTTTTCATTAAAAATCCGTTAAGTATTCTTTTACACACTGATTTAACGATGATTCCCATAACGACCAGTGCTTCCGTCGCAAAAATATCGATGAAATATGTTTTTAAGTGTGAATCAACACGGTAAACAAGCAGACGACAATGCAACAGGTGTAAAACAAGTCACGTTGTACGTAGAAATTCTCAGATTTTAAGCAATAACAGTCATCTTGCTTTGGCAAGCATTTGAATAGGAGAAGAAAAAATAGAAGGAAAATAAATAAGAAATTGGTTTGTCGATTTTAAAGAAAAGATTGTTATAATCTCAGCCATTTCATGCAACTTGAGCATAAAATGAATGAATTGTTACAACGAAGATGAAAAACAATATTTTAATCATATTAAGCAAATTTTTTAAATTTTATTTTTGTTATTATTGTGGTAAGTTGGGTTATATTATTTTGAGAGAAAAGCATTTTAATTTTCAGCTAGAGATTAAATGGCAGACAATATATAAAATGTTGTTTTGTATCGTATGATTTTATTTGGAGGTGAGGGGAGGGGGGGGGGGGGGGGTTCTTGGCTTTTATTTGCGTATTATTTAGTTTTTGTGTCAGGGGGTGCAAGTTACTATTTTAAGCCTCAACACAAGTTAAATTTTTAGAATTATAATTATTGAATACATGCAATAATTTGTTCATATATACATATATATATATATATGTGTGTGTGTGTGTGTGTATGTGTGTGTGTGTGTGTATATCTGTAAATATAATTGGATGTAAGTATAACAACATGTTTACGTGTATGCATTTGTTAAAAGAAACTAAATATCCACGTGGCAGTGTGTCTGTGTTTGTGTCTGTGTGTGTCTGATTTCGTATGAGGGAGCGGCTTGCGTGGGTTTGGTGTAAATTTGTGTACATTCTAGTTGAGGTAATTGACAGTCTTATAAAATACACATACACACACACACACACACACACACACACACATATATATATATATATATTAATATAAGTATGTACACGTACATACATATATGTATACAGACATACAGTAGTATGTATATATATATATACATACATGCACACATATATATATGTACGTATGGATCCACCGAACATTTATGGTTTTCGGTGCACCCGGCCGATTAACCCACTCGATATGCAAATTAGGCTACTCAGCCGTTGATATGCATAGGGAAAGTGTATACTTTCAGACGTTCAACAATCTGGCAGGAAGGTATACGTTGCTGACGATAGCTAATAAGGTTGAAACTAGTACAGCGTTCCTTTGTCAATGTTGAACAAACGAGCAACGATGGCTGCTGGACACTACGTCTTAATACGGGATGTTTGTTTACAAACACACCGAGCATTATAATAAATGTTCGGTGAATCCATACGTACATATATATATGTGTGCATGTATGTATATATATATACTACTGTACGTCTGTATACATATATGTATGTACGTGTACATACTTATATTGAAGTAACAGCCGTACTAAGAATGGGAAATGAAATTTCGCTTCATTTTTTCCGTTTATATATATATTTATTTATTAAAATAACAGATTAAAGTTTAAGCAAAGAATCGCTGCTTTCACCCTTAACGGGATCTTAAGGGTGAAAGCAACGATTCTTTGCTTAAACTTTAATCTGTTATTTTAATAAATATTTGCTCTACGGTTCTTATATATTTGATATATATTTATCCTTATCGAGCCCTCTTTGGATTTTAGTCTTCAAATTTATTATTATTACTATATATATATATATACTGTATGTATATATACATATATGTGTGTATGTATAAATGAATGTATGTATGTCCAAAAGAGTGGGGCGCACAGGGTGCAGACTATGGCAAAAAATAACGGAAAAACGGACATTCCCATCTCTTCAGCCAACTTCTGGAAATCACCACAGTATATTAAGGTTGGTACTCTTTCCAGTGCATGTTGGGACACAACAAAACAGGTAGAGACAAATACAAGACAAGTAATGCCTTTCGGAGTATTACACAAATAAGGACGAAAAAATATCCAATGTGTATCAACTGAAAAAGAAGGGAGAGAACAGTGAGCGAGGGCTTACCCAAAGGAAAAAATATATAGAAAGGGGAGAAATAGAAAAACAGAAAGTATAATATGAATTGCAGTCCAACGTACAGACAAAGAAGGGCACTGAAGCCTAGAAAATGTAGGAAGGGAGAATAGAGGGAAACAGACAGTGTGGTATAATCTCTATTATATGATAGGTTTAAAAAGCCTGTGTGGGTAAGACTTTCGAATATGAATCTAAAATAATGGTTGTACCGTTTTAAATAACAATGATTTTAGGGAACACGGCATAATTTGATCTCCAGGCGAAAAATGGTGGAATAAAGCCCTTAAATTATTTTGTCAAATTAGTCCAGGAAGTATGTGTGTAAAGCAACAGCGTTGTTCCAGATGCTAGAAAAGCTCTCATTCTTAACATAGCAAAGGCTGCATCCCTAAGACTGGCCTTATTTTTCAGAAAGAGAAAATAATTCATCCCACAACAACTAACCACCACAAAGCTGTGCATACATTACATCATTTTGTCAATCACCAGTTAATTATTATACTCAGCCAAGTTTACGGTGTTATATGAATATGATCAAGCATAGGATGACTACACTTGTATATTTATAATGTATTCCTCACAAACAGAGAAGAGTATTCGAATTCTTACGATGGATTTAACAAAATCCGAAGCTAATCGATTAGTTGATTCAGTGTTAGCTTTCGCCGAATTTTTTTACTAAAGAAATTTTAGCCTGACAATGGCGTTTAGAACCGAATAAGAAATGGAAAAAGATGAGTATTGACGTACACGTACGAATTGACATACTCATCTTTTTTCATTTCTTAGAGGGTTCTAAACCCCACTGTCAGGCTAAAATTTCTTTAGTAAAAAAAATACAGCCAAAGCTTCTATTTCTAATTTTATATATATATATATATATATAAAACATATGGTAACTTTGTTTACAATTTTCTCCTTATATTAGCTGCGTTTGTTATATCCACGTCCCGCTCTCTATCTCAATGGTGTTATTATCAGTTGAGGGTCGGACGCCATGCTTTGAAGCATAGAGTTACCTCCCTTTATGATCTGAGTTCAAATCCCGCCAAGGTTAGCTTTGCCTTTCATCCTTACGGGGTCGATAAAATAAAGTACCAGTAATGCACTTGGTAATTGCTGGCCTTGTGCCAAACGTAGAAACAGTTATTATCAGTATAAAATATATTGAAATACCTATGGCTGAGAACTGAAATCGTGCCGTGTTGTGTCCTACCATGGCCTCGGAGAGTTTATCTTCTACTCTGAATGTATGGTCTTGTGATTTATGAGGGAGTCGTAGTGGTGACGTATTGACATACGTCGTTTCTAGGCTATTTTCTTACTAAACCTGGTGGAACCTATTTCCTCTCCAGGATGGATAGAGTGAGAGAATGGAAGTCAGAAATATAAAGAGAGGAAGAATCGACCCCAGTACTAGATTGGTACTTTTTTTATCGACCTTGAATGGATGAAAGGAAAAGTTGACCTCCGCAGGATTCGAACTCAGAGAGCAGAGAGCCGAAACAAATATCACAAATCAGTGTATCCTTACTTTAGTTTAACGTAATAACCAAAGTTTCATCTATTGATCTATTGATTTATCGTTGACAAGAATTGATTTCCTTCCAAGAAGTATAGTAGTAAAATAAATGAACTTGTCAGAATGTGTCAGCAAGATATATCCATAGCCAGCAAATAAAAAAGAAAAGTGTGATGCAGTGGTCAACCTGATACAGATTAGATTGACTAAAATAATGATTTGTTGAGCCTAATAAAAAACCAAGGTTTGTAAACAAGAAAGGGTATCATATGTTATTTAACCAATCCTCGTATTATACAGAGAAACTACTCCATTCATTCTGTGGGAGGGGAGGAGTTGAAGCTAAAACTCAGAACTATCGATTTATATATCGAAGGGCATATTTAATAAGGATTTCTCCTGTCCAATGCAAGACCAAATTTTGTAAACGATAAAGGACACCATATGTGATTTAACCATTCCTAGTATAACACTGAGAAACTACTTTGTTTATTCCAGGAGGGATCGAATGATACATCGAAAGGCATATTTAATCCGACGTTTTATCGGTTTCTAATCAATTGCCTGTTTACTATATGAATATTGATTTCTTATACGAACACAATACCATAAATCTGTTGAGAAAGAAGTCTAATCGATTGAATTAATCCAAGAATATTTTTGTACGTATTTTATCAATAACCTGTTGAAAGAAAAGCAAGGTACGGCATAAAGTTTGAAATGAGAACGTAGAAAGAAAAAAACTTATTGTAATAACCAACTCCAGCGCTCTACCGTTTCTGCCATCACACAATGTATTTTGGCCAAATATTGATTCCTTTTGAGACTATATACTAAACCAAAATTGCGATAGGTAAAAAACAGTCATAATCGATTTAATCAGCACTGATATGATTCATACTTTATGGATACCCTATCCTATAAAATAAGATATTGTGTGTGAGCAACGAAGCTTCTACAAAAAGTAGCATAGAGATTTCTCTCAAATCATATCCCACCATCTTAAAAATATACACTTTATATAAGGGGTCTTGGCTGCTTGTGGGTAGAAAATAAATTATGATTGCCACGACTGGAAAGTCTTCGATCATATATCTGTTAGACTAGGTTGATATGAAGCTAAATAACAACAATAACGTTGGGATTCTCAGTATATCCCCTTCTTTATGTTCAGCAGCATCGTTCGTTTTAGCATTTCGGCCTGACCTTTTGAAAGACTTAGTTTTTTCACGCTGGCATTAATGTTGCTGTTGTATACTTTGTAGGAGACACATTTCTTTATAAAGTGAAGCTATTTGGCTAATATTGTTTTTCTTACGCAACAATAAGGTTTTTATATGTAAAATCAATCTAAGAGGGGCTTTAACTTCAAAACGGGAGAATGTAAATGCAATATCAGATGAGTGAATAAATAGTCTGGCGCCTTAACGTTTCCCTAATTTCATTGTTCCGTTTGCTTCCTAAAATATTGATTTCAAACTTTAGTACAAAGTTCACAAGTATTAGTGTCTGGGTAATATGCATGCTTGGTCCCTTAAATCCCGGTGGAGTTGTAATGGCGCCGTATTGACATACGGCTTTTCTAAGGCAATGTTAAACCTGGTTGAGCCCATCCCCTCTCCAGGTCTGGATACAACAGATTTCTTCCAGAGAAAGATAGAGAGTGAAAGAATAAAAGAGAGAAAGAAATATAGAGGAAGAATCAACGCCCAGTCGACTTCGATTGGATGAAAAGCAAAGTTAACCTCGACAGGTTTTGAACTCGGAAAGTAGAAAGCCGAAACTAATGCCGCAAAGAATTCTATCAGGCATTCTAACGACTAAGCCAAGTCGCCTGCTTCCTATGTATGATATAACTAACCATAATACATAGTTGGTACTCATTTGATCGAACCAGGTGCAATGAAAAGCAAAGTCAATCACATCTCGGTTGGTTTTAAAATGGGAATATGATCAAAGAATGTTATTAAATACTTATGAGCGTTTAAGCATACGCTGCTTAACCTCATAGCAAATCCTTGAATTCTGAGTTCAAATCCCGCCCAGGGTCGATAAAATAAAGCACCTGTAACGCACTCCTGTTGGCCTTGTACCTAAATCAGAAACCAATATTACAGAAATCGATAAATAAAATACCAATCTAAAGCGGTGGAGTGAGAGAATAATTAGAGCGTCAAGTATCATTTGCATTGCAGCACTTGTTTCGGCTTTTTAAACTCCACGTCCGAAAAACGCCGTGGCCTATTTTGACGTCAGACGTCATTTGTCACCGGTTAAATACGACAACATGGCCCTTGAATGCCTTTAGTGAAGTTCACTCTGCTGACAGAATTTGCGTCAGGTTCCCAGGGTTATATATATTTATATCTATATTTTTAACTGTTAGTCAATAAATGGTAAAAATTGATTGCCATATAAATTAACTATAGAGGTATAAAATATACAGAGCGAAAACCAATCCAAAACAAACTGAGTATGTCTTATTATTATGTCTGGCAATATTGTAACAATATGACCCTCCCCAAATATACAATATATATATATATATATATATATATATATATATATATATATATATATATATATATATATATATATATATATAGAGAGAGAGAGAGAGAGAGAGAGAGAGAGAGAGATAGGGAGAAAGAGAGGAGAAACGCATGTACGCACACACACATATTTAATGAAAAATTAATTATTATCGCAATTTAATAAATCTTATTTTATTTAAATAAACGGTGAGAGGCTATGTACATCATTATATAAAGAAAAAGGAAGAAAGACAAAAATATATAGTTTTTTTCTTTATATATATATGTGTGTGTGTGTGTGTGTGTGTATGCATTATGTACGCATATATGGCTGTTATTGTTCCAATCAGTCAACAAACACCCTGAACCTAACGCCAAACTTGTATTCATAACTCCGGCCAAACCAAAAAGTACTCACCCTCCAAATTCAGTAAATCCATCGTGGACCACCCATCTTCCCAAACTCGGCATAGGTAACCGGACCGCAACAACTACTAAATGGGGAAGACAGACATTATCAAACTGCAGCTGTCATATTACGTAGTTTCTGTATAATTGTTTCTACTTTTGGTACAAGGCCAACAATTATCCCAGTGCATTACTAGTACTTTATTTTATCGACCCCGTAAGGATAAAAGCAAAGTTAATCTTGGCGGGATTTGAACTCAGACCGTAAAGGGCCATAACTCTATGCTGCAAAGCATGGTGTCTGACGCTCTACTGATTATGCCAATCCACCGCCCTTTACCAATCCACCGACCTTTCGCCAATCCACCTAGTTTCTGTATAATTAAGCCAAAAAGCTATTCTTATCTACAGCGTCTACGACCCCATCACGTAATAGGTCGAGCTTCACCTCATCCCGTTGTCTCTCGACTTGTATGTATATATATATATATATATATAAAACAAAGAGGGTGTGGTAAGATACCAGATTGACCATAACGCACCAGAGTACTCGATACTTGGGGTAATAGAAAAGATACAGGACCCCGTCCGGAGCTCACCCGTCGAGGTCCTAATTCTTTTCATATATATATATATATATGTGTGTGTGTGTGTGTGTGTGTGTGTGTGTGTGTGTGTGTGTGTGTGTGTGTGTGTGTGTGTGTGTGTGTGTGTGTGTTCGTGCCTGTTATATCCTGCAACCTAACTGTTCGACAAAATGTGACAACAGAAAAACGTCTTGAAAAAAAAGCTAATCTCTGTGTTCTATTTGATCAAGGTTAAGGCGTTACCCTAACATGGTCGCAACCTAATGACTGAAACCAATAAAAAAAAATTGATGTATTGTCAGCAAGTTTGTGTCTGTATTTGTTATCTTTGAGATGAGAAGGAAATGAGTAGCGGTAAATCTTCTTACACGTGATAGGCTGCGATTTTCTTTGTAAAATCGATCTTCTTTCTAATATGTAGATAATTGCACTAATTCAACGAGGCTTGAAAAGAGCTGTTTTCAGGATCACTTATTGATTGGATCATTTTCATTTAAGCGTTAATTTAATAATAAGTTAAAATCAGCCAATCAAAAACTGTGAAACGTGATAGATTGAGCTGTTAAATTCACTCAGATATCGTCTGTACCATCCAATAAAACTGTATGGCGGGCGAAGAATAACAAACCTCTATTGATACTACTGTGAATGTACACTTATATATTTATATCTTAAATATGTAGGCCTACACTACTTTCGTTTGATAGTTTGAAAGGGAGATACTTTATCTTCCTGATGAGTTTTAAGAAAAACGAAACAAGCCGATTCGATGCTCAAAAAAGGCCTTTGGTTTAACTACGGTGTCTAATTTCCCTGCGAAACCAAATATATATGTATTAAACATTTGGATATGGCTCTGTATACTTACTTATAAAATAATCAAACAGATATCATTATGTCCGTCACCTTACCTTAGTGCAATGAACCGAAAATCAAATATTTAAAGTTAATATATTGCCTGTATAAATTGGGTATTAAATATTAATGGTTAGTTACTTGTATGTTTGTCGAATAGGAAACACTTGTTAATTAAACAGTTGTCACCATTAAAAAAAATGTCAAACAGCAAGAACTAATTTTCAGCTTTTATCTCAAATCAATAATTATGACTAATAATCATGGTGTATCATATCGAACTAACCGTTACCGAATGCGAAATTTAGGATTTCAAAATGACAGCCCGGAGATCAAAAGAGAACTTTATTTGTAATACCTAATTTCCATAATATATTTTTCGTGATGTGGCGGTAGATGAGATTTGAAGATATATCGCTTCTCTAAAGCTAAAAATATATTTGAGAAAAGCATGGGCTTTACAACATCTCGTTTATTTTATCCCTAAAAGCATAAGACCTTATGTCAAATAAAAAGAAAGTTATATGATTTTTTTTTTTTTTCAAAGAGTTAAATGCCGTAGAATTAATCTTCCTGCCAGTATGCGCTGATCATAAAGCGGTTACGATATCCTGTAGAAGCCCTTGTGTTTCTCTAAAACTGATAATGTTCTTAAGGAAGACAATACTGTTACATCTTATTTATTAACTCCGGTGGATTGGCAGTATTGGTAGAGGGTCGGACGCCATTCTTTGCAGCATAGAGTTACGGCCCTTTACGGTCTGAGTTCAAATCCCGCCGAGGTTAACTTTGCCTTTCATCTTTACGAGGTTACGAGGTCGATAAAATAAAGTACCAGTAATGTACTGGAGTAATTACTGGCCTTCTGCCAAATGTAGAAACAATTATTCATTAACTCCCTTTTCTAAGGAAAACAAACAAATAAACAAAGAAAAGTAAGGTGTATGTGTCTTTTCAAAGAAGAAATATAATTAATCTCAGTAGGATTAAGGGCAAACACGACAGAACGCTGGATGAATTTCTTGCGGTATTCAGTTTCATTACTCCCGCGGCCATCTTTATTTTCCATAACTTTGTGATCGATGAATATAGACACAATTATATACAAGTATCAGTTTAACCATCTATATTGCCCAGCCTCTACAAACACTTGTCCTATCGCTTTGTCAAAACAAATCAATATATCTTTTATGGATAAAAGAATTCTTTAATTAATACATGAAATGGACGTTGGTGAATTGGCAGTATCGGTAGAGGGTCGGACGCCATGCTTTGACGCATAGAGTTACAGCCCTTGCCATTCTGAGTTCAAATCCCGCCGAGGTTAACTTTGCCTTTCATCCTTACGGGGTCGATAAAATAAAGTACCAGTAATGTACTGGGTAATTGCTGGCCTTGTGCCAATAGTAGAAACAGTTATTATTTATACGTTCCTCTTAAGGTAGTGGATTGGCAGTATCGGTAGAGCGTCGGACAACATGCTTTGTGGTATAGAATTACGGCTCTTTGCGTTCTGAGTTCAAATCTCAGAGATATTAGCTTTGCCTTTCATACTTACAGGGTCGTTAAAATAATGTACCAGTAATGCATTGGGGTCGATTTAATCAACTTTCCTCCTCCCCCAAATTGCTGGCCTTGTGTCAAATGTAGAAACAATTATTTAAGGTGGTGCATTAGCAGTATCGGTAGAGCGTCGGTCAACATGCTTTGCGGTATAGAGTTACGGCCCTTTACGTTCTGAGTTCAAATCTCACTGAGATTAGCTTTGCGTGTCATCCTTACAGAGTCGATAAAATAATGTACCAGTAATGTAGTGGTGTCGATTTAATAGACCTTCCCCTCCCCTATTGTTGGCTTTGTGACTAAATTAGAAACCATTATTTATTCTTTCATCTTAGGGTGGTGGATTGGCAGTATCGGTAGAGGGTCGGACGCCATGCTTTGACGCATAGAGTTACGGCCCTTGCCATTCTGAGTTCAGATCCCGCTGAGGTTAACTTTGCCTTTCATCATTACGGGGTCGATAAAATAAAGTACCAGTAATGCATTGGGTAATTGCTGGCTTTGTGCCAAAAAGTAGAAACAATTATTTATACTTTCCTGGAGGCCAAAGGATTGTTAAAATCAGTGGAGTGTCAGAAAAATGTCCTTGCAAAATGTTTAGTTACGTCCCCTTGCGCCCTGATTTCAAATCCCGCAGAGATTGATTACATAATATATATATTGTGTTCCGATCTGATGATTATAGTAGGTCATAAGTAAAACAGAATTCAACTGAATAAATCGATTTATTCATATTCTTACAGCATTGTCACGGTGTTTCAGCAAAGTTTGTATTCACTAACCTTCATGTCTAGTCAACGGAAAAAAATGTCAATATACACTCATCTTTATTTCCATACCGTACTGCTATACTGTACATCGCTCCACTTCCAGTGCCATATTAACGATACCTTGTTATCCTATATATATATGTATGTAAAAGGTAAACAGAAATAACAACACAATCGGTACAGTGTATGGAAGGGATATATTAGGTTAACGCTTGATATAGCAGGAAGGGGATCTTAACGTTTCGGACGCTAGTCCTTCATCAGAAGAAAGAATGAGAAATAAGATAGATTGGAATTGGAAAAAAATGTCTTTAGATAAAAATAACACGCCCATTCATGCTGACATCTTTTGCAAGGTAGCGTTTAAGGTAATCCAGCTACTGGACTGTAATTAAGGTCGAGTGGTGTTACTTCTAACGATCAGTGGCTTTTAGACTCACGACTCACCTGATTAAAGAAACAATTTTTAATACTGTAAATAAACCTTATTGTACAGTCGACCTTTTTATTCTTCATTCTTTTAATATATATATATATATATATATATATATATATATATATATATAAACAATATTAATTAAAGGAAAATATCTTTATAATACCATATTTATTTTAGGACACTAAATTTTAGTGTGCTTTCATCTGATAAAATATAATATTTGGTGTTAAGATATTGACATACCTTAGCGTAAACTTCATAGTATAAGCCCACTATATATATATTTACCTATAAGAAGGAGTGGGTTCCTTGTTTCTCGTGCAATCATTATCCATTTCTGGAAAAAGGATGCCGTGTGTGATGTCTCACATTTCGTTTCACTGCTCAACGTAGCTGACTTCTAGAGAGAGACAAAGGAGAAGAACAGACCCAAGAACTTGACTGCTACTTTCAACAGGATTTGAAATCAGAGCGTAAAATGTCGGAGAAAATACCGCAATGTATTCTAATCAACAGTCTAACGGCTGCCAATTCACTGCCTTTCACTATATATATTCAATGGTGTCGGAATGTTCAAATTAACGTGAATGCGAATTCATGTTTCAAGTTCAAAGATTTATTCTAACATTCTAATATTAACCGTTTGATTATCCCCAACCTTTTTACCGAGGTGATGGTAGGTGAATGGAGGGGGTTACCTTTTTTTTTTAGCAATTTAGTTCTTCCGTTTGGCACAACACAAAGATAGGATACATCGCTACACTAGTGTAAGGTGTGGCTGTAGTTGTTGCTGCTGTTGTTAGCTAATTAATTGTGTCTCTGATGTGTTGCTGGGGCATACCGGGTGGGGTTCTGCTGCTACTACTACTACTACTACTAACACTACTACTACTACTACTGCTACTACTACTACCACTACTACTACTACTATTACTACTACTACTAACACTACTACTACTACCACTACTACTACTACCACCACCACTACTACCACCACCACCACCACCACTACTACTACTATGGCCATCAATGATTTCTTTATTAGTCAAATAGGGCTGACATTAAGCACACAATAAAGACGGCACTACTACTGATACCACCTTCACCACCACCACTTCTACTACTAATGCTACTACGACTGTTAATGTCTTTACTTACTAGCATTACCACCATTACCCCCAACCCCACCACCACCACCACCAACAACAACAACACTACGTTACTAGAGGTTGTTGTTCTTGCTAATGCTGTTAACTTCGGTTGGCAGTAGAAATGGATGATACGGATCGGCAGATGATAGAAACAGTTAAGCTCACACACTGACCCCTTCGTCGTCTACATTGGAATCAACCTCTACACACACACATCCACCCATCCACACACTTCCAACCCTATAAAATAACCAACTCTTGAAGGGAGGGGCTACATCTTTTTTTAATCTTTTTGCTTTTTTTCATGATATGTTTAAGTATATATGTACCTGTTTGTGTGTGTGTGTGTGTGTGTGTGTGTGCGAGCTTCTCTCTCAGTCTTTCGTTCTCTGTGTATACGTGCGTACAAAGCGTTTTTTTTGTTTTGTTTTTACCTATAACGCATACCGACTATTTGGCATAGTACCGACCTATTCTTGAATGTCAGTCGTGTAGAAAGCAGAACAGATGCCACGGGTGCGTCTGGATCGTAAGCTATTTCATTATTCAGCCAGTATTAAGGGTTTTGTTTATCTGCTGCAAAAAGTAAAACAGAAAAACAAAACAAAAAAAACATAAGAAAAACAATACAAAGTGAATTAAAACATTCAGAACAGAACCCAAAAAAGAAACTGTTAGATAATACCTTTCACGTAATAATTCAATATTCTTTATATCTTCCCATTTCTCTCTTTCCTTATCCTCCACCCTTTCTTATTTATGTTATCTGACGATTTTTTTTATTTCTGTTAGCTTTCTCTCTCTTCTCGCAATTTGCCCTTGGCAGTGGAGACTTCTGGTGTCCTTGGCCCTAGGGCTACCTCCCTACTCACCATCATAGGCGCTGAGCTGGCCAGCCGCAGGTGTGTGCCTCGCGAGATGGAATGGCTCTTCCAGCGCATCTCCCTTACCATCCTCCGGGGATGTCCGCCGGGGCTGTGGGGTGACCAGCGCGTGGGACCCCATTTGCTCACAATACAGAGAGATGGGGAGGGCGAGAGGGATGGAGGCGACGATAGTGGGAGTTCTATAGAAGCTAATGCGGAACAAACGTTAACTGATTATTTTGATTACGTGTTTAATTTCTCTGAGTTACTGGGAGCCTGGATGTAATTGCTCGATCTGTTCAAAATAATGTTTTTTTTATTTAGGCATAAGCAAGGCCAACACATTTGGAAGAGAGGAAGTTGATGAGATCAACCCCCAGTGCTTTATTTGATCAACCCTAGAAGGATTTGAACTCAGAACGCAAAGGGCCGAAACTCTGTGCCGTAAAGCATGTTGTCCGACGCTTTACCAATACTGCTAATCAAGGGACCTGTTAAAAATAACAACTATCAATTTAACTGATTTGAAAAGTGGGTAGCGACACATTACACAATGTAATTTTAAATATGCTATATTTGAGAAAAGAATGGTCTGACCTGCAGCGGCTGCTAAATAGCTCACATCAAAGAGAGAGCCTCTACACAGTCACATGACTTGTCCGAAATAGCAGCTAAATCTTCACATAACACTTTGCCAACTTAAAATAAAATGACTGACGAGAAGGTGGCCTCCCCCTCCCCCGACCACATTCCTGCACATAGTTATCGGAGCGGAGTGTTGGCTTCCCCCATGTGCGAGCCCCGTGAGGAGGAGTGACTATTCCAGCGCGTCTACCTCGCCGTCCTCCGGGACAATGTCTTCTCCATCCTGTCGACTAGGAGATTGAGGCGGACTGCATATTAACAATAGACAATAAAATTATACTTCAATTTGCCTGTAAACTTACCGTCTTACTTCTTTCTAATCTTTGAAATTAGTTGGTCTTGTTTTTAAAATATATTTATTTTATGAATGAAACAGATTTTTATTAAGAAAATATGTTTTTTTAGTATTACGTTATAATTTTTGCATGCAACACAGTTGTTCAGCGTTTAAATTCTACCGATGTCTACTGTACCTTTTATTATGGCCCCCGAAATAATTGTTTCTACGTTAGGCACAAGGCCAGCAATTACCCAGTAAAGTACCAGTAATGCACTGGGTTATTGCTGGCCTTGTGCCTAACGTAGAAATAATTATTTCGGGGGCCATAAAGAAGATGCTAGTTGAGTGCTGACGCATTCATCTCTCCCTTTAGTTGTCATATCGAGGATGTTCCGTACAGTCAAGTGTGGAAGACTGAGAAAGTATTTGTGCTTGTTCACGACTGTAAGAGCTTCTAAAACCATTAGCAAAAACATAATACATGTTAGCAAGTCAGCCAGAATTGCGACTAAATGCCGAAGTTTTAGTTCTTGTCTAAAGATTCCCTTGAAAGAATCAAAGTTTCGAGCTCCTCTTTTCCAGACATATGGTACCAATTCAAACTGATATATTTATACAATATTGAGATCTTATATAGACATAAGGTTTCAAATATTGTGGAAAAGGTAACAATTGATCATATCGATCCTAGTGATTAGATAAATGTCTGAACACCCTTTCTTTTCATCTCATAGGACTGTATGCACAATCAACAGATAATATTTTATTTGACTCTTGCTTGGCCACTTGTTTTACATTTGCGAATTTAGTGTTGTTTTTTGTTATGTCTTGGGATGAAATCTATGGGATGAGATCGACGAATAGATGCCAGTAATATTTTACTTTGACGCTAAACTCCGCTAGTTGTAGACTGCGCATCAACATGAGATATTTTTCTCCACAAAGTCGATCACCAGCAGCAGAGTTTAAAGAGCAAAGATCAAGTCGAGTCCATAAGTTGGCATTATCAAGCTTTCATTTTGGCTGCCGGCCTCTGCTTCTCTTACCAGCCAACCTTCCCTCCAGACATAACCTACTCACACCACGAGTTGATCTTTTTATATGGCCGTATAGTTTGAGTACTCTTGACTTGGCAATTGATGCAATTGGTCTAAGTTTGGGAAAGTTGAGCAGCTCTCTGATACAGATCAGTATCATGATGTGGTTCTGGAATGTAGAGAGCTTCTGAAGTGACCTTGTTGTCCAATTAACACAGTCAAGACCATATAACACAACTGGTAGGATGAAATATCAACGATCTTAGCCTTCAAATGATAGGAAACTTATTTTTGATGTATATAATATACTTGTGTTTATATAATTAATCTATTTCACCCCTCCCTCTCCTTCTCCTCGAGTTATGAAAAAACATTAACATTTTTTTATCTCCTTTCATTAAAATAGGTTACAATAATAATAACAACAACAAAAGCAGCAACAAGCAGTAATAGAAACAAACTATTATGTTATCGACCGACTTTCTAGAATAGCAACGAAATCTACAATAGAGTAAAATAGACATGCATATCCAAAATAATGAAGTCTATGAGAGAGAACAATCGACAAGAACCCAGACCTCATTCGCTTACTGAGTGGGACGGGCTCGTCAAATCGAACCAAGGATATAACGTTTCCATTGGTCTTTTTGTTGCTTATACTATCTACTGGTCGCAACTCCTGGCAGAAAGAGCAACATGAAATAAATTGTCTTGCTCCGGGATATAACGCATTACCCGGTCCAGGAATCGAACTCGCAACCTCACGATTGTGAATCCAATTCTCTAATCACTAAGCCACGACCCTTCACATAATGAAGTTTAGGTTAGATTAAACCCGAAACAAAGATAGAATAGACATGGTTTGAACGTCTTTCATCATAATTCTCCTCAATCGGAGTTAACATCCGGTTAAACAAAACTATCAAATTCAACTTTCTCCTTTGTGTTTGCTGTTAAATGAAACGGTACGACTTCAAATTCCATATAGCCATTTTTTTACCAGCTGCAGGCTGAAGGCTGGAATATTTTTGTTGTTTCTCTTTACTTTTAGTTAGAGAAAGACAACTCCGATGACACTTTTAATTCTTTTTACTTTTTTTTTCAGAAGTGGAGGCTCCGGGACTGACTGGAGAAAGTTATCCTCATACAGGAAACCTCTCACAAATAGTTGCAACAGAGTGAACTTTTCTAAAGACTCCCAAGAATAGTATAATGATGTTAAAGCAGGTAACGGGTTAAATGTATCAAACAAGAACTCGGAATGCAAAAGGTGGAAACTAAGAAGGTAAGACATCATATTCGGCGCTCTACCAATTCCGCCATTTGGTGCTGACCATGTTTATCTTCTGGAAGATAAAATAAAATAAGTAATAGCACCTATCAGTGTTTGTTTATAGGAGTGACAACAAATTGTTTGTTATTATACATGTATGTGTGAGTTATATATATAACGTTCCTATCAATAATTAATTGATAATAAAACAGATAACATTGATAATAAAACAGATTAATAGATAAAATTAGTACCAGAGGCAATTCTATAAAATAGATGTCAATTTTCTATATTACATACAGGAATCGCAAACACAAGGTTCTAAAAACGTAACAACAAACCACTACCTCCCTGACGCTGCAGACCAGGCCCGAACACGGAAGAGCCGAACTCCCACTGTCATCGCCTCCATCTCTCTCTCACCCTCCCCATCTTTTACTATTGGAAGACTTGTTAGACATTGGACAAATGTTAGTCCTTGTGTACAGAAGTTGGTATACATATCTGCAAATTACTGAAGTAAGGTTTGATATTTGCCATAAAAAGGATTCTAATCTGAACTAATTGTAACTTGTCACAAGTAATTCTGTTCGGTTGTAAACTAACCTAGAGGAAATCTGTGTGAGCTACCAAAAATTGATTTATACGAGAGTCGTATAACTGAAAATTTCATAGGCTGACTAAGATACTCTCGTGAAATGACAAAATGAAATTTATTTTTCAACATTATCTCTGGAAGGAAATAGTGCAGTTATTAACCCTTTAGAATTTAAACCGGCCATATCCGGCCAAAATTCTGTCACCTCTGCTGTTCAAACCCGCTGTAACGGACCTCTCATACCTATGTTAAGGTATTGTTTTCAATAAATATCAAAATCTCATAGATTTGGTATTATGTGAGATAATTATGTGAGGTAAAGCTTTTACTGTGAAAATCCAATAGTATATAAAGAGTAATGTAAATGCTAAAGAGTTCATAAGAAGAGCTGAAATTAATGCATGTAAGATTTCACAGCGCTAGCATCACACCTTCATAGTTAGCCTATGAACCTTTCAGCCGATCCTCGTATAGATATAAATCTGTTCAGGGTTTATCTAAATCGGCGACTAAGAAATTTTAATGAAGTCTCTATGTAAAGAAATCTATCGTCTTAAGATTTTCATTTGGATTTATATTCTAGAACATTCTAAATCAATTAGTAGGTGGGACCTAACTTTTTTATGTGTAATTTGACATGTCATGGAATCCTACGAGGAGGTGCTGTTCAGGTGTAAACATGCATCATTGAAGGAGAGAAGGTGTTCAATGGCCAACACAAATTTATTTCACACATTTAAAAAAAAATCAATGTCGGTTTATTGCCGAAAGGAACAATAACAGTAACAATAAAGAGTAATTCAGATATTTTAAAGGTTTCAGCTATTGAAGGAGTCGGCAGCCACCCAGAAGGACCCTCTTCCAGAATGTCTTCGATCATATCAATCCCAATACATACTTCAATCTGATACTCAAATTATAAATCCCTGTTTACGAAACCAGTATGTTGAGAAACAAGAACAGAGACACAGATACGCACTTACACGCGCACGCACACGCATACGCACACACGTATGTATGTATGTATATATATATATATATATATATATATATAGGAAAAGAGTCAGGACCCCGACGGCTGAGCTCCGGCCGTTTCGACAGCTAGTTATTTTCCTATTACCCACTCTACTACCCATAGTATCGAGTACTCTGGTGCGTTATGGTCCACCTGGTTCCTTGCCACACTTCCTTCGTTATATATATATATATATATACGCATTGTCCTTCGCACGGGTTAACAAGGGACTCATTCACGTCTTAGGTAGATGGACCTGTTCGAAAAATATACTGCAGTCTCCATTTCAGGCCGCAACAACTGGCGATGGGCCTGCGACCTGAGAGGGGGGGGGGGGATACATACACATACATATATATTCATATATAAACAAAAAAGTTCACAATTTTTAACTTTTTCAATTCTCCCTTCTCTGTTTAACTCTATACATCTTGTTTTACCTTTAAAACCCGTAACTCCTGAGGTAATCTTTGTGGGGCCATATGATATACGGCGTTTATAGGGAACTTTTAAAACCTGGCGGAGCCCATGTTCTCTCCAGTTCTGAATACTGAAGATTTCTTCCAGAGAAAGATAGAGAGTGAGAAAAAGAAAGTGAGAACGAGATATAGAAAAAGAATCGATCAAGTACTAGACTGGCACGTTTTTATCGACCTCGAATGGATGAAAGGAAAAGTTGACCTCGGTGAGACTCAAATTCAGAGAACCGTGACTCAGAACGAATATTGTAAAGCATTCTATCTGACGTTCTAGCGACTCTGCCAATTCGCCGCCTTACGTCTCTCTCTATATATATAAGTATCTATCTTGGCAGTATTGGTAGAGGGTCAGGCATGCTTTCCAGCGTAGTTACGTCCCTTTACGATCTGAGTTCAAATCCCGCCGAGGTTAACTTTGCCTTTCATCCTTACGGGGTCGATAAAATAAAGTACCAGTAATGTACTGGGTAATTGCTGGCCTTGTGCCAAAAGTAGAAACAATTATTTACACTAATGTAACAAGTGACAAATGCGTTATCTTTAAGATAGTGAGTTCGCACAAGAGCAGACACATACACACACGCGAATGCACACACACACACACACACATGAAGCCAACTGCAGCCGAGCTGCTTTCCAACTTAAATGGGTGACCGCCATCAACAGCACCACGGAAAATGACAGAACCCACACAACCCGCCCCAAGTTCCCCTCTTAGCACCTCCCCCCCCCCACACACCACCACCACCAACCACAAACTCGACACTAAACTCATCGAGGAACCTCATCTACCTCCCCTCCGACAAGGTAATAAAAGAATTCTGCGTCATCAGCAGAGAGGCCTACAACACCCTAGCCCTCCAACACCTTGACGATGACAGCCTCTACTCTAAAGTCACAGGGATCACTCACGCGCAGATCGAGGAGCACAGAAACGCCGCCTGGACCAAAATCTGCGACCGGCGGAAGCTCCCGAAGAAATATGAAATATATTTTCAAGTATTTATTATGTTAAAAAATAAATAATTAAACTTTGAAAAAAACTTTGAAAAAACTTTACACAAAAATTAAATGATTAAGTTTTGAATTGATATTTTTTTTTTTATTATTTACAAGAAACAAAATAAAAATAAGATTTAATAATCTAATTTTGATTTGATATATTACAAAAAATAATGTTTTCCAATTTTTCATGCATTACATTTTACATTGAGTAATATTGAAATGCAGAGTTTTTTCTCCATAAATTATATCACTGATTTTAAAATCAATCATCATTTTCTTACAAAAAAATTGTGTGAAACGCAGCAAGGTGCAGGTAATTCGGCTAGTATATATATATATCAAGAGAGAGAGAGAGAGTGGGGTGATGTGATGGAAATAACTGTATTGTTAGGTAGATTAGATAGATAGATCAGTGGAAGAAGATTGACAAAATTAATGTCACCTGGTTTACATGCCGTAAAATTTAGGAAAACAAAC
>OZ024740.1:267953909-267971409 GCA_964016885.1 Eledone cirrhosa | reverse complement strand
GTATATATATATATATAAATACATATATATACATACATACATATACACACGCACACACACACACACACACACAGATACATACATACATACAAGTCAACATACATACATACATATAATACATATAATACATACGTATTATACATACATACAATCATACATACATACATACATATATATATTACACTACAAAAGAAAAACTCCATAACCCACTAGCTGACACACAAGCTGACACAAATACACAGACATATTTACATATTGTGTACACATGCAGATATACAGCTACACACACACGCACACACGGAGGCACGCTTATGCAAAACTACAAACAAAAATAACCAGAGAAAAAAGGAGGGAAGGGAGGTGGCTTATGTAAGAGACGCAGCGAGACTATGTAAGAGAGAAAGTTTGAAAGAGAGAGAGGAGGGAGACGGGGGAGTGAGAGAGAGGGGGGGTGGCTTATGTAAGAGACGCAGCAGACTATGTAAGAGAGAAAGTTTGAAAGAGAGAGAGAGAGAGAGGGGGTGGGAGAGAGACGGGGGGAATGAGAGAGAGAGGGGGAATGAGGGGTTATGTAAGAGACGCAGCGAGACTATGTAAGAGAGAAAGTTTGAAAGAGAGAGAGGGGGGAGGGAGAGAGACAGGTGATGGATAGAGAGAGGGGGTGAGTGAGAGAGAGAGGGGGAATGAGGGGTTATGTAAGAGACGCAGCGAGACTTTGTAAGAGAGAAAGCTTGAAAGAAAGAGAGGGGGGATGGATAGAGAGAAGGGGTTAGTGAGAAAGAGAGGGGGAAGGAGGGGTTATGTGAGAGACGCAGCGAGACTATGTAAGAGGGAAAGTTTGAAAGAGAGAGAGAGAGAGAGAGAGGGGGGGAGGGAGAGAGACGGGGTGATGGATAGAGAGAGGGGGTGAGTGAGAGAGAGAGGGGGAATGAGGGCTTATGTGAGAGACGCAGCGAGACTATGTAAGAGAGAAAGTTTGAAAGAGAGCGGGGGAAGGAGGGTGGCTTATGTAAGAGACGAAGCGAGACTATGTAAGAGAGAAAGTTTGAAAGAGAGAGAGACAGCGGGGGGAGAGAGAGGGGGAAGGAGGGGTTATGTGAGAGACGCAGCGAGAGTATGTAAAAAAGAAAGTTTGAAAGAGAGAGGGAGCGAGAGAGAGAGAAAAATAGGAAGAGAGCAAGAGAGGGAGGGAGAGAAAGGTGAAGGGAGGGTGGGTAGTGAGAGACGGGAGGAGTGAGGGATATATATATATATATATATATAGCGAGTGTGTGAAAAATAAAAAGCGAGAGAAAGTGAGTGAGAGAGATAGAGTAAGTAAATGTGTGAAAGAGATCGAGAGAAGGTGATAGAGCAAGTGTGTGTGTGTGTGAGAGAGAGAGAGAGAGGGGGGTGAGAGGGGGGATGAGAAAGTGAGAGAGAATGTGTGAAAAATAAAAAGAGATTGTGAGAAAGTGAGAGATATATAGAAAGTGTATGTGAAAGAGAGAGAGGGGGGAGGGAGAGAGAGCATGTGTGAGAAAGCGAGTGTGTGTGAGTGTCTGGGAGAGAGACAGAATGAGAGATTGAGAGAGATAGAGAGAGATGGAGAGATAGAGAAAGAAAATGTGTGAGAAATAAAAGAAAGAGAAAGTGAGTGAGAGAGTGGGAGAGATAGAGAGAGTCTGAAAGAGAGAGAAAAGAGAAAGATAGTGAGTGAGAGAGAGAGTGGGAGAGATAGAGAGAGTCTGAAAGAGAGAGAAAAGAGAAAGATAGTGAGTGAGAGAGAGAGTGAGTGTGTAAGTGTGCGTGTGTGTATGTATGTGTGTGTGTGAGAGAGAGGGGGGAGACAGAATGAGAGAATGAGAGAGAGAATATATGAAAAATAAAAAGGGAAAGTGAGATAGATAGAAAAAGTGCGTCTGTGTGTGTATGTGAGTGTGCCTCTGTGTGCGTGTGTCTGTCTGTGTGTGTGTGTGTGTGTGTGTGTGTGTGTGAGTGTTTCTCTGTGTCTGCGTCTGTGTGTCTGTGTGTGTGTGTTTATCTGTGTCTGTGTGGGTCTGTGTCTATGTGTGTGTTTGTCTGTGTATGTGTGCGTGTGTGTGTGTGTTTATCTGTGTCTATGTGTGTGTGTGTGTGTGTTTATCTGTGTGTTTTGTCTGTATCTGTGTGTGTGTGTGTGTGTGTTTATCTGTGTCAGTGTGTGTGTGTCTGAATCTCTCTGTGTGTGTGTGTCTGTGTCTGTGAGTGTGTGTGTGTGTATTTATCTGTGTCTGTGTGTGTCTGTGTGTGTATTTGTCTGTGTCTATCTCTGTGTGTATTTGCCTGTGTATATGTGTGTGTGTGTGTGTGTGTTTATCTGTGTATGTGTGTGTGTCTGTGTCTGTGTCTCTGTATGTGTTTGTGTGTGTGTGTGTATGCATATGTGTGTGAAAGAAAGAGAAAGAAAGAGAGAGAGAGAGAGAGAGAGAGAGAGAGAGAGAGAGAGAGAGAGAGAGATAGAGAGAGAGAGAGAGAGAGAGAGCGAGCGAGAGAGAGAGAGAGCGACTAGCATGCTAGCAGAGCAAAAGACGAAGAGAAAATATCTAGTGAACGTTAGAGGTATCGCTCTCCAATGTACGGGCCATATATGGATAGTTAGTCGTCCATGGCTATAACCGACCAAGTCTTGGCATAATTTATTCAGGCAGACAGTGTTAGATGGAGAGAGAGAGAGTGAAAGAGAGAGTGAGGAAAGAAGGAGAGGTGCTAATATAGAAAGCGAAAGGGAAAATAGTGAAAGCAATGTCTCTACTCTCGCTCTCTCCCTCTCTCTCTTTAACTCTCTCTCTCACTCGCTCTCTCACTAATACACACACATCCATATATATATATATATATATATTTATATATAAACACATACGTACGTACATACAAACGTACATACATACATACACGCATGCATATACACACACACACACATATACATACATATATATATGCATACATACATACAGAGGCACACACATACGTACATACATAGACACACACAAATACATACATAGACACACACATACACACACACACAGATATATATATATATGTATGTATTTGTGCATGTACGTGTGTGTATATCAATACAGGCTTATGGTTGTTTATATATGATTTTATCATTTTGTGTGTGTGTGTGTGTGTGTCTACGTATGAACAGCCAACCGTGTTTATTAATCGTTATGTACACCTACACATACCCGCATGCACACATGCATACACACACACACACACACACACACACACACACACACACACACACACATATATATATATATATATATAAGCTACATGTTTCGAATACATAAGATAAATATTTATACCAAGCATCAGTGCGATATATGCTTAATTTTTCGTGACCAGTATTTGATAAACCGCCTGTTTATAATATATATATATATACATATATATATATATATATATATATATATATATATATATATATATATATATATATATAGTTTTGCGAGGTTTTTTTATATGAAATCGTGTGTCGAAACAAATATTGTTATACTTGGGGAGGGTCATATTTGTGTAATAATATTGCCAGAATTAATAACAGAACACACTCACTGTTTGGTTGGTTTTCGCTTCTGGGTCTTTTATATCGGTTAATTTAATTTATTCGGTCCTCAATGTTACCATTGACTGACCAACGGTCAAAAATACAGATATAATATAGACACAAATACATATATATAGTCTAACAAAGTTCTTTCGTTGCACATCTGCAACATCGTCAGTTTCCTCCTGTTGTATTGTATGCCTATGCCATCTTTTTGATGGCGTAGGCATACAATGCAACAGGAGGAAACATAATAGCACCACTGCCGATGTTGCAGATGTGCAACGAAAGAACTTTGTTAGACTATATATATGTATTTGTGTCTATATTATATCTGTATTTTTGACTGTAGGTCAGTCAATGGTAACATTGAGGACCGAATAAATTAAATTAACTGATATAAAAGATACAGAAGCGAAAACCAACCAAACAGTGAGTGAGTTGTGTTCTGTTATTAATTCTCGCAATATTATTACAACAATATGACCCTCCCCAAGTATAACAATATATATATAAATAAAATATATAAAATATATATATATATATATATATATATATAAAATATATATATATATATATATATATATATTATAGAAGGAGCTTCTACAGGACTAGTACTGTTTCATTCAGATGAAATCTTCAGGAAGCTGAAGATTTCATCTGAATGAAACAGTACTAGTCCTGTAGAAGCTCCTTCTATAAAATAAAAATTGTTTACTCTGCCATGTATTGAGTACCTTACTTACTGTGGTTATCCCCGACTCAACCCGGGACCTACGTATATATATATATATATATATATATATATATATATATATATATATATATATATATATATATATATATATATATATATATATATATATATATTCGTGGTTTCGGCAGAGAAGGAAGAGGCATCGTCGACATCACACCTCAGGCAGGGCCTCCGAGAGAGGTAAGAAGAGTAGTTCTTAGAAAGAAGGTTAAACACAAATTCTTTCCAGTGAATGAAATCTGCTAAAGATTCGGTACCTAAATGTATGTGCAGGGCCAGCATCTGATTATTTAGCGCCCTTTGCTATAATGTGCGCCCAATTCTCCCAAAGAAAATATTTCTAAAAGTTGATAAACTAATATGTAGCGGAATCTGTCCACACCTTGAGTGGCATTTAATGGTCATTTTTTGGGCCTAACTCCTTTCGGGCATGAACAGGTCTGAGAGTGGACGACCTCTAAAAGTCAGCCCTTTGTTCTCAAGTCTTGAGACAGAGTAAGCGACATAGATAAATAGCCTACCTTAGATCTATCCAGCAGCAGTTCGGAAAGTAAAACATTTGCTTTCTACAGACCCCTTGGGGGTCTTACAGACTCTTACTCTCTCTCTCCTGGTCTTACAGACTCTTGCTTTCTCTTATACTCTCTCTTTCACTCAATCTCTATCTCTTGGTCTCTCTCTTAACCAAGCCAGTAAAGTTCATGAAGTTTTCTTGGTAAATACAATTTAATTCTACTTTTACAAACAAGCAAA
Organism: Eledone cirrhosa; assembly: GCA_964016885.1. NCBI lineage: Eukaryota > Metazoa > Mollusca > Cephalopoda > Octopoda > Eledonidae > Eledone > Eledone cirrhosa. The sequence goes on along the minus strand of OZ024740.1, from coordinate 267,966,325 downwards.
TAACTGTTTCTATTTTAAACAAACAAACATATAACGTCCATAATTCTTGTGTATTTTTCGTATAGCTCCGGTGTAAGCTATTTTCAATAAATTAATAATTGTTTCTACTTTTGGCACAAGGCCAGCAATTACCCAGTGTATTACTGGAACTTTATTTTATCGACCCCATAAGGATGAAAGGCAAAGTTAACCTCGGCGGGATTTGAACTCAGAATGGCAAGGGCCGTAACTCTAGCGGTTGGGTGTCATTGTAGTTCATTTATACATATTCATTTTCTTCGTGATCAAGGAACTATCATATCATCATCATTTTAATGAACACTTGCTCACTTACCTGCACACATCTGGTCACAATATCACAAAACACTGACCACACGACACAGGAAGCTACAAGTGAGCACACACGCAACAAACGAATCAACACCACAACACCATCAACTACCAACATGATCATCAAAACTCATCGCTATAAATACACCTAATTTTTTATACATTTTGCTCGGAATATACTAAGAAAATTATCAAGCCTGCATTTTCTACTACACAGTTCACATTAACCCACGGAAAATCATGCTACATGTCCTACAACCAGACGACTCTTTCCGCTGTTTGGGATATTTCCACAACGCTCTATCGTAGCAATGATGCTTAGTGATTAATTACGTTATGGCAGGAAATTATTTTACATTTAAATTAATTATATGAATTTGTATAAACTTTAAAGATTCAGTAATTCATCTCTCTGAAGCATGTACCCTAAGTGTCTGCCTAGTTAGCTTATTGGTAATACCGGCGCTATGTACGGCTTTGGATGAGTAAACGGGATAACAGATTACAACCTGCTAGCAGAGACTGCCTCACTGACTTTTGTACAGAATACATGTAGCCAAATTTCACTAATAGAATTTCCAAAAGAAAAAAAGAGAAGGAAATGGCCTTTAATTCCGTATGTACTCGTAGAGGCACCTTCCTAGCACACGTCGTGTCACGGGCATTTAAAATCTGCCGAAGCCTATGCCTCACCAGGTCTGAACAAAGATTTCTTCCAGAAAGAGAAAGAAAGAAAGAAAGAGAGAGAGAGAGAGAGAGAGAGAGAGTATGTGTGTGTGTGTGTGTGTGTGTGTGTGTGTGATTAACAGAAAAAGATTAAGAATCGACCACCGTACTAAAATCTATGGCGTTGACTCGGTTAGATGTAAGTTTTCCCCTGACACCCCGCTTACTCGAAATATGTGCGTGGCCTAGTAGTTAAGACGTTCGGCTTACGTATGCCATGTCGTAAGTTTAATTCCTGGATCGGGTAGCATGAAAATACTTCATTTGACGATACACTAGTCAAATTAGATGAAAATGAATAACAGGATAAAAAAGAGATTAACAATGCGATAGACTGGCGTCATGTCTAGGGGTTGCCTAGTACTCTCTGCCACTTAATACCAGTCAAACTGGGGTAAGTGTCCCAATCTGATGAACCTCATTGTGTTCAATATATCATTTCAAGTCTCACAAAATTAGACATTCGATACAAATATTTGGATATCATCATCATCATCATAGACCCCAAGTGTCCGCGGATGCCTGCCGCAATTTCCTCCAAGCAATCTTGTCCACTATTCTAATCAACTCACAGGGATTCCTGTCGGTTAATGCGTAAATGTCGCTCATCCAACCCCTTCTTCGCTGCTCTCTTTCCCTGCTGCTTGGCACACGGCCATGAATTACAGTGCTCACCAGTCTCAAATGTTTGGTGTCTCTGGGTTCGTGTCAAATCTACTTCAATACTCATCCTTTTTTATATTCAGGGTTTTTTTTTTTTAAATCCCAACTAACAGACGAATTATATTTAGTCAAATACGGCGTAAACACATGTTACTAACTAATTTTCAAATTCGCTAGCCGTTTGTAAACAAAGCCTGCTTTGTGTCTCCCTATTTACACACACACACACACACACACACACACACACACACACGCGCACACACACATATGTATGTATATATATATAAATGGAAAAAATGAAACGAAATTTCATTTCTCACTCTTAGTACGGCTGTTACTCGGTAAATCCATACGTACATGTATATATGTGTGCATATATGTATATATATACATATTGGTGTACGTCTGTATACATATATGTATGTAGGTATACATACTTATATATATATATATATATATATATATATATATATATATATATAAAGAAAAAGGGATGAAATCGAAAATGCAACTGAAGTCTTATTATTTTAAAAAATATATATATTTATTTGGTTCCTTTACCGGTTTCGCAGTTCTTCTGCTTTTCAAAAGGTGAGTTGAGATGGAGGGTCTGTGGTTTTTCTCACATCTGGTTGGTCTCTAAATGTTACTTGTTTTATATGGAAAAAGTGGCTCGAAAACCAGGTTTTTCGAGAAGTAATTTGATTGGTTTGTCAATAATTATAATAAATTTCGCGCCAGTTCGCGTTACAATAGTTCTTCAAATAAGAGAGGGGGGGGGGGGGTTGTCACAGGTTGTTTTTTCATATATGAGTGTTTGAATTTCTTTTTACTTGAAAAAATGAGGCTCACGAAGGCTTTTTTTTGGTTGGTTATAAATGAAATTTGGCTGTCACGTGAACAAGTTTTCATTACATTTTTGCGCCCTTATTTGGAAAACTATTCTGTAGTCTTTATAGTGAATGTTATGACAATGGAGAGATAGTGGTCAAGGGAAAAGGGATTGGGAGAAATGTTCTGGTTCAGTGAATATGGCCAGCTGTCAGAGTTCAGGTGTCAGAGTTCAGATTTTCTATTGAGACTGAAGATATGTGTTTATTTGTGTGCTTGTGTGTGTGTATATGTGTGTGTGTGTGTGTGTGTGTATGTGTGTATTGGAAGATGATTCTATTAGTAGAGATGGAGGAGGGAGTTGTGTGTGTGTGTATATGGGTGTTATGTGTGTGTGTGCGAGTATGTTAGATAGAGAGAATATATATTTTGTGTGTGTGTATATATATATGTGTGTAGGAAAGTGGTTCTATTAGTAGAAATGGGGAGGGTGTTGTAGGTGTGGGGGTTGTTATGTGTGTGTATGGGTGTTATGTGTGTGGGAGTATGGTTAGCATGTTAAGATGAAGAGAATATATATATATATATATATTGTGTGTGTGTGTATGTGTGTGTGTAGGAAAATGATTCCTTTAGTAGGAATATTTTTGAATGAACATATTTTCCTGACTTTTTCGTGTTTGCTGTTGTATTGCCAGTGCAAACGTATTTTTAAGGTTTATTTAGTTCGGGTTTTTATTTTCTAAAGTAGAAGGTGTTATGTGTGTGTGTGTATGTCATATTGTGGTGTTGACATAATGTATATTAAACCTTATTTAATGTTGGTCTATATTTTTGAATAAACATATTTTCCTTATTTATTCGCATTTGTTCTGTTGTATTGTTAGCGCAAAGGTAAAATGGGAAGACTTGGAATTTGGGTGTCTTATTACTTGCGCAAATGTCTAGATATGCACTTAGTGGTATCTGTCTCGTGGTTGGATCTCGTAATTGTTGGCGATGAACTGTCATTCTGTTTCTGAGTGTGAGTTTAGTTTGTCCTATATAATCTTCATTGCATCCTTTACATTTAATGGCATAAATTAGATTTTTTGATGAGCAAGTGAAGTGATTTTTTACAGTAAAATTTTGTCCTGATTTAAATGTATACGTGTTGCCTTCAATGAGGTGAGTGCAGGTTCCACAATTAGAGCGACCACATTTTTTGATACTTGGTTGTGGGTTTGTGGTAGGTAATTTGGCATTGGTGAGTAATGTTTTCAGTGATTTTGGTTGTCTTTTGCTTTTGATTATTTTGTGTGTTTCAAGGGCTTTTTTCATTCTTAGGTTTTGTTTTAGTAGTGGGATGTTATTGTGAATAGTGTTGTAAGCTTCCGCATTTCTTGGGTTGTGTGTTGAGATATATGATAGAATATTGGACGTACCTTGAATTTGTTTCTGTTTCCGTAATTCATCAATGCCTATTGCTTTAGCCCTTGCTATTCCATTATTTATTAGTAATAGTGGGTACTCTCTCTCAAGTAGAATTTCCTTTAATTCTTGAAGTCTTTTATTTCGCGTTTCATAATTGGAGACAATTGTGCAAATTCTTCTCGCTAGGTTAAAAGGAATGTTCGTCTTCGTGTGCTTTGGATGGTTGGAGGTGAATAGCAGATATTGTTTGGAATCTGTTGGTTTGTAGTGTATGTCAGTTTCGATATTTGTGTCTTTTTTTGTGATTAAGATGTCCAGAAATGGGAGTTGATCTTGGCTGTATTCCATTGTGAATTGGATGTGGTTATTGATGCCGTTTATTAAGTTTTTGAAATCATTCAGTTGGTCGAGTGTGTGGGACCAAAGAATGAGGCAATCATCCAAGTAGCGTTTCCAATTCTCTGATAAATATTTGTGGAAGTTCAATCCGTATTTTGATTTGGACTGTTCATATATCTGGACTTCTAAGTATGCCATGACTAAGTTGGCATAAGTTGGAGCGGCTTTTGTGCCCATCGCAGTCCCCGATATTTGCTTGTAAGTATTGCCATCGAAATCAAAAAAGTTGTTCTGTAGGATGAATTTTAATCCCTCGGTGATGAAGCTTTTTTCTATTCTGTCAGGTATCTCATTGGGATATTTCTCTAGCCAGAATCCTATTGCTTCTAGTCCGTATTGGTGTGGGATCGTTGTGTAGAGATTCACTACATCGAAAGACACAATAATAGTGTCGTTGTTGACATGTTTGGGGAGGTGGTTTAAGAGGTCCAGATCGTCTCTTACAAGGCTTGGTATGTGTTTCAGTATTGGTTTCAGTAGTATGTCTATAAAGTTGCTCAATCTGTGTGTTTCACATTGTGGGCCCGCTACAATTGGTCTTAATTTAAGGTCTGTGGGGTATTGTGTGTTCACGCAGGCTGAGGTGGATTGTTTACAGGCATCGTTGATTATTTTACATTTGTGGATCTTCGGAAGTCCGTAAAGGTTGCTGGTTTTGTTTTCAAAATTTGTTAAATAATCGCGTTCCTTTTTAGTTAGGTCTTCCTGGTATCGATAAATCAGTGTGTTTAATTTGGTCATTATTTTTGATTGCTGGTAGTTTTTTACTCTTTCATAGTAATTACCATTTTGTAAGAGAGAGAACATAGAATTTTTATATTTTTCAGCCTCCATAATGACAACAGTACTTCCCTTGTTCGCTTCCTTAATTACAATGTCCGGATTGTTTTTTAGTTCATGGATAATCTCCCATTCCCTTCGACTTGTGTTGGGTTTGGGTTTAGGTTGCGGTAGTTCATGGTATGGGAAGGTAGCTATGTGGTCACAAAATTTGTCCAGAACTCTGTTTCTACCTTTTGTTGGGTTGTAGCTGCTTTTATTCCGTACAATTGATTCGTCGTTATTCTCCTTGTCAAAGAATTCCTCTGTGAGACGTAATTTTCTACAGAAGTGTGAGATATCGTCATTTATCTCGTTGGGGTTAGGATATTGTGGTGTTGGTGTGAATTTCAGACCTTTGGAGAGAATTTTTACTTGTTGGGCTGAGAGGTTTGTATTTGAAATGTTAATTATTTTCGGTTTTTCAAAATCGGTTTGTGCCACCGGGTGTCGTGAGTCCTGTAGCCTTGGTCTAAAAAATGATTTTTCTGGAATGTTTTTTCATTGGTATTATTATATCTAATGGTATTTCCCCTGTTGTTGTGTGGTCTTGTATAGAAGTTTCGGACGTATTGAGGTTCGGTTTGTTGATAGTCCGGGTTGTAGATTTGGTTCCTTTGTGTGGGTTGGGATCTATGGTTTTGGAACAGGCTCTGTGTGGGCAGGGGTCTACGGTTTTGGAATAGGTTTTGTGTGGGTTGTGATCTGCGGATCAGGTCCTACTATTACTAATAAATAATGGAATAGAAAGGGCTAAAGCAATAGGCATTGATGAATTACGGAAACAGAAACAAATTCAAGGTACGTCCAATATTCTATCATATATCTCATCACACAACCCAAGAAATGCGGAAGCTTACAACACTATTCACAATAACATCCCACTACTAAAACAAAACCCAAGAATGAAAAAAGCCCTTGAAACACACAAAATAATCAAAAGCAAAAGACAACCAAAATCACTGAAAACATTACTCACCAATGCCAAATTACCTACCACAAACCCACAACCAAGTATCAAAAAATGTGGTCGCTCTAATTGTGGAACCTGCACTCACCTCATTGAAGGCAACACGTATACATTTAAATCAGGACAAAATTTTACTGTAAAAAATCACTTCACTTGCTCATCAAAAAATCTAATTTATGCCATTAAATGTAAAGGATGCAATGAAGATTATATAGGACAAACTAAACTCACACTCAGAAACAGAATGACAGTTCATCGCCAACAATTACGAGATCCAACCACGAGACAGATACCACTAAGTGCATATCTAGACATTTGCGCAAGTAATAAGACACCCAAATTCCAAGTCTTCCCATTTTACCTTTGCGCTAACAATACAACAGAACAAATGCGAATAAATAAGGAAAATATGTTTATTCAAAAATATAGACCAACATTAAATAAGGTTTAATATACATTATGTCAACACCACAATATGACATACACACACACACATAACACCTTCTACTTTAGAAAATAAAAACCCGAACTAAATAAACCTTAAAAATACGTTTGCACTGGCAATACAACAGCAAACACGAAAAAGTCAGGAAAATATGTTCATTCAAAAATATTCCTACTAAAGGAATCATTTTCCTACACACACACATACACACACACACAATATATATATATATATATATTCTCTTCATCTTAACATGCTAACCATACTCCCACACACATAACACCCATACACACACATAACAACCCCCACACCTACAACACCCTCCCCATTTCTACTAATAGAACCACTTTCCTACACACATATATATATACACACACACAAAATATATATTCTCTCTATCTAACATACTCGCACACACACACATAACACCCATATACACACACACACAACTCCCTCCTCCATCTCTACTAATAGAATCATCTTCCAATACACACATACACACACACACACACACATATACACACACACAAGCACACAAATAAACACATATCTTCAGTCTTAATAGAAAATCTGAACTCTGACACCTGAACTCTGACAGCTGGACATATTCACTGAACCAGAACATTTCTCCCAATCCCTTTTCCCTTGACCACTATCTCTCCATTGTCATAACATTCACTATAAAGACTACAGAATAGTTTTCCAAATAAGGGCGCAAAAATGTAATGAAAACTTGTTCACGTGACAGCCAAATTTCATTTATAACCAACCAAAAAAAAGCCTTCGTGAGCCTCATTTTTTCAAGTAAAAAGAAATTCAAACACTCATATATGAAAAAACAACCTGTGACAACCCCCCCCTCTCTTATTTGAAGAACTATTGTAACGCGAACTGGCGCGAAATTTATTATAATTATTGACAAACCAATCAAATTACTTCTCGAAAAACCTGGTTTTCGAGCCACTTTTTCCATATAAAACAAGTAACATTTAGAGACCAACCAGATGTGAGAAAAACCACAGACCCTCCATCTCAACTCACCTTTTGAAAAGCAGAAGAACTGCGAAACCGGTAAAGGAACCAAATAAATATATATATATTTTAAAATAATAAGACTTCAGTTGCATTTTCGATTTCATCCCTTTTTCTTTATACTTCCACTCGTGTAGGACACCTCGGTTATTTTTCATTTTGTAAAAAAAAACTCACTTTCTAATATATATATATATATATATATATATATGTGTGTGTGTGTGTCTGTGTGTGTAACAGGGCTTTCCTGATGATATCCTTCGAATAAAACAGTTCTAGTCCTGTAGAAACCATTTCTATATTAAATATTATACTGTGCTATGTATTGAGTACCTTACTTACTGTGGTTACCCCCGATTGAACTCGGGATACACACACACGCACGCACACACACACACACACACACACACACACACACACACACACACACACACACACACACACACATACACACACACACACACACACACACACACACACACACACATATATATATATATATATATATATATATATATATAGCTATTTAGAACACTGGTTTAACCGCTTTACTTCCCTCCGAAGAAGAGATATTATCTCGAAAATTAAGGACATTTAAATAAATCTAAGGTAAAAGACTAATTGTCAACAATATCTTTTGCATTTGCATTCCATACCTGCATTGTTTTGGCTTTATTATACATATACAAACGTTTATACCTCATTACACAATGCTTTAAGTGAACTATAACTTCCTGCATATATATGTGTATATATATATATATATATATATATATATATATATATATATATATATATATATGTGTGTGTGTGTGTGTGTGTAGATAAATCTACCAAAATATACGGTAGTGTCCAATCCGTATGAAGAACTCAATGTAATTCAAATATCATGAAAAGAAAAGATGTATTCAAAAATTTTCGATGAAAATCATAGGAAAACAGAGACAAGCTAAATTAATAAAAACAATGAATAAAAACAAAGAACAAGTTCCTTATATAAAAAATTCAGCATTTTACGATCGTTTCTAGGATATATATGTGTTGGTATGTATATAGATCCATGTAAAAATATTACAAACTATCAGAGGAAATATACATACCTTCACATATATATGCTGTCTTCAGAAATGATGAGATTTGTTTATTGAAAAAAAACAACAAAGATTTAATATAATAGGTCTGTTTGGGAACAGGTTTTGAATTGACCAATAGAAAAGTAGTAAGAGGTCAAGTTGATAGAATAGTAGTAGTAGAAATGTTTTGAACGGAAAGAATACTTTAAATGAAAGAATACTTTGGAGATGAAAAGAGGTCAAGCCGGTTAAGGGTATACGAAAATGTGATGTTATTATAGAATAGTGTTAAAAACGAAGGAAAGTAAAATTTTAGGGTAAGTGAGAAATACCAATCTTATTTAAACCACAAGGAATCTAGATCTATAACAAGAAATTAAATTAATTGATAGGTATACTTATTGGGATAAATTTATATTACTTCGTATGGATGTGATAAATAATAATTAGATATTATTAAAGAATGTTGTTAAAAACGAAGGAAAATAAAATTTTGGGATAAGGGTAGTAGTGAGAAATACCAATCTTATATAAACTACAAGGAATCTAGATTCATAGCAGGAAATTAAATTAATTTATATGTATACTTTTAGGTATTAATTTTAGGAAAAGAGAGCTGTAAGAGGGAAATAAAATTATGAAGTTCTCTGTAGTAAAGTACTAATTATAGGTTAACTAAATTAAAAAAACTAATTACAATAATATGTAAAATATAAGTGTAAGATATTTGAAGGTTCTTCTAATTCTATGATTGCAAGACCTATTATATTAAATCTTTGTTGGTTTTTTTCAATAAACAAATCTCATCATTTCTGAAAACAGCATATATATGTGAAGGTATGTATATATATATATAGTAGTCAAATACAATTATTAAGCTCTAAGAAAATACTTCTGAGCATTACAGTACAATTTAAAAAAATATGATCAACACTAATGTGTTTTTTTTGCAAAATGACAATAATTTTTAGCCAGATAGAAATACCTTAATTCAAGTACATATAGTCCGCCTGTATCGATCTAGAAAATATTAAATATTAAATCTATACTTACAGACGTAAAATGGCAACTGTAATGCTCAGAAGTATTTTCTTAGAGCTTAATAATTGTATTTGACTACTAAATTGAAATAAATCTGCTCCTTCGGTAGAGCTGAATTCATAATCCCATATTTACGGCTGTTATTTCTAGCGCCATGGATATGAGCCAGAATGCTGAGAAGGTCGTGTGCAAAAGCACATGTATTAGGCTTGCGACAGATCTGCTGAAAAGGTTTGAATTTTGAAAGTTAAACTTGTCTAGGCACAAGGCAGTTGCCATTTTACGTCTGTAAGTATAGATTTAATATTTAATATTTTCTAGATCGATACAGGCGGACTATATGTACTTGAATTAAGGTATTTCTATCTGGCTAAAAAGTTATTGTCATTTTGCAAAAAAAACACATCAGTGTTGATCATATTTTTTTAAATTGTACTATATATATATATATATATATATATATATATATATATATATATATATATATATATATATATATATATATATATATATATATATATATATATATATATATATATATATATATAGAGAGAGAGAGAGAGAGAGAGGGAGAGAGAGAGAGAGAGAGAGAGAGAGAGAGAGAGAGAGAGAGAGAGAGAGACACAGGTAAAATCTTGACCGTGGTGCCAAACGGTTTCGGCTTGTCTTTTTTTCAGCAAACCATGCAGCAGATCGTAAAAATAGGTCACTAGTTGGTAGAGCTTTGGTGAATTTATCATAGTAGTAAGTTAGGCTGATGGAGAAAGTCTGTGTGTGTGTGTGTGTGGGTGGGGGTTAGCATAAAGTGGTAAATGCATCTGGACAAGCTAGGGGTCTGGAGAAGGAAGTAGTGTGGGTAGAAGAAAGGATGGTTAGTGGGTAGGAGAGGAGTAGGAGGAGGTGGGGTATAATGGTCATAGATGAATACATGCGTGTGTGAGTGTGTGTGTACGTATGTGTGTGTGTGTGTGTGTGTGTGTTTGTGCGGATGTGTTTGGAATCAGCTCAGGACTTATTTCCCTGCTACTCAGAGTTACACGTAAATGTAGAGGAACATGTTCACTTGTCCACTCGATATTTTGATGAATGAAACTATGTATTAGCAGAACCCTGGTAGGCGACATTGCTAAATAGAAAATCAGATATATTTTCCAGCTGTTGTCCTGGCACAAAATATTTCTGCATATATTTCATACGCCCAAAAATTCTATGTCAGAGTGCTGTCTACATATTTCTCTCTCTCTCTCTCTCTCTCTATATATATATATATATATATCAATAATTGTTTCTACTTTAGGCACAAGGCCAGCAATTACCCAGTGCATTACTGGTACTTTATTTTATCGACCCCATAAGGATGAAAGGCAAAGTCAACCTCGGCGGGATTTGAACTCAGATCGTAAAGGGACGTAACTATGCTGGAAAGCATGGCGTCCGACCCTCCACCGATACTGCCAATCCACCGCCCTATATATATATCAATAATATTAATTGTTTCTACTTTTGGCACAAGGCCAGCAATAGCCCAGTGCATTACTGGTACTTTATTTTATCGACCCTGTAAGGATGGAAAGCAAAGTTAACCTCGGCGGGATTTGAACACAGAGTGGCAAGGGCCGTAACTCTATGCGTCAAAGCATGGCATCCGACCTTCTACCGACACTGCCAATCTATTAATAAATGAAAACTATCTTTATAAAACCATATTTATTTTATTATATATATTTGAAGGGTACCAACATTTTTGGTACGCGCTCATCAGATAAAATACAAAAGTTCTTTTATAGATAGTGACATATCCAAAAATGTTGAATAACCAACTTAAATAACTCTTTTACCTGTATATAAACTCTTTTACCTGTTCCAGCCATCCGGCTGAGGCATATATATATATATATATACATATATATATATATATATATATATATATAATAGTTTCCATTTATTTAATATCGTATATATATATATATATATATATATATATATATATATATATATATATATATATATATATATATATATATATACGATATTAAATAAATGGAAACTATGTTTATAAAACCATATTTATTTCATTATATATATTTCAGGGATATCATATTAAAAATATGGTATGCCTTCATCAGACAAAATACAATATATATATATATACTGGAAAATATGTGAGATCCTTGGCACCGTTAGGTATATTTAAAAAAAAGGTAGATCTTGATCTACCAAATCATAATATAAAATTAAATCAAATTGTTTAGAACTACAAGTGAAGTCATTCTTTTCCTACATATATATATTTATATGGTTGTTATATAGTAAGGTGTATTATTGGTTGTGCAAAATGGTCCAATAAATCTTTGTTAGCAATATTAAGTTCTCCACGATTTAGTATATCTCCAATTCCATTCAAGGGAACAGCCAGATGGTGTAAAACGGAGTATTAGTATCAAAATGAAAATCCGAAGGCAAGGTAAAATTTCCAATCATTTTAATCACGACACATGTTTCAGTAAGAGATAGATCGATCGTGAAGCCATGATCAATTATCACTGACCTCATCAGGTGAAAATGAATTGTCTTCAAATTCTTGATATGAGGGAGAAAATTAGCAATGTTCACTCGCTGAGGGAATAAACTCTGCGAGTGAACATTGCTAATTTTCTCCCTCATATCAAGAATT